>CM076581.1:1666620106-1667006344 GCA_034641835.2 Pinus albicaulis
ACAACACACCAGCCGGATCCTTCCAATATAATTTTGCTTCAATTATGACATAACACTGAGCCTTAAGTTTTAAAGCTCTGTATTTAGCTCTATTTATTGAAGGGGGACAAGAAAGAAAGCATAAATAATGAACAATATCCTTATACCAATCTGAGCAGAGAAATTTATACTTAATTGTTGTCTTTGACTGATTACCACCTGTTTCTTCATCGACTTCCTCTACAGGGGCCAACAAATTGATTCCCAATGCTTGGAAATTGGACTCTGTCAATAATTTGGCCAATCCCAATCCTTTAACCAGTTTGGTTGGTTTTACATCCAAGTCATATTCCTGGATTTTAGCAATCCATTTTCCCCTTTTACCTTCCACATCGCTCTGTACTAGCACATCTTTTACAGCTGAATTGGGAACGTATGCTAAGATTTGAGAATGAAGGATATAAGTCCTGAAGGCTTTCAATGCTTTCACCAAAGCATATACTTGTTTCTCCAATATATTATATTTTAATTCTGCATCTCGGAGAATTTTACTAAAATATGCTATAGGTTGTTCATGATTTTCTTCATTTCTCTGTAATAACACAGCAGCAATTGTTGAAGGAGATGCAAACGAGAAAATTTGAAATGGCTTCAAATAATCTGGACTAATGAGAACAAGCGCTTCCTTTAAAGCTTCTTTAATCCTTTGGAAAGACTCTCTGGCTTCTTTGTCCCACTTCACTTCGGCATCTTTTTTCAACATGTTCGTTATCCTCTTGACGATTTCTGCGTAATTGGGAACGAATCTTCGGAGAAAATTAATTTTTCCAAGAAATATCTGAATATCTTTTTTGCTTCGAGGCAGTGGGATAGACTGTATTGCTTCAACTCTTGCTGGATCAATCTTCACACCTTCCTTTGAAACAATGTGGCCAAGTAATTTACCCTCCTCCAAGGCAAACAAAGACTTTTTAGGATTCAGTGATAATACAAACTTTATACACTTCAGGAGGGCTTTTTGCAAATGTTGTAAATGCTCTTCATCGGAATTTGAGAAAATTGTGACATCATCTAAATAAACCACCACAAACTGATCACCTACGAATACAATATCCATTGCTCGTTGGAACGTGGCCCCCGCATTCATCAGGCCAAATGGCATCCTGGCGTACATGAATGTTCCCCAGGGCGTAGTGAATGCAGTTTTCTTCTGATCTTCCTTCTCCACAACCACCTGGTTATATCCTGAAAATCCATCCACCATAGATAATATATAAGCTCCTGTCACCTTTTGTAAGACAAAATCCATTTTCGGCAAAGGATAATTATCTTTTAATGAAGCCCTATTCAAATTCCTAAAATCTACGCACAACCTTATCTCTCCATTTTTCTTTCGGACCGGTACAAGATTGGAAACCCAATCTGAATATCTGAGTGGAAAGATTATCTTAGCTTGCAGCAATTTCTTTATTTCCTTTTCGATCGGAGCCAACAACAATGGATTAATCTGTCTGAGCTTCTGTTTATGTGGCTTGACTCCATCCTTCAGTGGGATTTTATGCTATATGATACTTTTATTATATGTTTTCAAATCATCATAAGACCAAGAAAATACGTCTTTGAATTGTTTGAACAAATCCAAATACCTTTCTTTGTAGTGCTTTGGGACCCCTTTGAACAACCTAATCATTTTAGGCTCCTGTTGAGTCTCTAAATTTCAATCTTCCACCTTCTCATCTTGATTTGCTTTCTTCTGATTCACTGCAACGTCATTGGTATCAAACAGTCTTTCAAGAGGCACCAAACCTCTTGGAAAAACGTTATCTTTCAACTGAATGATCTCCTGACCACCAATATTCTTTTTCAGAGTCTTATCTGCCAATTCATCCTCATCAGATTCCAAATCAATCTGATGATCTTCAAAATCTGTAACCATCAACAGAAACTTCTTAATCTGTTCATCGTCCTCAAAGACCTGCCAGTGTTTAATCTTGTCAGGAATCGAAGGTCTATGTCTCATCTCAATTTCATACCTTAGTTTTGGACTGATAGGAGGCTTGAATGTACTTGTTGCAACCGCCAAAGAATCAGCCATTCTATTATCTTCCCTTGGGACAAACTGTAAGTTGAAGGCTTCAAAATAATTTTCGATCAGATCCCAGACCTCATTCCGATATGCTCTTAACCTGGGATTTTTAGTTTGACATAAATTCTTGATCTGTCTTATAATTAATTCTGAATCCCCAAACACAGTTATAGACTAAATTCCCATCTGCTTAGCTGTCTACAAACTAATAATTAATGCTTCATATTCTGCGACATTATTAGTGGATTCGAACTCCAATTTGAAAGAAAAAGGTACAAGATTACCTTCTGGAGAAACAAAAATGAAACCAGCTCCCGTGCCTTCTTTGGAAAACGCACCATCAAAATAACACTTCCACAGCTTATCTGAATGTAGCTCCTTATGTACAATTCCTGAATCGATCTTCCCTTGAGATTCTTCAGCAAATTCTGCATCTTCATGCAGCATGAAACAAGAGAGGTCATCCTTCTCTTGGCCATAAATTGGTGAATTACTTGCATCTTTCTTGGTAGCAGTTTTTTGAAATCTAGTCTCTCTATACAACCTTCTTTCTTCACCATTGAAAATGGGAATGATAGCATATGTAAATTCCAGCTTCAAAACTCCTCCAAGCTTTGCCCCCCATGATCTAGATAATAACATACCAAACTTGGCTGGAATATCTGCCACTACAACATCCATCATAATGCTTTTGGCTGGGATTTGAGCCAATGAAACAACCATATCCTTAATAAGACCCACACACTTAACCCTCTTTGAGTCAAAAGAGTAAAGGTCTCTGTAGGGCTTAGTGATTTGTAAATTTAACTCCTTCATCGCACTCAATGGCATCAGATTGTGTGATGCACCAGAATCTAGCATACAGTTATGTAGAACAAAATCATGTGATAGAAGTGATATATAAAAAGGAGGGACAGATGAATCTACCTCTTCAACATGAGGTCCAAATGTAACCACTGGTTTCTCTTCCTGCAGATTTACTATATCACCTACTTCATCAGACTGAGATAAATTGATAAACTCGGCAATCTCTTTCTTATAACCAGGTGTTTTCATTAACTCAAGAAGAGGTACTTGAATCTTTACTTTCTCCAATTCTTTCGACAAACTGAAAGTTTGATTTTATTTTGTCAAATTTTCAGGTTCTTCTTGATCTTTCTTGGAATTTGAGTTTTGATTAGAAACAGTAACCACTTTTTCCAAAATTTTAGAATCCCTAACTTTTGTTTGAGAAGTTTCAGCTTGCTGCTTTCCTTTCTGTAATGGAGTCGCCATTGGAGTAGGTGCTGCTTCTGATTCTTTTTCTTCATTATCTTGAGTCCTTAACCTCTTTTTTGACCTCAAATCATACTTTTTATGCAACTCAGATTGCATAAAGTCTGTGAATTGTCTGCAGTAATCATCCATCTCTTCTTGATCGAAAGAGAGATCAACTTCTTCATCTTCCTTCACCCCTTCTTCATCTACTTCTTCTTTTGTTTCATCGTCTTCCATGTACACAACAAAGATTCGAGCATCATCTTCTCTCTCATCCTCATCATCGGCTGAACGGGACGGGGTTGCCTCTATGTACAAAGGTGCTTGCACCTGATCTTGATCTTTTTTTTCTCTTTGTAGAATTTGCAGGGGCTGTTTTTTAAATTGGGGATTAAAAACCCCTCTATTCTGTCTTGCAGGCTTACTATCTATTTCCAACTTTACCAATTTATTTGAAATATTCTTTATGACCTTAGTCATGTCCTGAATTCTCCGATCTTGAGCTGAGGCTTCTTCTTTATCCTTTCCTTTATCTGAAACTTTACCAGCAGCGGACATATTAGCCTCAATCTCTAGAGCATCAGTTTGAATCTGTTCCAACGTAGGGGACCTCCTTTCCCTCAATGTGAAACTGAATTCTGGTTCAAAAGCACCAGAAAAAACAACCCTTGCTCCAATAGGAGGGGATTTCATTTCAACAGGAAAACTATTATACAATTTGTTAAATCTCTTAACAAAATCATTCATATTTTCATCAGATTTCTTCTTGATTGCATTAAATTCTATCAAAGAATAGCCGTGGTCCCTCTTTTCGCCCCACCTTTCAATGAAACGTCTTTCTAGGGCATCCCAATCGTTGATGGAACCATTAGGTAATCCTTTGAACCATTTCCTTGCCTCTCCACTTAGAGACTGGACAAAGAGTCTCATAACAACATCCAAATGTTCAACGTTTAAATTCTTTGCAAATGTGCAAAACAGGGGCAAGTGCTGTTCTGCGGTTATTTCATCTTCACCAGTAAATCTAGGGATTAACTTGAGATACTCCTGAGGCATATCATGCAGTGGTTGTGGTAGATTCAATGGTGCATATCTATTCATCAAGAAAGCAGGGGTTGCAGGGACTGCCATGTTTACGCCCGGGTTAACTGCTCCTTGAGCGGGGGTAAAATGGATACCAGTTGTAGGAAAATATGAATGAGGTGAAACAACTGATATAGGAATTGGAATATGAACGATTTCAAAAGAGCTGGCAGCTATATGGGGCTGAGTTTCTATAAAAGGAAAAGACACAAACTCCAAAGATTGCTCTTCTAATGTGGGTTCTTGAAAATGAACGGGTGATGGTGATGATTCTTCTTCCGAGAAAATGAGTTTATTGGAAGCTTTCTTGGATGAGAAAATGTGTGAACTGCTGCTAGGTGCGAGCAGTATAGTTTCAGGTGTATCTATTATTTTTGGTTTCTGGCCCTTCTTTGAAATAAGCTTCTCAAGATCAGACAAAATAGGAACTTTTTGCTGAGAGGTATCTGACCTTGTGTGAGGTTTCTTGGGAGCCAGAGCTATTTTCAACAATCACAACGTACTATTTCCTCCTCTATGAACAACTAGAGGAAATGTAAAACAAAACCAAGGGAAAATCTTCGAATCTTTGTTCCCCGGCAACGACGCCAATTAATGTTGTTCCTTGAGAAACAATTCCTTGTTGTGTAAAGGAATCCGTGCTCAAGACATTAAAGATTATGTCACAAACAAGTATATATCTGTCTCTGTTTATTAAACGTTCAAACATTAATAATATATTCTCCAAATATCAAATCCCTACAATTTCTGCAATGCCATGTTCTCTTTATGCTGAAGTGAATGAATGGAAGACGAAGAAAGAAAAGGACTTTAAATTCATATGCTGCTTAAAACATAATCTACCATTATAAAACCCTGAAGAAGTGAGAAACAATAAAGTTAAAATAGAGGAGTGCCCATTAAGGATGTTTAACTCTTAGATACACAGATATCAAGAGACCTGCAGCTCAAATCACTCTACTTTATTCATAGATATGGAAACAAAATGAAAACTGGAAAACTATTCAACACAGATAGAATGATGGAAACTTGCAAAAATTTTCATTGATTCAATATTTTTCAGTACAAAATTAGGCTTCAAGGTCCAAAACTCGGAACCATCTTTCTTCTTCAAATTGTCTTTAAATACAATATGACCAAAATGGTTTCCAGTAACAAAACTGACTCTAACTAACTCTAACTGCTTAACTACTCACTGTAGTGGAGGCACATGCCTCGGAAAAGTTCCATTACATTTACATGACTTCATTTAAAACATGATAAAATGTGATAATTTCTAATCTATGTGAACTGATGCTCCTGAAGTAGTGGCTGTCTCAATGACTATTTGCGGTTGAACGACTACTTGTGGCTGAGTGGCTGGAGTTCCCTTTTCTGTGTCCACAGAAAATCTCTTGCATTCTTTCTAGAGCTTATCCTGAGTCGTCGAAGCATTCTTATAACGATGATATTCCAGTCTAAATGCAACAACCTGACCGTGAGTAAGATTTCTTGTGAATAATGTCTTCACCATCCATAGCAGGAGGAAATGCCTTTGTAAGAAGTTAAACACCATTTCATCCTTTAAAACCTGTGTCTTTTCATGCCTACCACCTGCTCTGCTTTTTGCAAATGTCAACTGATCTTCATAAAATTTCCATGACATGATATCCCCTTTCTCCGTCCAGCATGAGGGAAAACCTGTTCTCGTCAATTTGTCGAATGATATATCAAATTTTTTAATTATCTCTTTAATTCCCAGTAACCGCTTCTCTGCGGCCTTCCGAAGGTCATTTTTTATTATCATTTTATTCACCTCCTCAGCATAAAAGTACCTATCCTGTATCCCCATATCTCCTAACTCTTCATCTGTCTTGGCATTAATAAAGTTTATGAATTTTCTGGCCCAATTCGCTCTTTTAATAGCGGTCTGCTTCTCAGATAATAGCTCCTTTTCATGCTCTGAAACAATGCTTTTCTCTCTAGCAATTATATTCATGGAATCCCATTTTGACTGCATTTCTGAAATAATCTCATTCCAGATGATATCCTTAGATTTAATAAGAGAGATATTACCTTTTAATCTCTCCTTGAGCTCTTTGATTTCATCTTTAGCTTTCTGTAGTTTCTGCTTGTTCTCATGTGCTTTTTCTTCCCATCCTTGCATCATCTTCGTAACCGTTTCCAATTCTGACTAGGCTTGTTTACAATCTCTCTCCGCCATCTTTAATTCTGTGCTTAGCTGAATAACCTGGGCTTGAGGATAAACATCACCTGCAGAAAAATCAAAGGTACAAGTATGGTTCTCAATATGATTCTGTAAAGATATAGCGGTCTGCTTCACCTTAGTGAGTTCTTCGTCTTTCTTCAACAACTGCTGTCACAATTCCTCTTTCTCCTTTTCAACCTCAGCTACTTCTGCAGCCATTGAGTGCTCTGTAGCTGGTAATTTTAATTTTTTCCTTAGTGAAGATATTTCCACTTCTGCACTTTTCATAATTTTTTGAATTATAGCTTTATCATTTAGATCCACACTGATTTTCATAATGATCTTCTTCAACTCTTCATTTTGAGTTGTTAATGCCCTTGAATTAGCTTTCTCCATTTTGCATTGTCTGATGACCTTTACAAGCATGTTCTCAGTCTTGACTGCTGTAGCATTGGTCTTGCTCAAATAATTTACAATCAGCTGCCCGGTCTGCATATGAAGATTCATTTTGTCCCACAAGGGGATCTTTTTAACATTCATGATTATGTTTACCTCCTTAAAGCTGCCCGAAGATCCAAGGGACATTCCTGTCGGATGTGACAGAGCCATTTTAAACTGATATTTTTCCAGATCCATCACAGTCAATAATCTTGTCTGGTCAGCAGCTATGTGGTGCTCTGCTTGTGCTTCTATATTGGCTTTTATCCTCTGGTTCATTTCCTCAATCTGTGTGAACATTTGCTTTACTGAGGGAGCCTTTTCCAAATGGAGTTCCTGTCTTCTAGGAGATGAGGGGAAATCTTGTTCTTCATTGACCTGGAGAGTAAAACCAGGTGAGTTGGAAGAATGTTCTTCTTCTATTTTGGTTCTTTTTTCCTCTTGGGGCTCCTCATCATCTATTTCAATAACATCTTCTCTACCTCTTTTTCTCACTCTTTCCAAAATTGCAGGTGTTTGAATGCTGGTCTTTGATGAACTTGACTCACCTGGATTAGCCAGTTTCTCCAGATCAGGTTTACTTACATGGGAAAATGCAACATACCCATTCTCAACCCTTTTCTGAGAAATTATTCCATGTGGATCATAAGGCCATTTTTCTCCCAACAACAACTACGTCCCTTCCAACATTTTTGAGACTTCATCAAAAGCTTGTCTTGTGTTGACCACAAAAGGTCCCACACTCATAGGCAATTTTTACATCAAACCTTTCTTCATGGGAAGAAAATGAACTCAGTCTACATTAAGACTTTGCCTTATGAATTCCAGGGCGAAAATTCGCATGGGAACAAAGGTTGGGAGCCTATAGGGCTCAATACTAACTCCATACAGCCTTATCTTAGAGTATTCTTCGAATACAAACCAATCTCCAAATTTGCAATTGGGTCCTAGTTGTAGGAACTTCTGGGCTTTTGGTAGAAAGCATGGAGGAAGAGTTCCATTCAAAATTTTATAAGCAATAGACATTAAATGGTCAGCAAATTCAAACAGACTTGCTTCGTTCTCTTCTTTTCTAACCATATCGGTCCAGAATAAAACTGACTGCTTATTTTTATTACTATCAACTATATTTAAACCCACACTCATGAACTCTTCAACATTTTGATACAAAAATAAGTAAACACCCAATGATGGAAATCTGAAAAAACATGTTAGAGAGAAAGCTATCAATTGGGAATTTACTACTTCCTGCCAAAAAGACGAAATGTCAAGGACCACCCCTGGTTTCATCATCAGTGCGAACATCCCCAAGACTGATTTATCAATTTCGTGGTCATCGTCTTTTCCCAAAATCTCCGTAATGCAGCTAAGAACTGGCCTATACTGAACACTAAACGCCTCCAAACTGAACTTTTCTCCTTCAAATTGTGTTTTCTATGGATTTGATTTCAAAAATGACATACAACGAGTGAACTCTTCGTTTGAAAGATCTTCAAAATACTGAACCAATGAATCTTCGGAGAACTGTAACGGAGACTCATCTTCTGGAAAGCATAATGCTTGGCGCATTAATTGTGTTGATACTTGCAGGACATTTTCCCCCTGAGAATTCATGACGAAGCATTTGCCAGGGTACATAGATGCGACTAACCATGAGATGAACTCGGGGAAGAAGTGAGTTTGTGGAACACAGGCGGATAACACACCAGAACTTTTCATAGCAGAGAACACAGGGGATTTGTCAGTGTTTAGGGTTACTTGGTAATGCAGTAGGGGATGATTGACGGACGACACGGTATCATGAACATCCTTTTCACTATCCAGGAGGGGACTGAGGTTTGATGAACCAGACAAAGATGTTCGTTTTTCCATGACTGACAGGAACTTGAAAGCAATTCGCGGGGTAACGGATAATTCAAAGGTGATGGGACACGGTTAAAAAGGGAAAACAGTCACACATAGACAAAAACGGGACTGAAGAACTCTTTAATAGTCTACGGGAATCTGTAATAAATGCTGGAATGACGTGGAAAAACAGTTGAGAGTGGATGACAGCTGCTTTCCACCTCACCTGATGACGTCATTGCAGGGGGTCTTTGAGTACGGCGGAAAACTTTAACCCATACCCCCCGTAATGAACCCAAGCCGTTGATCACGGCAGAACCAAGATCTGACTAGTCAACTACGGGGGGTCGGGACTTGATAAACGACAAGCTAATTCACCCCCTGCAATAGCTTATCCATAAGCCCTTTTCTGTGATCAACACTTCCGCTCGGGAAGTTGCTTGGGGCTTAATCTTGAAATCATACATATCGAAATAAATCTTATGACTACGTTATGTACATCAATAAAAAAAATACATTGCATTTGTTTTTTATGCTAAAGTATTAATAACTTCATACTATAGCATATTTTCGAATTTTTGTTTTTTTTAGATTTTCGAAATAAAATATAAAAATGATATGCAGATAATGATCCACAACATGGGGTATGTTTTATATTATTATTTTGTATGTGGTTTGTTTAGACTTCTTGCATTCTTCAGTTGTTTCGTTGAGATTGCTATGTTGTTTAGCACTGGGTGTTCCCAAGCGGAAATCTAAACTCTTTCCTTAAGAGGCCTCTTGGAGGAGCATTGCACTTCATTTCCATGCTTAGACTTAAGGCCAAACTACAACTTTCTTCATCAACGCAGTTTCTGCAGAATATTGTGCTGTGTTGCAGGGTGCAGCAGAGAATTATATTGGGTGTCTTTAGAGCTAGTTTTACAGTGGAGGAAGGTTTCCATCCATTGGAAGGCCTGTAAAGAAGCCTCTTGGGATTATTTGACACATTTGGCATCAATCCAAGGAGTATTTATCCCCTACAACGCAGTTTCAGTCTAGATCTGCGTTATTTTAGGGAGGAGCTGCAGGGGTAGTTGCACTAGTTGTTTTGGGAGGTGATTTCTTCAGTGGAGGAGCCATTCTTTCATCCAGAGGATCTATTGGAGAAGAGATGTAGGTTTCTACATTAGCTTCAACCATATCTTCTAATTTATGTTGTTGCAGCATATCTTCATCTCTAGGGCTGCAACTTACATTGGCACATTGTGTGCATTTTCCAAAAACCCTCTTTGGTTGGCTTGAAAAGCTGATCTAGTGCTCAGATTTGTATGTCTAGAACCTATTGGAGCTTGTATCGGTATTTTTTTATCATTGTACCATCTCCAACTATAGTTATTCTTAATATGACTGCATTGTAGCAGCCTCTCTGACATTTTGTATAGCAGTAACCTCTCACTTCGGGAGTGTTTCTGTATTGGAGGCTTGTGTAATCACATTCTATGGTTTATGCCTCATTGTTTGGTACTTATTTGCTGCATATATGATTAATAATATGGCTCCATATCAGTCTCATGGTTTCATGTGTTAAATATTTGATGCTGCTTTCATTTTATGAGCTATATTGCTGCTTTTCCCATTTGGGAATATTATAGTGGTATCGGAGCATAATCTTGACTCAGCCTATGCATTCAGCCAATATTTCACCATAAGGAGAAGCTTCTCACAAGGAGAGAAGATGTAAAAAAGGGACAAAGACAATAATCTAGTATTTGGAGGAATAGAGGAAGAGAAGCTCTCAAAGCTTATTTTTCAAACTATGCGGAGCATCAATGAAGATATCAAGAAGATGAGAAAGGATATGTGTAGGGAATATCCAAGGGGGTTTGAATCTGAAGAAAACCATAGATTTTTACATGTGGGGTGTGAGCATGCAACCACACAATATGATCCACAATGCAGTTTTATGCCCAGATTCACAACAAGAGAGGTGGAGGAAGAATCTGCACCAAAGGAGGAGACTTTGAGTGACTATCTTCAGGAGTATGAATCTCAATCTTGGAGATTCAAGAAGAACTTGAACTTCAAAGAGTTTTTCCAACTCAAGGAGGAAAGAAGACTTAGCAATAACAAGAGAAGCATAAGAGGTAGATTATTTCTGCCAAATTTTGATGGGTCATCCACATGCACATCCAAGGATTGGATAGAGCAGCTAGACTCATACGTGCAGCTACATCAAGTTTCAGAAAAGGAAGCCCTTAGGATAGCAGTGCTGCATCTTGAATGTAAGGCTTATACTTGGTGGTTTTATGAATCTTCTTCATTTAATCATGAAAATATACCTACTTATTTAGGATTCACTAAGATATTAGTGAAGAGATTCTATGGAAAACAATTTAAAACATCTTTGATTGAGCTAGAAAACCCTAAACACTCAAAAATTTTGCATGAGTTGGAGAGATCCATCACACCAAATCCACTTTATATTTCTATTGAGGGGGATAGAAACTTGCATGATACCTTTCCAAGAAAAATATCCCCATTACAGGAAGAGCTTTCTTCTCAAAAGGAAGACATGGAGATACCTCCTTCAAGGGAAGACCAAGGTCTAGGGTCTCTCATTTTTAAAGAAGAATTTTCAAATATTAATGAGGAGGAAAAGTAGAGAGGAAGTAACAACATTGTCACTTCAGGAGGAGAACCATCACCACACGGGGATGGGCATGAAGCTATTGCTTCAATTAGAGGAGATTTTGGATCTTTGCAAAAGGTTACCAAGGAGCAGCATGTGACAGTAGTAATGGGTAGTAAGGCCTTGATGGAAGGAGGAGAAGAAAAGGTGGATCAACATCAAAGGATGGGGAGGATGTACCCTTTTTTATTTCAAGGGGTTGATATACATAAGAAGGAGTCTGGTTTACGTAATGAAAAGAGGGACAAATCAGTCCACTCACCTATACAATCTACTTCGGACTTTGATGTCTCATTTCATGGAGGCATTCCACACGGGAGGCCACTAGATCAGGAGATGAGAGACACCTCACCACTCATTGATCCAGGAGGGGTGAGAAACTTGGGAGGATTTGGCACAACATATAGAGCCTTGGGTAGGCTCAAGGAGGAGCGAGACAATATCCCAATATCATCATTACCCATTCTCATGAGCTATTCTGCACTGAGATAAGATATTTTTGGGATGGAGGATGGCACCATCATGGTGCAAGGAGACCACTCCATGGCATTTGAGAACTGGAGGATACTTCCACATAGGAAGGAATATTCCCTATTTGGCAGAGGAGGGTGGCCACTCATACATGCATGTAATATTCCCAAATTTTCACATGAGATTGGGAATATTAGAGTTCTTAATAAACTTAATTAATTAAGTAAATAAAAGGGTGGAGGGACCCATAATACTCAAAGATGAATAAAATCCACTTTTGATATGTGAATGTGGATAGTTCAGATCTAGAACTACATAATGGAGTTGTAGAGCAACTACTTAATGTGAAAGGAGTAGAGATCATGTCTCATTAATGAGATAAGATCTTGGAAGGAATAAAATGTAAGATCATAGAGCATTTACGATGAGATGATGGATGAAATGGTGCATTAATGTACACATGATGGAGAGTGTGATAAGCACATTTACACATGATGGAGATCTTGAAATGATGACGCAGTCAACATGGAGACCTATGTCCACATGTGAACGCAGTTATGAGGTGGGCCAATGAATGAGAAGGTTCAAAAACTATATAATGAAGATGAAGGCAACATAGAAGTCATGTTGAAGATTATTATTTATGCATGATCTGTTTAGATCTAGAATTGTCATGTGACATTCCATGCTTTCTTTGACTGTTTATCTAAGATTGCAAGTGTTGTTTAACACAGGGTGTTCCTGGTTGAGAATCCCACCTCTTTCATTGAGCAGCTCTTGAAAGAGTATTGTACTTCATTCATCATCAATAATTGGTGCCATATTGTTCCTACTTTCTACAGAACATCCATATTCAGAAATTGCACATTTCTGAAGATCAGTTTGAGAGGAGGAGGTTGTCCTTCAATATTTCAGTTGAGGAACCAGTGAAGGATTCATCCTATCACCTTGAGCTTCAAGATCAGCGTTCCAATGCTTCAAATTTATATCAGGCACCAAGCCATCTATTATTCATCTCTCAGCAGCAACATTTCCATCAGGAATTGCGCAGTCCATTCTTTTAGATCTAAGGGAGAAGGGAAGTTGCTAGCATTTCAGCTAGTAATCCAGCGGAGGACCATTCCTTCACATTGTATGCATCATTTCCATCAGTATTGAGCTTCATAGCCATATTTTTCAGTAGGCTAGAGAATCTCCATCCTTGATAGCACATTTTATGCCAGCAGGGGTGTAGTGTACAACCCAAAAAGGGCCGAAAATCCAAAGTTAAACTCTAGCCAAACCATTTCTGGGTTTTTCAGGGTTTTTTGAGTAGAATCCGTGGTTAAAAGCATGGATCATTCTAAGCACTCTAAGAGCCTTATGAACATGGTTCTTCTCCTCAGTAGTAGTAATTTCCAATAGCAGCACAACATTTCCAGTGCTTGGTTTCTTTAGTGTATTTCAGCCATCTTGTGGCTTGAGTGCATTCATTTTTTTGCACTGTTGTACTTGTTATTCATCTCTATATTATAAAATGGCTCAGCTTCTCTGTATATTCTATTATTGTCTTTAGATTTATTTTTTATCTTGCTACAGTTCGCATATTGTGTTTGAGTATTACTGCATTCTCCCTTTTGGGATATTACAATGCATTAGCTAGAATTGGGAGATTTTGGAGAGGTGATAGCTTCCTATGGAAAACTAACCTCCAAAATCTTCAACCTTCACTTGAGCATGAGCAGCTATAGGAGGGGTAGCAGGCACATGTTAGCATCATATCGGTGCATCACTTTGGTATAGGAGATTTCAAGGAAGAAGTCAACCACATGGCAAGGGCTACATAGTATAGATTAGTAACACTGTAATCAGGGAGTTTAGATCCTTATTGGAGATCCCAACTATTGGTGGAGTACTCCAAGGATCTCTTTACATGCAGGATACTTGATGACCAGTTTCCAAACGGAGGATATACAATGAGAGATGGTGTCATCTTTAATCAAGATAGGATCTTCTTGGATAGATCCTCGAAGCTCAAGGATAAAATAATACATCTAGCCTATGAGATCTTTCTTTCCAATCCCAATAGTTTCATTAGGTCATACCACACTATCTTGGAGGGATTCATGTCGAAATACTTCAAAGATGAGATGCACTATCATATGAGGAAGTGCATATATTTTTTGGAGGGTGAAGAGAAACATAACTCTCGGGAAGAGTTATCATCACCACCTCCTTACTCATTGGGTGTGAGAGGGAGCTCATCCATGATATATTTACTATATAATTTCATTTTCTTAACACTCATGTACAAGGAATTCCTCCAAGAGGGGGCACTCCTTCTTATTGGCTTCATGGGCTACTTGGGGCCATGAGAAATGATGATGTTGGCCATTCCCTAGAAGGTTTTTGGGAGATGATGTATTCTTCATGGTGTGCTTCATTGACACCAAACATCATACACCTTCTCCAAGCATGCAAGAAGAATGGGGCAGAAAACAAATGGCGGGGAAACACTTGTTATATCATATTCTATGGCAGTTAGGAACAAAACTGTGTTGGTTGCACATGAGGAACCATTGTCCTTCTTCTTTACTACATATGGTAGCTAGCATGACTTTGATTGTGATTCCATATGATGATGATGTTCTTATCCTTGTTGGAAACATGATTGGAGGGAGGGCACATTGGTTGGATGTGTCCATGGGGAATGAAATTTCCCACACCTTTTTTGCTTCATGCTTCAAGGGGAGCATGGGAGATGATATGGCCACTACATTAGGTCACTTATTTCCTTATGAGGTGAGCCATATGATTGTTTGGAGCACTTGGGATATGCCTCTCACAAAATTTTGGGATGAACTTTTCTAAGAATTACCATGCTGGGAGGTAATTCATTTCATTTGGATGATAGCATGGAGATCCCCTATGCTTTTCATTAATCCTACCTTGAAGATACCATTGGATAGCAAGAAGGTTTCCATATAGATCTTCCATTCTCTCATGATGATAACCATTTGGTTTATCCACCAAAGGAAAACTTGCACATTTGGGAAGAACCATTGGGAGATAGAATTGTTGTAGAAAATCTGAAGCAATGGTGGAGACTATTTGATGAGGAGGCCACAAAAGGAGGAGGGGAGAATTTTTCTCATTCCTTACAGTTGCTTGAGGACAAGCAACATTTTGGAGGGGAGGACTATAATATTCCTAAAATTTAGCTTTTAGCTAAATGGAATATTATAGACTGTTTTATCACTAGGTAGGTGAATAAATGGGTAAAGAGGCCCATAAATCTCCTTAGCAGCAATAAAAACACTTCAAGTGTGAAAGGAGACCTTCTATGCAACTAAACAAAGCACCCTTGAGTGTGTTGGGCCGTGAATATGACCACTTTTTATCACTTACTTCGTCCACTTTTACTCTTTTTTATCATATCATTTATTATAATTTATCATATAAATCCATCTTATAATGATTTATGCTCTTATGGATGAATATTATTTCTTCTCCTTTATTTTTAATAAATTGATTATTATTATGCATAATTTTATCAATGATGGTTTATTAATATCATTTATCATTTTAGCCTCCAAGATATTTCCTAAATTACATATTTGATTTCCAAATCATCATGAGATATTCCAACTCAGAAATCTACTGGAATAAAAAGTGACAGTTTTGCGGTTGAGATTCTGAGCAAATGAAGAAGAATTTGGAAAATATGGAACATGGGTTTTGTCCAGAATGGACCCAATTAACTTTGTCAAAAAATGTTTTGCCCAAATTCGGCCTGTATTGAGAGATACGCAGGTTTCTTTGAGCACAATTTCCTCATATTTGTTGTTGCGGCCGTCCTCCAAATCTCAGCTGCAAAGCCAAATTCACCTTGCTCTTGTTGAAAGACTGTTGGAAATGTATTTTCTGGTTGATCAAGTTGTTGGGAACAATCCAATATTGTTATGGGAGATCCTACTTGCTATTTAATTTCTCCTCCTTCTGATTATAAAAGGAGAAGCATGTATTGTGTATTGGAAGAGAATGGAGAGACTTTTCTTGTTGTAATTTGCAGAATTGTGCATCAACTCTTGTTAAGAGAGTACAAGATGTTTGTAAAAATTATTCATGCCTGATTAATAAAAGAGTTTGTTCTCGTTCCATTTCTCAAACGCTGGAGTAAAGCGCAGCAGCGTTTCACCGGTGGTTGAGGGCCCGACCCTGGTGGAATCATTTTGTTGTTTGTATTTCTATTCTTTAATTACTGTTGTGTGATAATCGTGTTTGGTTTCATTACGATTGCAGATTTAATTATTGTTGAATTGCTTATTGTAATTGCTGTTCATTTCATGTTGCTGTTCCATTTCTGTTCATTACTTATTCATAGTCTTCGATTAGCAAATAGATGCGTTATAGTTACATGCTGTTGTTCCTTTCTAGCTTTTGTTTCCTTTAAATTGCTTTCATTGAATTTGCTTTTGTTTCGACTGCTTTAAGATCTCCAGCTGTAGAGGATAGAGGTTATTGCTCCTAAGTCCCCAGATTGGTTATCTTGCATCGATTTCTAAGGGAAAGAGTTACTGCTACTACATCCCTGATCGATGTTTTGCAAGATTGATGTAGTTTAATCTTTCCATTCATGTCACTGTAATTAGGCTTCTTTACAAGCATTTGTTACCTTTGCATTTGTTATTCTGTACTACATCTTCACAGCATTACTTTTGGATAAATTGCTGCCTCGGACTGAGTACACTCTTGAAATAAAAAGTCGCTCCTGGATTGATAATTAATGTGAGATAATTATGTGTTCAAACAATACCTTTTTATGCCTCAACATTTTGGCGCCATTGCCAGGGAGAGTGTATGCCATTTAGAAAGAGTGATGCATATTTAATTTTTTTCTGCTTGGGAAGAATTGGGTATTAAAGACAGAAGGTAAGAACCTGCGCACCGAGCAAGCAACATACTTGTTCACTGGCCCGCTTCACAGTAGAATTGAGTGAAAGCTTAAGGTAGGAATGAATGCTTGCATTTTTTTGAATTTTAGAGGTAGAGTTTTTTTTGAAAAAATCTTTTAATTCCCCTTGAGTGGTGATGTAAGCACCACCCATTTCACTAACCAATTGACAGGAACATTGGAAGGAGGATCCTTAAAGAAACACCTGAAGAACATCTTCTATTATGGTAAGAAATGGCTCACATTGCAACTTTTGAATTCCCTATCAAAGATCTAGGAGGAGTGACACAAATGCACATAATTCCCCCATAGTCTCTACCAAATTTTCATGGTTTGAAAAATGAAGATCCAGATACATTCTTATTTGAGTTTGAAATACTTTGTAGAGGATATGATTATTGTACTAATGATCAAAGATTGAAAGTGTTTCCTCTTACTCTAAAAGGAGTAGCTCTCCAATGGCTAATGAGCCTAGGTGGGAACTGCATCAAAACATGGGAGGACACGAAGAACATATTATTGAAGAAGTACCAAGACTATTGCAAATCTAATGAAGATATTTTTGGTATGACACAAAAGGGAAGATGAAATCTTGGAGGACTATGTAGAGCGATTTCGATACAACCTTCAAAAGTCAAGGCATAAGCATTTGGAAAAAAAGATCTTGAAAACACTCATTCTTAAAGGAATCAAAGATGATTTTTTACAACTCTTAAATCTGATAGGAAAAGGTGATGTTTTTCAGTTATCATATGATGATGTTTGTGATTTGTGCATAAGGTATTCAAGAGGAATTTCCAAGGCTGTTAAGAATTCTAGAGAAGTTTCTTCTTTCTTTTCCAAATGTACTACAAGAACAAGAGACATAAGAGCTGAAATCAATGTTTTAATTGAAAATTTTAAATATAATTTTATTAGCTCTCTAAATTCACAATTGAATGTTTTGCAGGTTCAGAGAAATCAAGAATTTGATGAAGTGTTTTGCCCTCATTACCAAAAGGAGCATCCCATAGATACTCACTCTTCCTTATCTAATTTGGAAGTAGCATATCAAAGAGATGTGGAAGCTGTAACAAGGTCAAAACCATGGAAATCATGGCCTACAGGTATGGTTCAAAACACTTCCTCTCCATTCTCTTACTTGCATAATTCATTATGGAATACTCATATGTTAGTGTAGCCATGCCAATCTCAATATAACCACTACCAATCTTGCCTACAAGATTGGCATGGTTCACCTTATGATTGCATGCTACTCTCTCTCATCTTGTAGCACAAACACATCTTCCAGCTCTTTCACAACACCTTGTTTTCCAATCAAAATCATTTACTCAACACAATCAACTACATCATCAAGAGGCTCCATTCCCTACACAATCTCCTGCTCAACTCATTCCACACCCACACGATAATAAATCAGTACAACATGCTTACAATGTTGAACTGCAAAATTCACCCACCCTTCCCACCCATTCTATCTCACATGTACCATTGGAAAAAACTTACACCGAGACTCAGAATGTATTAAATCCAAAAATTGTAGAAGTTATGAGAGAAAATGAGGTTTCTTCTAGTTTGCATCAACAAACCATTTTCAAAGCTCAAGAAATTCATGATATGATGGCTATGGGAAATCAAGGAAGTACAGAATATATTGAAGATTGGTTTCACTCCATCATTTGTTTGCAATATCACTCCATACTTCAACAATTTTTGGAACCATCTTCTCAAGGGAAGTTGGCTTTTCATACCCTAATTTTTATTAACATACATTTTTCAAATTTGGGTATGTATATACTAGAGTCCTTATTTCGAAAATGGCTCCACTGGAAATACTCTTATACGTAATATTATTCATTCTCCAAATAAGAGTAGGATAGTAGAGAAAATAAAATAAATAAGTAAATAAAACAAACACATTTTTTTTATTTTTGTAAAAATAGTTGTTTCTTTGTTGCAACACGCTGTGAAATCAACATTGATGATAAATATTTTAATTTATTCACATATGTAGATGAATTATATTGCAAATAAAAATTATACAAACACTCATATTCATTTTTATCATCAATATGGAAAAATTGCTTGAATATCATTTTTTTGGCTTGCGGACTTGATGAAATTTTTGAAAACACAGTTGGGACAGTCATGTTTTGGGGGACCAAAATTGAATATTTTTAAAACCTGTTTCTATCCTAAGTATCCCTTAATGTATAATTTCCAACCCAATTGGAATCACTCAATTTGGATTTGAAACGAAAAATTTAGAACCAAAACATTGATAGGGTGTCTAGTAGGCAGCTCAGGAACAAAGTTGGGACAGTCCGTTTTTGGAGGCCTAAATGACTATATTTTTAAAAATTGTTTCTATGGTAGATTCTTATATGAATCTAGTTTACAAATCAATTTGAATCACTCAATTTAGATATCTTATGAGGAATTTATGACCAAAATACTCACTGTCTATCATAAATCAACACTCTTGAAACTATGTTTTCTCGACTGTTCCTTAACGTATTTGACCCATAAATTATTCTTGTCTTCAAAACCTATTTCTACTAGAGATAAATAAATGAATCTACTTTAATATCCAATTTTAATCGGTTAAATCCATCATCAAACGAATAATTTATGCTTGAAATACCAACTGTTGGTCTGAGTTGGAAAATCGAAAATGAAACTATTATGCAGGTTCTTCTAAGAAAGTTTAACATACCATTACATGGAATTTTTAAAATCTGTTTCTATTGGAGATAAAACTTTGGATTATCTCTCATTTGGCTTTGGAATCACTTGAATCGGATGAAAATTAAAGAAGGTATGATTAAAACACTGCTGGTTAGTATCGTCGACCACTGCTCTCCCGCAAGTAGCAAATATAATTTGTTTTATTTTTCCGTGGACTTGTTTTATAGAGTAACTACTTGTTAGCTTTTTTGCATAATTATTGGATTAGGAGAGCTCAACCATCTCTCTTTCTCCATGATTTAATGTTTTATTGCAGGTAGACACTCGTTTTTTGCAGGTCTTAGGAGAATAAAGAAGGTCAATTTATGGATGAACGATTCTTGAGAGAAATTTTAGTGAAACAAGGGCATTTCATCTAGTTCATTACTTAATAGATTTATAACAAGAAGAAATGAAGAATTGGTTTCCATTTGAAAATTCATGCCACTGCTGCCAAACATTTTTCAAAAAACCATTTTTTTTCCATTAATAGATTTGATATTCTCTTAGAAATAACATCATAGCTGTTGTAACATAATAAAGTGTTGTTTCTTTTCTGATTTAATTTATGTTTTTGTGTTTCAAGTGTTGATTCCTCCAAATTATAGTTTCTGCTCCATTTGCAACTGAACAATAAGGACCCCACAATGTAAGTTTCAAATTGCAGAAGGCAATTCTTCAGTAGCACCAATTCTGTAAAAAAATACTTTTTCTTGAAACCTGTACATAAACTTTCCTTTCTATTTGATTGGATTTGCTTGGCAATGGATTGCATATTAGCTTTGTTATTTCTTCTATTTTTTTCCTTTTTGCGTGTTTATATATTTTTTTTGTTCCTCTTAAGGGACAATTATTGTTCCTCTTAAGGAACAGCAGTCGTTCCTCTTAAGAAGCAGTGCGTTTATGTGTTTATTTTTGTTGTTCCCTCCAAAAGGAACAACATTTTCGCTAATTAATTTTGTTGTTCTTTTAAAAAAGAACAACATTTTTTACATGTTTTTGTTGTTCCCTTCAAAAGGAACAGCATCGCTCGTTTTTGCTGTTCCTTTCTAAAGGAACAACAGTTTTCTGTTCCTTTCAAAAGGAACAGCACCGACTGTTCTTGCTTTCCTTTCGAAAGGAACAGCATTTTCGCCGACTGTTCTTGTTGTTCCTTTCCAAAGGAACAAAATTTTCATAGATTATTCTTGTTGTTCCTTTCCAAAGGAACAACATTTTCGCAGATTGTTTTTTTCTCTTCCTTTCCAAAGGAACAACACTTTTTGAGTGCATTTTTTTTGTTTTTTTAAACAACATTTTTAGAACTTTTTTGAAATTTTCATGACTTTTTGAAAGGAAAACATAAAGTTTATGGAAGGACATACAAATTAAATCTTACTGTAATTGTTAGTATGAATCGTTTGTCGAAGTGTACGAAAAAAAACCACTTTAGCTACGCATAACTAATAGCCCTAACATCAAAAGTGGCTGCCAATATCTTCAGATCTGCAGTTAGTTGATCAAGAAAAGAGCTGCAAAAAACTAGATCTATGCATAGAAAGACATTAAGCAGTAAAAAGAAGGGTTTGCTCCATATATCCAATAGACAAGACAAGAACAATTTTTAAAAGAATTTTTGTATTTAGGGCACCTGGGAGGAAAACAAGAAGGTGTATCCAATTCTCCTCAATGGGATGGGTTCTTGGAAGTCCTCAGCACTTCAGATCTAGAATCTCTCTCTCTTGTTGGTGTAGAAAACCTAGACAAAGATAGAACTCAAAGGGAGCTCACACAGCAAATAATGTAGAAATGTGACCAAGTGTATAGATCTAGAGTGATCTAATAGGCAACAAAAGGTGAAGAATGGTAGGAAAAACCCTCCTATTTATAACAAAATATTGGGTCATTCTAGATCTTGGTGCATGATTAAAATAATGTTAACTAAATCTAGATCCACCTTTTATGGAATATTTTATTATATTTGTTGGACGAAAAAAGTATTTGACTTGGGTCAAATCCCTTTATTTTTTAATAATAAATAAATAAATGATTTATTTATATTTTTAAGGAAGTGGTTGAAGGATAATTAAATAAATAATGATTTATTTAATTATTTGTGGGTGATTTGGTCATATTTAACAAGGAATATTATCTAAATAAGATTTAAATAATTATTCCTAGAAAATAATAAGATAAATAAAGGTTTATCTAATTAATTTATTTGCTTTGGGTTAAACATGACTAGGAATAATAATTAAATTATGATTTAATTAATTATTCCATGAGGAAAATCAAACAAAATAGGTTTGTTTAATATTTCCTTTTGGGGTTTCCTGTTCAGACCGTAAACAACCTAATAAATGTGGTTTATTAAGTTATTTTACATAGTGAAAGCAATTTTACTTAGGGTAAAATTGGTCTTACATGGTGTACTTGGGTCCATCTAATGATAAGAGGTTAGATTACCAAAAAAATGGTGTAACAGATTGCCCCCCAGCGTGCGAGTGTTAGGAGCAAATCGTATGATCGAAGTACGTTGTAAGAACTCTATCACCAGAAATCAAGAGGGAAGTCAGAGAGAGAAATGTGAGGTAGACTAAGGTGCTGAAGAACTAGACCCTGAGGAGACGAGACTTGCAGGTGCAACAAGTCTCTTTTTATGAGAGGTTACCTGTGCTAAAGGCGGCGGGGGAGGCATACCTATGCCCGCCGAGACAAAGTACAAAAGAATAGTGTGTCCAGTAAACAAGGGACCGAACCATAAATTACAGCCGACATAAACATGAGCCAGATAAAAATACAATGAGGGATCCCACATACATGTTGTGCCTGGGATAACAGCCAGGACTTATACAATAATATCTGAGTACATGAGATACAAATACAACCCAAATGCCCCCTATAAGCGGGGAAGGGCTCACAAAATCTGACTGATAAAATCAAAGAGGCGCTGCAAGAGGCTAAGGCTGACATCATCAAATATATGGAGCTACATTAAGGGCTACAATGAAGAGGTCATCCGGGCATGTGGGGGGCTACCTGTAGGGCCACCCCCTCATGAGGGCTGAGACATCTCACATACACCCGGGAATCACCAAGAGCTGCTGCTGCATCACTGAACCATCAAGCATATGGATCTCGATCATGCTGAAAGGAGCTGGAGTGGAGAAACAATCAAGTCAAAGGGTAATGAGATATCCCTTTGCCTGATCCGAGGCACCGAACAAGAGTGGAAGTTGGAACCGAGGTACACCGCCCTCTAGACCTGTCTTCTGGAATGGAGGAACTGATGTCGACAGAAGGAGGTCCGCCATAGGTGAGGCAATGAGAGATCCTCAACTAAGGCATGAGAGAAAATAGTAGAGTGAAGGACAGACTAATACCAATGATGATGATGGAATAGATGGGACTGCGAATGGACGACTTCCCTTATTAGAGCATAAAGGGCATGAATGACATGGCAGTGACTGACACAATATCATAAGGGATAGGGGACAGTGGGACTGAAGGCCATAATGTGCGACACAAGAGAGAGACCAAGCAATGAAGGATGGAGGACTATAGCGGGGTACAAAGGGACTCGGGATAGACTCCATAAATGCGATGATGACTCAACTTGGATGCTCTAAACAAGGGCAACTTGATGGTGCTAATACACAGTAAAGGTCCAATGGGGGACCATGAAAACATGAGTACAAGATGGGAACTCACGACAAACATCAACACGAGCACAGATAAGTATGGAGGCCAAATGGTGCCCCTAGTATGAGTGTTTCAAGTGAAGAAATTCGATTTTGAGGAGGGTTATGGTTGAGGGGCATAGGTGCCCCCAAGCATGGTGTGGTCATGACAAAATGTATTTAGAAAAAGGGGAATCTAAACACAGTTTAATGATGTGGTGTGCCATTTGTTTTCGTTATGGTTATGCAGTTTGAGAAAGGAAATGGAGGATTACCAATCTCTTTTAGTACTGCATATATGAAGCAAATGGACTTTAAGTTGGCGGGTTGGCATACCTGGTGTCACTATCCCAAAGAGAGGATTTGGAGATAATGAACTGATGCTTGCCTAGAAAACCCATAGGTTGGTCAACAAAAATGTCTAAGAGATTGGGTTGTTGAGGGAAGATGAGGGAACGATAAGGGGTATCATCCCTAGAGTGATCTGAAGTGATATGGGACTCTAGAGGTTCTTCTAAATGTGGAAGAATAATGGTACTAAAGTCAACACGACCAGATACACTAAAAGAGTTGTGGAGAATTGCTTCTCTTGGTCTCTCAAATGTGGGTGCCCCCTTACCCAAAAATTGTGTTTCAATGTAATGGCCACACGGTGTATGTGGTGTGAATGCATGGGTTCGATGTAAGGGGGAATAGATAAAGTCAGGGGTGGGGATTTTTTCCATAATGTCATCATCATGATAGAAGATGGGGTGATTGGTGGAAGAAACACCACCTGATGTGGCGAAGCGACCTGAATCATCATCATGAGAAGAGAGGTTCACATGCGTATCATCACAAGGGGTGACAGAAGAGTAAGTATATAAAGGATCTACCGATGTTGAGCCCAAGGTGATCGCTGAAGTAAGGTCAAGCGAAACAACAGGGGAGGGTTCAGAGGGAATGTTCCTTGAGGGTCTCATGGATGATGATAGGTAGAAAATGCTGGACGAAGGCTCCGTCATCTCGACATCAGGAGGGGGGATGTCAATGGGAGAAGTCATGTCTGGTAGTTTTGCCAAAGCAAAATGCGCAAATATGGGAGAGGTGGACTCATTGCGCTTGGCCTCGAATTGGTAGACCGCGGCTAGAGAGGTGCGGAAGTCCACGAGGCGGGGACAAAGGTGGGTGTAATGGCCATGGAGGTCACACAAAGCACAGGGGTGGTTGGTGTGAATAGTCTGGGGGTTCATGGCTGCGATCGCGAAAGGAACAGAGGCTTCCGGGACCGGGGACTCAGGGAACACGACATTAACCATGGGCTTGAGATGAAGCAATTCAGGATAGGTATGGGTGGCATGACTGACAATATCACACAAATCACACTGGATGGTATGCTTTGGAGGCCAAGGAGGGGTAGGGTTTGTCGAGGTAGCCTTGTCCTTTGATGCCCCCTTGCGAGCTTTTCCCTTCTTACCCGAAGCGGTCGCAACAGGAGGTGGTTCCTGTTGAGGTGACTAAGGCACTGTTGTGGCGGGAGAAGTCCTAGGGGCCGGTTGAACCGGGGTCAAAGCAAGATAAGGTTTGGGTTGACTAGGCAAGGTTGGGGCTGGAGGATCAAGGTACCAGATGGGAATCCCAAGGGTCAGGTTAGGAAGAGAGAGGGTGGCCATGACCGGTACCATGGACACTCCTGGTGGGGGAGTTAGGAACGGTATCTGACCGGAGGGGTAATGGCCAGGTGGGACGGCTCATAAATGGAAAAGGCTTGGAGGAACCGTTCGAGGAGGGTAAAGAGGCTCATGAATACCAGCTGCAGGTGAAGGGCTAGGAGCAGGTTGCAGAGAGTGTGGTTGCTGACTAGCCGAAGCTGGTTGCTTGAGAGCAGCCCGAGACGATTACATCATGCAAACATTTGATGAGCTGGGGTCAGAGATAATAGGAGGAGGAAGACCAGGGAAGGTTCCGAGAAAAGGGGAGTCTTTGTAGATGCCAGGAGAGACACTGGTCAAGGAATCGACGGTTTTCTTGTTGGCTACAGAAGAGATGGTCGTCTCAGGTGAGGTCTGAGATTTTGGCTCATGATATATCAACTGGTCAATGGTGACTATCTTTCCATTATGAGGGAAAGACATTCTATGGAAAATCGCGTATGGGACAAAGAGACATGGCATAGGTGCAGTCACTTCAATAGAATGTTGTAGTCTAGAGGGGCGCCGGTTCTCGACGTCGAACCCAACAGTCTTACCGCAAGGGTGATAGGACAATTACGAAAAGGGCTACTGGGCCGGGAGGCGGGGCCGTCCCATGCTCGAGCGTGATCGGGAAGGGCCAATCAGAGATCCGAAAGGTTTCCAAAACCGGCGTACATCACATGGATGCCCCTCATCACTATTATAAGCACCAGAAACGTTAGCGTTTGATTTAATCGGATTCGAAGGCGAGCGTGCTGTGAAAGAGGAGGATGTTCTGATTGATGGGCGTCGAAAACAATCATTTGGTCATCAGCAGGATCTACAGCGCCCATGGCAGATAGTAGAGCCTTCTTTTGGGAAGGGCACGACTAGAAGAGTTCAAATGTGGAAATGGCAGCAGGAGACTGCACAAAATCATCTACTATGCTATATGAATGAGCAGCTCGACCAGAAGCAGCATTTCAACATAATGGTCCCTTAGGAATCTTGGTATGAACCTCAACTTTTGGCTGAGGGATATGCAAGGGACCATTGGATGTCGAAAGAGGCTCTGTAGAACCTGAAGAAGGGGACTCGGGGGCAGACTGAGCGGAAGGTGTGGGGTACTGGTGAGACCGAGTTTGAAGGTTAAGGTCGACGGTTAGAGGTGGATCAGAGTTCATCATGAGGATCTGGTAATTGAAGGAACCAGAAGGGGAAGTTTGAGTGGCTACCTATCCGTTAGGTGGTTGGGTAGCCACGAATCCCTGCTGTGTATCCACCTGCACTTGAGGGGGCGGTGACTGCTGTTGCAGGGGTTGAGAAGGCAAGGGAGGTGGAGGTGCTGATGCTGGAGGAGCTACCAGGAGGGGGACAAGTGCGAGAGGTGCTGCCCCCTCCCCCAAGAAAACCATAACCCATGGGAGGTTGGGAATATGGATGAGAGAGAGCTCCAACGATACCGTCGGTGGCATGAGGTGCCCCCTGTGCGTTGACACCACCAAGTCTGGGAAGGCCAAGTAGAACGGTATAAACATAACCTGTCTGAGCGTAGATCAAGTCATATTTTAACGCTAGTTGGAGGGCGGCTTCTTCGGTTTGGGGAAAATGCGATGCGACATATTTCTCGATAGGAGGCAAGAGAGATCTAAAGAACCAATCCATGTATACACGGTCTTCGAAAGTAGGAGATTGACATAGGCTCTTTCTTCTCCGCCATTCCTGGACATGATCGGATAGGCGGGTCGCAGATGATTGACAGAAAGAAGTCAAAAGTTCGATACCAGTGTCATAATGAAGGGGAAGCTGGAAGTAAGATAAAAAATCCCGGACAAGAGTCGCAAAGGTGGTATGAGAGGAAGTGGGTTGATCAACATACCACTTAGAAGCTGCGTCTGTAAGCATTCATTGGAACAACCGAAGACGGATAGAGTCATCGGTAATGGAGGTAGATGAACACCACATGTGGAAAGATCGAACATGATTTGAATGATCTTCTCCAGCAAGGCCTTCAAACCTGGGGATGTCAGAAGGGAGCTTTGTCGGCATAGCAGGCTAACTAGCGTCATGGTGTATAGGGTCATTTGTCAACCGGTCCAAATCAGGGAGGCTGAGGCCTGCCATGAAGGGGAGCAAGGGCGTAGCCGAGGTAGTTCCTATGGCGGTTCCGCTAGTAGCAGTCCCTGCATTAGGGCTGGGATTACCGCTAGCATTAGGCCCTGGATCAGACATAGTGAAGGTGACAGGGGGAGAACCGGAAGTAAAAGGAGAACCCAATGAATCAGAAGAGGAGTCAGAGTGCGGACTCGAAGGAGGACTGGCTCGACGACGGCGGGATGGAGCAGGTCGATCGAACGGAAACTGAGGGTGAAGGCCAAGAAGTCTCTGGGAAGTGCGCCTTGGGGGTGCAATGATGACAACACAAACACGGCACAAGGGGAAAAAGAACGACCACAAGGGCAAGGAGGTGCAGAATCAAGTGATTACAATGTCGAAACAAGGGCAGATAGGTGCAGTGTCAATTGATTTTAAAGTCTTTGCCTGGCGGTGTAAACCAGGCTCTTCTTCACTTAGGGTGAGTGTGTGGCATGCGTTAATTTTAATTTTTAAACCCTTTTCATTTTGAGAGCAAGAGAAAAAGTGTGCTGCGTAACTGAAAATAAATCTGCAGAGAACAATATATAATGCTGAAATAACAGAAAATTAACAGCTACTATTGCATCGATTCAACCCAAAAAGGTGGGTCTCTCAAAACTAATCTAAAAGAGGGAAAAAATCTAGTCAAAACACACTAAAAAGAGGCCAATAGATCTAGGGTTGAAAGGGACAGGGATCTAAAGGAGAAAGCTACTGAAAAGAGGTGCAGATCACAGCCAAGAGGCAGAGGCAAGGTGGCTGGAAAAAAGGAGGAAATCAGCAAAAAGCAGAAAGGACAGGGAGGAGGTCCTAAAGGGAGGTCCAAACAAAACTACAAGAGGTTATTTGAAAGGAAGAAGAGCTGATTTAAAGGGATATGAAAAGGAGGGATCAGATCTGAAAAAGAAATGGCTGAAAACTTTGAAAATTTAGACACTTACAGCAGCTAAAACTCTTCCACAAAAAGTGGAGGGTACTGAGGCCCTAGGGGGCGAGATTCCCACTTAGTTGAGTAAAATAGAGCAAAAATAGGTCTAAACGGGTGGAGACGAAGGTCAGACAACCTTGACAGAGGTTCAGACAAAACCCAGAAAAATTTCAGAAAATTTCTAGAAAAAAGTCCAGGTCACAGTTTTTGACCTGTTTTTCGCTCAGGTAGCAGTTTTTGGGCTGTTTTCCGCTTCCCAGGTCGTAGTTAATGGGCTAAAAAGTGCGACCTAGAGTCCAGGTCGTAGTTTCTAGGCTGAAAAGTGCGACCTGAAGCTCCGGGTGTCCCGGCGGCAGATTTCTGAAAAAGTTGCTGTCTCAGTTGCGGCTGATGCTTGTCACCTGCGCAATAGGGCCAGAAACATGCGGAAGTGAGAAATTTTAATGTTTTATGGTTTTATAGGTGAAAAACAACATAAAAATAGGAAAAACAAAAAGCTGAAAAGAAACCCTAGGGTCTGAAGTAGCCGGATATGCAGGAATATGAAAAACGACAGCGGTCGTAATTGAAAACCCGTGTGGAGTCGCCAATTGTTAGTATGAATCCTTTGTCGAAGTGTACGAAAAAATACCACTTTAGCTACGCATAACTAATAGCCCTAACATCAAAGATGATTGCCAATATCTTCAGATCTGCAGTTAGTTGATCAAGACAAGAGCTGCAAAAAACCAGATCTATGCATAGAAAGACATTAAGCAATAAAAAGAAGGGTTTGCTCCATATATCCAATAGACAAGACAAGAACAATTTTTGAAAGAATTTTTGTATTAAGGGCACCTGGGAGGAAAACAAGAAGGCATATCCAATTCTCCTCAATGGGATGGGTTCTTGGAAGTCCTCAGCACTTCAGATCTAGAATCTGTCTCTCTTGTTGGTGTAGAAAACCCAGAGAAAGATAGAACTCAAAGGGAGCTCACACAAAAAATAATGTAGAAAAATTTGACCAAGTGTATAGATCCAGAGTGATCTAATAGGCAACAAAAGGTGAAGAATGGTAGGAAAAACCCTCCTATTTATAACAAAATATTGGGTCATTCTAGATCTTGGTGCATGATTAAAATAATGTTAACCAAATCTAGATCAACCTTTTATGGAATATTTTATTATATTTGTTGGAGGGAAAAGGTATTTGACTTGGGTCAAATCCCTTGATTTGTCAAAAATAAATAAATAAATGATTTATTTATATTTTTAAGGAAGCGGTTAGAAGATAATCAAATAAATAATGATTTATTTAATTATTTGTGGGTGATTTGGTCATATTTAACAAGGAATATTATCTAAATAGGATTTAAATAATTATTCCTAGAAAATAATAAGATAAATAAAGGTTTATCTAATTAATTTCTTTGTTTTTGGGTTAAACATGACTGGGAATAATAATTAAATTATGGTTTAATTAATTATTCCATGAGGAAAATTAAACAAAATAGGTTTGTTTACTATTTCCTTTTGGGGTTTCTTGTTTAGACCATAAACAACCTAATAAATGTGGTTTATTAAGTTATTTTACATAGTGAAAGCAATTTTACTTAGGGTAAAATTGGTCTTACATGGTGTACTTGGGTCCATCTAATGATAAGAGGTTAGATGACCAAAAAAATGGTGTAACAGTAATCAGAAAATCAAAAGAAATCGTCATTTTTAAAAAAGTTGTTTTGATAAGAAAAATGAAAAAGGGACATAATTAATAACATGATTTTGTTGTCTTATTACCACTAAACTCATATGATAGATTATATTTATCATGTTGGTTCTTTTCCATATTTTATAACTTTCTTTGATTTTTACTTATGGAGTACGAACAAGGGCATATTTTTTTTTTATTGAGATGTTCAGACTTCTTCCACCATCCCTACTCTTAAGGAGTGTTGAGTCATCCTTTATGATTAACTGAGGAAAAGTGCTGTGTGTAAAAGAAAAGAAGAAAAAATATTTATATATTTCATTAATAATGATTTTGCAGATGGAGGATAGGGGGTCTCACCAAGAGCTAGCCTACCGTGATCATATGGAAGACAGTGAAGTGGCATTCCCATTATGGCCACCAAACTAGGGAAATGGTACAATAGACAATTGAAAAAATCAAGAAGTCCTTGGAACAGGAGGTTTCATCACAAGCCGGCCTGCCCACCTTTCACTTCTTCCCGGTGAACGGCATTGTGGTTTATCTGGTCACTAAGCCAGCACAATGGCCTTCGTCATGATATTCAATAAAAAGCACTTCCTCAGCATACATAAAGGACAATGGTTCCGTGGGTAAGACAACAACTCTGTCAAGGTTATGGACACCTGTGGGCAGCAGAGCTTTGTTGATGGTAATGGAGTCACACTTATACACATCAATAGTTATATTTAACCCTTTTCCTATATCTTTATTTAAATTTCAAATGAAAATATGAATCCCTTACCTCCGAACCTATTATACATGAAAATCATTATAAGTCGATCATATTAATCCAAAGTGGTAAATAACGAAATTATACTTATGTTTATCTTAAGCTGTCCCTTCTCCTTATCTTTGAATCATTACAAAACGCTTCTATACCTGTTTACGATTTATCACATGCATGGATTTCAGTAATGCGATAATTTGCTGATCATATCATAAGTATGTATGTCTTTCTATGCTGTACAATTGCTGTGCAGTACGCTGCTATTTTATTTTGCTGATTTGTCACAATATTGATACTGCATTTTCATAGAATTTTTTTCTGCTTGAACTTTTTGCATGCGTATTATCTCTTGCCATTTAAAACTAAATCCGTGGATTCAAGAAAATTGCATACAGAATTGTGATTTGTTTACAGTAGAACAACAAGTATGGGGAAAATTCTATCCGCAGCATGATCACTATTGCAACTAAACAGCAAAGGCTCGCGAATGCACACAAATCTTCAAACATGATGTGCTTGCATGGCTTCTACCTTTTGTATCACTTTCAATATTCGCTCAGCCTACATCAGCTTCAACAAAGGCTAGTCCCTACATGTCATTCCATTTTTTTCGGAGGTAACACTTGAGGTAAAATAGCATAATTTTCTGATTTATTATGAATTTAGGAGAATTTCATGAAAATCCATTGAGCATTATTTATTCTACAACTTTACCACTTCCCATTTTTTAGACACGTCTCATCTTTCAGTTTGGGGGAGTGTTGATTTATTTCATTTATTTCTTGTGACCATGTCAGTACTTTTCTTTATCGTCCATTGATATTCTTATGCATTCTTAACACCTCCCTTATTCCATGTTGTTTTACACCAAGTATCGATTTCAACAGATTATAGCAACCACCTCTCTTTGTTTTCTAGCATCGCATGAGGACATGATAATTCTTTAGTTTGGGGGGGAATTGCTACACATGATGGATGTTTTTCTACTTTCTTTCTCGTTTAAGGCATACAATTTCATTTGTATATAGTGCAGAAATTGATTTGCACATATCTTTAAAACTATGAACTGAATTTTTGTGATTTCTGGATAACAAAGAAGTATCATTAAAATACACAAACCCAGATAATTTCACACTAAATTAGTTCATAAAATTTCGAAAATTATGTACTATCACCTATAACCATTTTGTTTATATCTCATGATCCGTGCATCAAAACGATCCGATTTTTGAGAAAATGGTTAATGAAGTTTGTTGTTATTTATGTTACATTTTTCTGTAACTTCATATACATATAGTTGAACATCCACAGTAAAATTGTTATGCCTTTATCAAGATTTCTAAAATTGAATATTCATTATTTGAGGAAAAATTCATTTGTTCCATCCATTTCATGAGATTGAGATGAACAATTTTCTTTGCTTGGTTAACACATGAGTTTTGTCTTTGGATTGCATGAGGACATGCAACATATTCAGTTATGGGTTGCATGAGGACATGCAATATATTCAGTTTGGGGGTGTGTTGGGCCGTGAATACGACCACTTTTTTATCACTTACTTCATCCACTTTTACTCTTGTTTATCATATCATTTATTATAATTTATCATATAAATCCATCTTATAATGATTTATGCTCTTATGGATGAATATTATTTCTTCTCCTTTATTTTTAATAAATTGATTATTATTATGCATAATTTTGTCAATGATGTTTTATTAACATCATTTGTCATTTTATCTTCCAAGATATTTCCTAAATTACAGATTTGATTTCCAAATCATCATGAGATATTCCAACTCAGAAATCCACTGGAATAAAAAGTGACAGTTTTGCGGTTGAGATTCTGAGAAAATGAAGAAGAATCTGGAAAATCCGGAACATGGGTTTTGTCCAGAACGGACCCAATTAACTTTGGCAAGGAACATTTTCCCCAAATTCGGCCTGTATTGAGAGATACATAGGGTTATTTGAGCACAATTTCCTCAGATTTGTTGTTGCGGCCGTCCTCCAAATCTCAGCTGCAAAGCCAAATTTGCCTTGCTCTTGTTGAAAGACTGTTGGAAATGTATTTTCTGGTTGATCAAGTTGTTGGGAACAATCCAATATTTTTATGGGAGATCTTACTTGCTATTTAATTTCTCCTCCTTCTGATTATAAAAGGAGAAGCATGTATTGTGTATTGGGAGAGAATGGAGAGACTTTTCTTGTTGTAATTTGCAGAATTGTGCATAAACTCTTGTTAAGAGAGTACGAGCTGTTTGTAAACATTATTCATGCCTGATTAATAAAAGAGTTTGTTCTCGTTCCATTTCTCAAACGCTGGAGTAAAGCGCAGCAGCGTTTCACCGGTGGTAGAGGGCCCGACCCTGGTGGAATTGTTCTGTTGTTTGTATTTCTATTCTTTAATTACTGTTGTGTGATGATCGTGTTTGGTTTCATTACGATTGTAGAGTTAATTATTGTTGAATTGCTTATTGTAATTGTTGTTCATTTCACGTTGTTGTTCCATTTTTGTTCATTACTTATTCATAGTCTTCGATTAGCAAATAGATGAGTTATAGTTACATGTTGTTGTTCCTTTCCAGCTTTCGTTTCCTTTAAATTGCTTTCATTGAATTTTCCTTTGTTTCGACTGCTTTAAGATCTCCAACTATAGAGGATAGAGGTTATTGCTCCTAAGTCCCCAGATTGGTTATCTTGCATCGATTTCTAAGGGAAAGAGTTACTGCTACTGCATCCCTGATCGATGTTTTGCAAGATTGATGTAGATTAATCTTTCCATTCATGTCACTGTAAGTAGGTTTATTTACAAGCATTTGCTACCGTTGCATTTTTTATTCTGTACTACATCTTCACAGCATTACTCTTGGATAAATTACTGCCTCGGACTAAGTACACTCTTGAAATAAAAAGTCGCTCCTAGATTGATAATTAATGTGAGATAATTAGGTGTTCAAACAATACCTTTTTATGCCTCAACAGAGTGTGAACATGGGATGGAACATGTTGAATAGGTTAACTTTGACTAAATCAACAACATTGTTATGGAGGAGTGGACATTTAATGAGGAATAAAGTAGTTCTGGAGGGAGATTGATTGCATGGAGGAAGTGACCTAATTGAGTGGGGCCAAGAGTAAGGAAGCTCATAACTTATATAAGGAAGAGGATGGCAGCCATATGGGGTATGTTTTATATTATTATTTTGTATGTGGTTTGTTTAGACTTCTTGCATTCTTCAGCTGTTTAGTTGAGATTGTTGTGCTGTTTAGCACCGGGTGTTCCCGAGCGGGAATCTAAAATATTTTATTGAGAGGCATATTGGAGGAGCATTTCACTTAATTTCCACACTCAGGCTTAAGGCCAAGCTAGATATTTCTTCATCAGCGCAGTTTTTGTAGAATATTGTGTTTTTTTACAGGGTGTAGCAGTGGAGAAATATATTGGGTGTCTTCAGAGCTAGTTTTGCAGTGGAGGAAGGTTTCCACCCATTAGAAGGCCTGTAAATAAGCCCCTTGGGCTTATTTGGCAAATTTGGCATCATTCCAAGGAGTATTTATCCCCTACAATGCAGTTTCAGTCCATCTCTACGTTAGTTTAGGGAAGAGCTGCAGGGGTAGTTGCAATGGTTGTTTTGGGAGGTGATTTTTTCAGTGGAGGAGCCATTCTTTCATCCAGAGGATCTATTGGAGAAGATTTGTAGGTTTCTACATCAGCTTCAGCCATATATTCTCATTTCTGTTGTTGCAACATATCTTCAGCCCTAGGGCTGCAGCTTACATTGGCGCATTATGTGCATTTTCTGGAAACCCTCTTGGGTTGTCTTGGAAAGCTGATCTAGTGCTCAGATATGTATGTCTAGAATCTATTGGAGCTTGTATCAGTATTTTTGTATCATTTTTCCATCTCAAACTGTGGTTATTCTTAATACGACTGCGCTGTAGCAGCCTCTTTGGCATTTTTTATAGCAGCAACCTCTCACTTTGGGAGTGTTTATGTATTGGAGGCTTGTGTAATCACATTCTATGGTTTATGCCTATTTTTTTGGTACTTATTTGATGCATATATGATCAATAATATGGATCCATATTGGTCTCATGGTTTCATGTGTTAGATATTTGTTGCTGCTTTCATTTTATGAGCTATATTACTGCTTTTTCCATTTGGGAATATTACAGTGGTATCAGAGCATAATCTTGGCTCAACTTGTGCATTCAGCCAATATGTCACAATAAGGAGAAGATTCTCACAAGGAGAGAAGATGTACAAAAGGGACAAAGACAAAGGCTCCAGTATTTGGAGGAAGAGAGGAAGAGAAGCTCTCAAAGCTTCTTTTTCAAACTATGCAGAGCATCAATGAAAATGTCAAGAATATGAGAAAGGAGATGTGTAGGGAATCTCCAAGGGGGTTTGAATCTGAAGCAAACCATAGAGTTTTACATGTGGGGTGTCAGCATGCAGCCACACAATATGATCCACAGCCCAATTTTATGCCCAGATTCACAGTAAGAGAGATGGAGGAAGAATATGCACCAAAGGAGGAGACTTTGAGTAACTATATTTAGGAGTATGAATCTCAATCTTGGAGATTTAAGAAGTACTTGAACTTCCAAGAGTTTTTCAAAATCAGGGAGGAAAGAACACCCAAAAATCACAACAAAAGCATAAGAGTTAGATTCTTTCTACCAAATTTTGATAGGTCATCCACATGCACACCCAAAAATCGGATAGAGCAGCTAGACTCATACTTGCAGCTACATCAATTTTCAAAAAATGAAGCCCTTAGGATAGCAGCACTGAATCTTGAATTTAAGGCTTATACTTGGTGCTTTTATGAATATTATTCATTTAATCATAAAAATATAGCTTCTTATTCAAGATTCACTAAGAGATTAGTGAATAAATTTGATGGAAAACAATTTAAAACATCTTTCATTGAGCTAGAAAAACCTAAACACTCAAAACGTTTGCATGAGTTGGAGAGATCCATTACATATACTCCACTTCAGATTTCTATTGAGGGGGATAGAAACTTGCATCATACATTACCAAGGGCAAGATCCCCATTGCAAGAAGAGCTTTCTTCTCAAAAGGAAGACATGGAGATTCCTCCCTCAAGGGAAGACTAAGGTCTAGGGTCTCTCATTGTTGAAGAAGAATTTTCAAACATTAATGAGGAGGAAAATTAGAGAGGAAGTGAAAACTTTGTCACTTCAGGAGGAGAACCATCACCACATGGGGATGGGCATGAAGCTATTGCTTCAATTAGAGGAGACTTTGCATATTTGTAAAAGGTTCCCAGGGAGCAACATGTGGTAGTATTAATGGGCAGTAAGAGATTGATGGAAGGAGGAGAAGAAAAGGTGGATCAGCATCAAAGGATGGGGAGCATGCACCCTTGTTTATTTCAAGGGGTTGATATACAGAAGAAGGAGGGTGGTTTGCACAGTGAAAAGAGGGAAAAATCAGTCCACTCACCTATGCAATCTACTTCAAACTTTGATGTCTCATTACATGGAGGCATTCCACCCGGGAGGCCACTAGATTAGGAGATGAGAGACACCTCACCAGTCATTGATTCAAGAGGGGTGAGAACCTTGGGAAGATTTGGCACAACACAATGAGATTCTTGGGTAGGCTCAAGGAGGAGGGCGACATTCTCCCAATATCATCATTAACCACTCTCGTCATCTATTCTGCGCTGGGAGAATACGTTTTTGGGATGAAGGATGGCACCATCATGGTGCAAGGAGACCACTCCTTGGCATTGGAGAACAGGAGGATACTTCCACATAGGAAGGAATATTCCCTATTTGGCATAGGAGGGTGGCCACTCATACATGCATTAGCTAGACTTGGGAGATTTGGAGAGGTGATAACTTCCTATGGAAAACTAACCTCCAAAAGCTTCAACCTTCACTTGAGCATGAGCAGCTACAGGAGGGGAAACAGGCACATGTTAGCAGCATATCGATGCTTGAATTTGGAATAGGATATGTCAAGGAAGAAGGAAACCACAGGGCAGGGGCTATACATTATAGATCAGCAACGATGTCGTTAGAGAGTTTAGATCATTATTGGAGATCCCAACTATTGATGGAGTACTCCAAGAATCTCTTTACATGCAGGATACTTGATAACCAGTTTCCTGACAAAGGATATACAGTGAGATATGGGGTAATCTTTTATCAAGATAGGATATTCTTGGCTAGAGCCTCGAAGTTCAAGGATAAAATACTACATGCAGACTATGACATATTGCTTTCCAATCCCACTGGTTTCATTAGAGCATGCCACACTATCTTGGAGGGATTCATGTGGGAAGACTTCAAATATAAGATGCACTATCATATGAGGAAGTGCATAGATTGTTTGGAGAGTGAAGAGAAACATAACCATTGGGTAGAGTTATCATCACCACCTCCTTACTCATTGGGTGTGAGAGGGAGCTCATCCATGAGCTATCTCACAAGTTTGAACCAAGTGTATGGTAAGGATTGTATTTCTGAGCATCATGATATAATTACTATATACTTGCATTTTCTTAACACTCATGTACAGGGCATTGCTCCAAGAGGGGCACTCCTTCTTATTGGCTTCATGGGCTACTTGGGGTCATGAGCAATGATGATGTTGGAATTCCCAAGAAGTTTTTGGGGAGATGATGTATTCTTCATGGTGTGCTTCATTGACACCAAACATCATACACCTTCTCCAAGCATGAAATAATAATGGGGCAGCAAACAAGTGGTGCGGGGAACACTTGTTATATAATATTATATGGCAGTTAGGAGCTAAAATACATTGGTTGCACATGAGGGACCATTTTCCTTCTCCTTTACTACATATGGAAGCTAGCATGAATTTTATTGTGATTCCATATGCTAATGATGTTCTTATCCTTGTTGGGAACATGATTGGAGGGAGGGCACATTGGTTGGATGTGTCCATGGGGAATGAAATTTCCCACACCTTTTTTGATTCATGCTTCAAGGGGAGCATGGGAGATGATATGGCCACTACAGTAGATCAATTATTTCCTTATGAGGTGAGCCATATGATTGTTCGGAGCACTTGGGATATGCCTCTCATGAACTTTTGGGAGGAACTTTTCTAAGAATTACCATGCTGGGAGGTAATTCATTTCATTTAGATGATAGCATGGAGATGGGAGTATCTATTTGGGAATGAGATCCCCTATGCTTTTCATTAATCCTACCTTGAATATTCCATTGGAAAACAATGAGGTTTCCATATAGACCTTCCATTCTCTCATGATGATAGCCATTTGGTTTATCTACCAAAGGCCAACTTGCACATTTGGGAGGAACCATTGGGAGACAGAATTGTTGTAGAAAATCTGAAGCAATGGTGGAGACTATTTGATGAGGATGCCAAAAAAGGAGGAGGGGAGAATTTTGCTCAGTCCTTACAGTTTCTTGAGGAAAAGCAACATTTTTGAGGGGAGGACTGTAATATTCCTAAAATTTAGCTTTTAGCTAAATGGAATATTATAGACTGTTTTATCACTAGGTAGGGGAATAAATGGGTAGGGAGGCCCATAAATCTCCTTAGCAGCAATAAAAACACTTCAAGTGTGAAAGGAGACCTTCTAAGCAGCTAAACAAAGCACCCTTGAGTGTGAACAGGGGATGGAACATGTTGAATAGGTCAACTTTGACCAAATCAACAACGTTGTTATGGAGGAGTGGACATTTAATGTGAAATAAACCAGTTCTAGAGGGAGATTGATTGCATGGAGGAAGTGACCTAATTGAGTGGGGCAAAGAGTAAGGAAGCTCATAAATTATATAAGGAAGAGGATAAAAACCATATGGGGTATGTTTTAGATTATTATTTTGTATGTGGTCTATTTAGACTTCTTGCATTCTTCAGTTGTTTAGTTGAGATTGTTGTGTTGTTTAGCACTGGGTGTTCTTGAGCGGGAATCCCAACTCTTTCCTTGAGAGGCCTCTTGGAGGAGCATTTCACTTCATTTCCACACTTACTCTTAATGCCAAGCTAGATATTTCTTCATCAGTGCAATTTCTGCAGAACATTGTGTTGTGTTGCAGGGTGTAGCAGTGGAGAATTATATTGGGTGTCCTTAGAGCTAGTTTTGCAGTGGAGGAAGGTTTCCATCCATTGGAATACCTGTAAAGAAGCCCCTTGGGCTTATTTGACACATTTTGCATCAGGCCAAGGAGCAATTATCCCCTAAAGTGTAGTTTCAGTCCAAATCTACGTTATTTTAGGGAGGAGTTGCAGGGGTAGTTGCAGTGGTTGTTTTGGGAGGTGATTTCTTTAGTGGAGGAGCCATTCTTTCATCTAGAGGATCTATTGGAGAATATATGTGGGTTTATACATCAGCTTTAGCCATATCTTCTCATTTCTATTGTTGCAGCATATCTTTAGCTCTAGGGCCGCAGCTTACATTGGCATAATGTGTGCATTTTCTGGAAACCCTCTTTGATGTCTTGGAAAGCTGATCTAGTTCTCAAATCTGTATGTCTAGAATATATAGGAGCCTATATCAATAATTTTGTATCATTGTACCATCTCCAGCTGTATTTATGCTTAATATGACTACACTGTAGCAACCTCTCCGGCATTTTTTATAGCAGCAACCTTTCTCTCTGGGAGTGTTTATGTATTGGAGGCTTGTGTAATCACATTCTATGGTTTATCCCTCATTTTTTGGTACTTATTTGCTACATATATGATTAATAATATGGCTCCATATTGGTCTCATAGTTTCATGTGTTAAATATTTGATGATGCTTTCATTTTATGAGCTATATTGCTGCTTTTCCCATTTGGGAATATTACAGTGGTATCGGAGCATAATCTTGGCTCAGGCTGTGCATTCAGCCCATATGTCACCATAAGGAGAAGCTTCTCACAAGGAGAGAAGATGTACAAAAGGGACAAAGACAAGACTCCACTATTTGGAGGAAGAGAGGAAGAGAAGCTCTCAAAGCTTCTTTTTCAAACTATGCAGAGCATCAATGAAGATATCAAGAAGATGAGAAAGGAGATGTGTAGGGAATATACAAGGGGGTTTGAATATGAAGCAAGAAAAAACACACAATATGATCCACAATGTAGTTTTATGACTATATTCACAACAAGAGAGATGGAGGAAGAATATGCACCAAAGGAGGGGACTTTGAGTGACTATCTTCAGGAGTATGAATCTCAATCTTGGAGGTTCAAGAAGCACTTGAACTTCCAAGAGTTTTTCCAACTCAAGGAGGAAATAAGACCCAAAAATCACAACATAAGAAGAAGAGGTAGATTCTTTCTGCCAAATTTTGATGGGTCATCCACATGCACAGCACGAGATTAGATAGAGCATCTAGACTCATAATTGCAGCTACATCAAGTTTCAGAAAAGGAAGCCCTTAGGATAGAAACGTTGCATCTTGAAGGTAAGGCTTATAATTGGTGGTTTTATGAATATTATTCATTTGATCATGCAAATATACCTACTTATTTAGGATTCAATAAGAGATTAGTGAAGAGATTTGATGGAAAACAATTTAAAAAATCTTTGATTGAGCTAGAAAAACCTAAACACTCAAAAAAATTTCATGATTTGGAGAGATCCATTACACCGACTCCACTTCATATTTCTATTGAGGAGGATAGAAACTTGCATGATACCTTGCCAAGGGCAAGATCCCCATTGCAGGAAAAGCTTTGTTCTCAAAAGGAAGACATGGAGATTCCTCTTTCAAGGGAAGACCAAGGTCTAGGGTCTCTCATTATTGAAGAAGCATTTTCAAATATTAATGAGGAGGAAAAGTAGAGAGGAAGTAAAAATGTTGTCACTTCAGGAGGAGAACCATCACCAACTGGGGATGGGCATGAAGCTATTGCTTCAATTAGATGAGCTTTTTCATCTTTGCAAAAGGTTCTCAAGGAGCAGCATGTGACAGTAGTAATGGGCAGTAAGACCTTAATGAAAGGAGGAGAAGAAAAGGTGGATCAACATCAAAGGATGGGGAACATGCACCCTTGTTTATTTCAAGGGGTTGATATACAAAAGAAGGAGGCTGGTTTGCATAGTGAAAAGAGGGACAAATCTGTCCACTCACCTATACAATATACTTCAGACTTTGATGTCTCATTACATGGAGGCATTCCACCCGGGAGGCCACCAGATCAGGAGATGAGAGACACCTCACCACTCATTGATCCAGGAGGGGTGAGAACCTTGGGAGGATTTGGCACAACACAAAGAGTATTGGCTAGGATCAAGGAGGATGGAGACATTATACCAATATCATCATTACCCACTCTCATCAGTTATTCTGTGCTGGGAGAAGCTATTTTTGGGATGCAGGATGGCACCATCATGGTGCAAGGAGACCACTCTGTGGCATTGGAGAACAAGAGGATACTTCCACATAGGAAGGAATCTTCCCCATTTGGCAAAGGAGGGTGGCCACTCATACATGCAATAGCCAAACTTGGGATATTTTGGAGAGGTGATAGCTTCCTATGGAAAAATAACCCCCAAAAGCTTCAACCTTCATTTGAGCATGAGCAGCTACAAGAGGGGCAACAGGCACATGTTAGCAGCATACCGGTGCTTCACTTTTGCATAGAAGATGTCAAGAAAGAAGAAAACCACATGGCAGGGGCTGTTAGGGTCTCATGATTTGGCTGATTGGCAAGCCAAATGACAGTGTAACATAAAACCAAGCTTTGGAGCCCAAGGACCTAGCCTTCCTGGACTCAGAGAGGGCTCTCTCTATATGTGTAAGGGATATCTGTGTGTTTTCCTATTCTATTCTGATTTTAGGCTAGTTATGAAGTAGGTTTTTTAGTTTTGGTTTTTAGGTTGTGAGGGATGAAACTGATCAAAGATACGAGATAGGTAAAAAGATGTCAGATCAACTGGGCTATGGGGTCGAAAAGGTCAAGAAAGCTATCAGACGGTGATACAAGGCTATTGAAGGGCCGATTTGATTCGAGGTAGAAAGGATCTTTGGGCAAAATGGAACAAAATGGAAATCAAGTTTGTGAACAACAAAGGATTTCAAGCATAACTAGTTTAATAGCAGTCATAAACATGGTAGGGCAAACCATTAATCATGCAAATGCAACTATAAGCTAATCAATACACAGAAATAAACATTCAAGCCATGCATAGAGGAGTATAACTCTCTAACTTCGGGAAATGGCTATCAAACTTTGCAGAAAACACTTAAGAAAGACAAACAACTTAACTTACTATGCCGGAACGCCTAAACATATTACTTCAAGTTATTGGGCACTATGGAAACAAGATTGGCATAGCTTTAGACAAAGGGCTAGATCGGAACTAGGCCTCCTTGGTTCAAAAAAATGATAATCTAATCAGTCAAAGAGAAATTTCATAGATGGAACTATAACTAGCCATAGGTAAGCAGGGCATACCGTAAATTATACTTAGCATGTATAAAACCATGAATGAAACAAGCAACAATATCCTAAATTATTAAAGAGCAGTCAAGAATTCTTTAATGTTACTTAGGAAGAAGAAAACAAAGAAGCTATGAAGAAACAGGAAATTTGAGGTGCCTCCATGGGCATGTCTCAAATTCGTTCTCTACTGATATATAGCAAGTAAGAAACATGTATTCATGAATGGAAACTAGAAGACAAAACAAAGAAAGAGACACTATACCATTCTACCAAGTCATGGAATCCAGCAACAATACTCTTTCATCATCTAAGAACATCCAAGAGGCAATCCAAAAGCATGAGACAAGTATTTCTTCCAAAGATTATATGACCATATATTGCTTCTATCATCAAGTTCAACCTTGTTTACAATGTGAGACTTTGGAATAAATAGGCCAAAGTGAGGAAAACCTCATGGTTCAACTTGCCATCCTATTGGCCTAATCAAAATATCTAGATTTGTCCTTGAGGCTTTGCAAAGCCCAAGGCACAAAAATATCTCATAAAATATCTAAAAAATGCTAAAAAAGGGAAATAACTTGACTTTTCCTCACTTCTCATGTGCAAAAATAGCTAAACGAACATGAGGAAATATCAATTTTTAAGGGTTCAAAATTTACAAAAATATTCAAAATTTACATCAGCAAAAGGTCCCTTGACTTTCCGACAACATTTGGCAGCCTTCCGGATGTCGAAACGAGGCTCATGATAGCTTGTTGGAAAGCTCTAAGTGTCTAATTTCTAGAAAAACTTAAATTTTCCCAATCTGATTCCTAGAAGTTCTCCAAAACTGAACATGTGTGTAAAAAACCAAAAATTAAAGTCTGCTGATAGACCGGGCAGAGTGTGCAAAAAGCGAGCATTTTTCGCCATTTCGGGGAAGCAAATGATCTCCAAATGTCCTGAAAATCGCTGAGTGTGTGCTCCTGAAATTATGGCATCTAATGATACCATTATACTCCTTTGATGATTCCCCAAAATGAAATGTCGAATTTCATGCGTTTTGACCAAAAACTCAAAAATGCCAAAAAACCAAAATATGTCAAAATGTGCCCAAAATCGGTGAGTATGACCCTCAAGGGTTCTTAGAAATATTTTTTGAAGCAGTGGCCAAAATCTCAAGTCCTGATGTGTCTTTCTTCACTTTCCATGCCAGGCATTTCCCTTTCGCCTCCTTTAGCTTTTCTTTGGCAGCTTTTAACTTGCGTCGGGCAAACTGATTTAACTTTTGGTAATGCTTCGTCATTCTCCTTTGAAGCTCTAGATCCCTGTTTTCCCTCTCCAACCTTTTCTCCAAATGGTCATTGACTCTTTCAAGCCACGCATCCTTATTGTTTTCTATCTCCTGTTCAAACAATGTTGTGAGAGGAGTGGATTCGAGAAGGGCTTTCTCCTCTTCTTTTTGCCTCTCAAGAGCTCTTTTAAGCCCTATGGTTCTAGGCATTTTTCGCCTAGGCTGTTCTTCTTCTTCACTTTCATCAAAATTTCCTATGAGCTCATCTATCCTTGCTTGGGCTTTGGAGGCCTCTTTCTTGTACTTGTTCGCTTGTGTCTCATAAACAGCCATATGGACACTCATTTTCCTATTTTGGATCTGCAATAATTGATTGAAATTCCTTGCCCGATGAAGGTCATCCTTCAATGCATCAATTTGGCCCTCTCTATGGATTAAGAGGTTTTCTAGAATCTGGGCCTCATTATCACTGTCGTCGCTTTGGATTGGGATGACATCAAATGCACTCTCATGCTCATGACCTTCTCCTACCTTGCTTTTCCTTTTGCTTTGGGAGGCTATTCTTGTGCTCTTCTTCTTAGGCAAGTCAATCATAGGCTTCTTTGGCAACTTTCCTTTGCTACGGAGAGCTCTTGTCACATTTGGAGTGACAACCTTAGGCGCTCTCTTTCTCGTTGTCCTGGGCTTGGCCTCTTTCGGAGAGGAAGGCATGATTCCTTTACCTTTGTCATCCTGCTTGTCATCCTCTTGGGTCTGCTGTTCTTCTTGAGGCTGTTGTGTATCATCTTTTGGAGGCTGCTGTGTATCTTGAGGAGACTGTTGTGTTTCTTCTTTAGGCTGCCCCTGCTCCTCAATATCATACTGCTACTCTGTCTCAATTTCCTGCTCATTCTGTTGTTCAAGCTGTTGCCCTTGATCATCATCCTTATGCTGCTGCTCAAACTGCTGCCCTTCCTCTTCTTGTTGTTGTTCATCACCACTAAGTTGCTGCTGTCTAGCACTCTCCTCCTCTTGTTCTTGATGCTTCTCACCATCACCACTGTCATGCTGCTGCCCCTCATCCTCAGCTTGCTGCTCTTCATCTTTTTCTTCATGCTCATGTCCTTCCTCCTCCTGCTGGCCACTTCCTTCTCCTTCTCCATGCTCTTGTGCCTATTCTGTAGTGAATTTGAGCTTTCTAGGAGTGATTCTTCTAGAGGAAGGTGAGGGGTGATGAGTAGGAGATGTAGGGGATGTATGGACTGGAGGGACAGTGGAGAAATCCGGGTGATTGATGAAAACATCCCAAGAGACCTCTCTCTTTTCAAGCTGGTGAAGGATGATGATTTTGATGAGAGAGTGATGGAATAGAGAGGCTATTTTTTGTGATGGAGGCTTATTTTGGACAGAGGAGGCCATTTTCTCAATTCTTTTGCACAAGAAGAAAGGAAGATTCAACTGCTTAGTAATTTTGAAATGCATCAACAGTCAGATGTGATATGCATAAACTCGAGAGAATATCCCCTCACAAGTGAAATACTTCATGATAATCTTCATGAGGGGGGCATAGCTGGCTAAAAGATAATAGAAATGAAAAATAGCAGGGCATGATTCTCTGTGCTCGGGCTTGAGGAAGGGTTTGTAGTCATCTAAGTCCAAATATCTTTATTTAAGCCATTTCTAGCCAATATAGGGAATTTTAGTAGCCTTGGATATGGATCTCGGGGAGAACTTGAAATCAAGGCCTGCTAATTGAAATTTTTTGTCTCTGAACCTCAAAGCGCACAGATGTGTTAAAGGAGAGAAACTTTTCACTTCTTGTACCCTTTGGCAAAAATCCAATCATCCCACCTCATGGAAATTGAATAAAATTGATGGGTGTGCATTCACCTCTTCGGTAGAAATAGGCTCATACCTTTTGTGCAATCCGCTCCTGCTATCCTGCCTGGGAGGCATCTTGTTCTAGATGTGCTTCTGAAACACCAAAATGCCTCAAAGCTTTTGAAATGTTTTCTTCAAACAAAACTTTGTCTCAGCCTGTCAACTTACTATTTGATCAAGCAACAATGATTTCAAATGTAGTGTGAAATGCCCTTTTAACACACAACTTTCTGCCCTTTCCAAAACAATGCTTTTCACTTGGTATGTCACTCAACAAGTAAACTCAAGAACAAAAACACAGTCAATAAAGATACACAGTGAAAGTGTTTTCCAGTGTTTTGTGGTAAGGTGACCAAGCCTTTAATGTTTTTTTGATGTGGTAACAAGAAGTCCTATAGCAGTCAATCAACAATAAACTCCTCTTCAACCAAAATACTTCCCTCCTTATACTTCATTGTTCTTTACACAAATTTTGACAAAAAACACCTTCGAATTATAGTGGCAGATTCCTCACTGGCTCTGCTTTATGGAATGAAAGGTTAAACACTGTTTTGCCTTGTTAACACAGAGGAAACCTTTGTAAAGGCAAAAAATTTTATGGAATTCTTACTGCTGTTTGAAATCAGGTATATTGCTTTCACTTTACAACCCTTAACCTCCCTTTCCAAAACTGTTCCACCTTTCAACTGGTTTTGGGGGTAGTCACTCGATTTTTATACCAACAAAAACACACCAATTCTAATATTCAGACCTTAGGCTAATAGAAACATATTAATTCTAAGTTTTTAACATAAAACACACCTCCCTTAACAAACTCAATGCTTTGATTTAGAATTATGGATTTCAACCCTTTTTTCACCACTCAACATCTTTGAAAGGAGCATGGAGGTGCATAAATACCTTGAAGATCGATGGTGTCATCTTGCTGAAGGAAAGGAGTGGCTTTACCACTTGTTGGAGGCGTTTAGATGGTGCAAAATGAGCGTGGCACGTTTAAAGGAGAGAGCGCCGCGCAGGAAAGGGTGTCGGGTCACCTGTCGGGCCGACAGGAGCATCACCTACAGGCGCACCGCTCGCTCCTACAGGCGCGTCACGCGGTAGTTCAAACCCTTTGTAAAAATTGCGCTGAACACGCCGCGCAATCCTATAGGCGCACCGCGTGGTGAAAAACCTCAAAAAATTTGTGAATTTTCTCAAAACTTATTCTTTGATTCAGTTTACCAACAAAGGAGGAATTGTTCTCCATTTTGAAATGCCAAACAAGTGGGGGCAACGGTCTCTAGCTCCTGTACTTGAAAAAGTGCAAAACCCTTTGGTGTACTTAATAAGGGTGTTTGAAAACATTCAAAAAGGCCTTTTTTTTTAAATCAAAACATGGGTTTCCTACCTTTTGCGAAATCATAGCCAAGACTCCCTTTTTCTCAAGCAAAAGCATAATGACAATGCTTATTTTTATAAGCCAGACCTCTCTTTTGAAAAGGGAATAACCTTTTGAGAATTCTTAAAACTTTGACTGTTTTTCTGATAGAGAGAAAATTGTCTTCCTTTTGATATTTGGTACTGTAGGAGAGAAAATTTTCTCTGAGCTATATTTGGATTAATGATGTGCCTTCAACTGATGTTTTTCTTTGATTTGGGAGTGAAAAATCAGTCACAATTACCTGGGCTTTGTTATCACCTTTGACACATTTTTCATAGGGAAAAAGGCCTTCCTTTTGACAGTGGCATGCTCACATTGCTTTTACCGGGTTCCAGGACTTGAAACACATATCATGATCTCTCTTGCACTTTTATGACCCTGTATACCTATTTGTAATGTCTTTCTGCTGAAGAAGAAAATTAACTGCCACTTCAAAATCCCTTTTATACCTCTGGTCTTTGTATGGCATACCTGCTGTCACTCTTGATCAGTTTAAAGAGGTTTTTAATACTAAAGCAAAAGAAACATCTTTGGATATCATCATCACCCACTTGTCTTTTTCATTTGGAAAGAGGACACCTGTAGAGGATATTTTGTGTTATATGGCGTTTCCTTTGGCATTTTGAAGGAGGTCACTTCTCCCTTTTGCAACTTAAACTCACATTTTTGCTCTGGATGCTTTGGATGAAATGATGTCCAGTTGTGAAGTTGATTTGGTTGGCAAGTGATGATTTAACCCCTCTCATGACTGTGAGTGCACAAATTTAGTTGCACTTACTCAGGCTTTCTCACCTCTGTCCATTTAAAAGGGAATTTCTTTAACACCCCTCTCTTTACTCAAAATGCATCAGTAAGGTACCTTTGACCTTTTTATAAGGAAAATGCCTATATTTGTTTTTAAATTTTCCCCAGAATTTGAAAGACATGCCAAAGTCCTTCTTGCATTTTATGATCAAATGTGTCTAGCTGCAATACCTTTCTTGGGAAGAACTATACTCAAATTTTCCTTTGTCAACTTATGATGAGTAATCTTAAGGACATCCCCTCATGAGTAGGAATATCAGTACTCTTTGAAACATGATCATCATCATTGGTCTGTGTAATGACTTGTCCCTTAATCATCAGCAAAAGTGTTTTGTTTGGGCTCCAGACTGCTATATTGGAAAGAAACCTTGGTAAGAGACAAGTTTAGCATTTTGGATTATAGTGGTACCCTTGCTTTCCTTCTTTGTCCTTTTACATTATTTCTCTATTTCAACTATCTCTTATTGTTCTTACCACTCATCTTTTGATCAGTCAATACCTTGAAATCAGTCACTGCCCTGGCTCTCTGCTTATGAATGAAGGAGGCCCTTCACTTGACAAAATGTCTGATGTTCTTTCAACCTCTGTCTCAATCAAATGAAGAATGTTTGATGAATCAAACTGTTATTGGCTTCTCTTATACCTCTGCCTTAAATCATCATTTTAATGCAGAGATCTTCATTTGCTGTTTCATTGTACTCCAAATTTTTTCTTCTCAGTTAGTGAAAAACCAAAAAACAGACTTTACCTTTGGCCCTCTGCTTGTAGATGAAGGAGGCACTTGCAAAACCCTCTGCTTATAGATGAAGGAGGTTCTTTGGTCTTCAAACCCTCTGCTTGTAGATGAAGGAGGAGCTCTTAATCATGTCATATCATCAGCCTCTTGGCAGTGTTGTTTTTTCTTTCACTGTTCTTTCAGGCTTTGAATGTGGTCGCAGGAGCTTGATGAGAAACTCTTTGCTTTGCAGCTGCATCCCAAGCTCAGGATCACATTGAGAAGTAGCTGTCTTCTCATGTGGAGCTCAAAATTGTCTTCTGAGATGCTGGTATGTTTCTGTCCTTGAAAGATCCATCAAACACTGTAAAAACACTTAAAATCAGCTTGACTTATGGTCTATGTATTGTTGAGACTTAAGGGTGTATTAGTGGCACGACTTAGGGATATAACCAACTTTATGAGCAGAGCAGGAAGGTCTGTTATGACTGGTCTATAGCAGATGGAGGTTTTTGGTTCTTGGATAGTTTGCCAAGGGATAAATGCCTTAAAGCGCCACTTCCTAACTTAGGGGAGACTTTTTGAACAGATTCGGATTGTCTCTTTAGAGCTGATGGGCAGACTAGTATGGCTGAGGCTAGGTAGGATTTGATAATGAGGTTTCATCTCATCATGGGTAGACTGAAAGGTAGGAGGGAAAAAAAAATTTATAGGTGTTTTCCCAGCTGGAAAATTTGACAAATTTTTAGATCGGCTGTTGGAAAACTTGGCTGTTACAACTAGTCATCACCAATGAGTAAAAAATACTGATAACTAACAGCGGCTACAAAGTATAGATCAGCAGTGGTGTCATTAGAGAGATTAGATCCTTACTAGAGATCCCAACTATTGGTGGAGTACTCAAAGGATCTCTTTACATGCAGGATACTTGATCACTAGTTTCCAGACGAAGGATATATAGTGAGAGATGGGGTCATCTTTTATCAAGATAGGATATTCTTGGCTAGGGCCTCAAAGCTCAAGGATAAAATACTACATGCAGCCTATGAGATCTTGCTTTCCAATCCCATTGGTTTCATTAGAACATACCATACTATCTTGGAGGGATTCATGTGGGAAGACTTTAAAGATGAGATGCACTATCATATGAGGAAGTGCATAGATTGTTTGGAGGGTGAAGAGAAACATAACTCTTGGGAAGAGTTATCATCACCACCTCCTTACTCATTGGGTGTGAGAGGGACCTCATCCATGAGCTATCTCACTAGTTTGAACCAAGTGTATGGTAAGGATTGTATTTCTGAGCATCTTGATATATTTACTATATACTTGAATTTCCTTAACACTCATGTACAGGGAATTTCTCCAAGAGGGGGCACTCCTTCTTATTGGCTTCATGGGCTACTTGGGGCCATGTAAAATGATGATGTTTTCCATTCCCCAGAAGGTTTTGGGGATATGATGTATTCTTCATGGTGTGCTTTGTTGACACCAAACATAATACACCTTATCCAAGCATGCAAGAAGAATGGGGCAGAAAACAAGTGGTGGGGGCAACACTTGTTATATCATATTCTATGGAAGTTAGGAGAAAAACTACGTTGGTTGCACATGAGGTACAATTTCCCTTCTCCTTTACTACATATGGAAGCTAGCATGACTTTGATTGTGATTCCACATGATGATGATGTTCTTATCCTTGTTGGGAACACGATTGGAGGGAGGGCAAATTGGTTGGAGGTGTCCATGGGGAATGAAATTTCCCACACCTTTTTTTCTTCATGCTTCAAGGGGGGCACGGGAGATGATATGGCCACTATAGTAGATAACTTATTTCTTTATGAGGTGAGCCATATGATTTTTTGGAGCACTTGGGATATGCCTCTTGTTATAGTCGGTCTTTACATCCCTCCGTCAGAGATAATTTCTCTTATTGAATTTCATTTTTAGGTGTCTCATTCATCTACGTTCCGTTAGGGACATGCCATTATCTGACGGAAGGGTTTCTTCACTAGTTTCCCTCATGTTTGTACCTGCTGGGTTGGTCAAAATTTATCAAAATTCATTAAAGTTGATTTCAGTCATTTACAGTCATAGATGGTATTTTGGTAAAAAAAAGAGTCTTTCAGTTTCTAGGTCTAGGATTTGGTCTTCAGAAATGTTAAATAATGCCCGCAGGCCATGAGTATGTCTTCAATAAGTTTTCATTTCAAGATCTTCATCGTCAATAATGCTCGAGAATGTTTCTTCTTCAAAACTCTGTTTTGAGGAAGAAATCGTCAAATTTATTGTTTGTAATAAATATGTATTTTAAAGTTTTCCGCCATGAAGTACTTCAAATGCAGACTCTGGTCATCCTTTTTCGAAGTCCAATGCCATCATCCCTGCAAAAATCAACCAAGAAAACATAATTTCAAGCCAAAAATCAAAAAGGAAATTTGAAAAACAGAGTTGTATTAAAATGTGAAAAAGTGCCAATGCCAAACATTACATAATGAGTTTGTGAGAAACAAAAATTGAATCCACCACTATAAGATATTTTAATTTGTTTTAAAACATTCATTTGCATCCAAAGGTTGATTGAAAGCCGACTCAAGCTGTGAGAAGGCGATTTTCTCATTTTGAAAAACAAGACTGTGTTTACAAGTCTGCACGGCGCATTGGGCAAGCACGCGACACACATAGGCTGCGACACACATAGGCTGCGCGACGCATTGGGTGGTTTGCCACAATGTATTTTTCCTCTGGCGCGGTGCATCCACAGGACGCGGCGCACTGGGCTTGTGCGCGGCGCATAGAGCCTCCAAGGAACAAATTCATCACGGCTCCATAAAAAATCAAATCGATTCAACTCATTTTCTCCAAGTAAGTTTGACAACTCTTGTTTAGTGATTTTAGTCATGTGTGGTGTTGTTTGGAGGCGAATACATTAGAGTTTTGGTTGGTGAAAAACAAACCCTATATCCATGTCAAAGTCTGCTCCCTTAGGGTTTGAAATGAAGTGTTTAAATTTGACTATTGGTGCTAAACGCTCTCACTCCATTGTTCATTCGTGTTCCCATCACTGTCATACTGTTATCACAGTCCTTCTCCTATTTCCCTCTGTCCCAAACTACTTATACCCTTTGTTCCCATGTTTCATTCTCAAACCCTACCACTTTCTATCACTTCCCTTCCTTCATATCAGTTATAAATTCCTAATTCCCAAAACATTCAAAGACTGTCTCTATATCCTTGACTTCACCTAGCTTAAGTATATCTTGTCATTTCATTTACCCCTATCTCTAAAAACTACATTTCCCATCACCATCTCTCATTCCCATATCACTTATAAAATCTCCAAATCTCAAAGTCCCCCAAGCTGTCAAGAGACTGTCTTCACCACTCAAATTTCACTTGACAGTCCATTATATTCACTGTAATATTTCCTCACAGCCTCTCATTACATATTTGGCACATTTGGTATTGAAAGACAAACTCTTGTTTTCACCACACATATATCAGCATATACTTGTTATATACATTGCAAAACACCATGTCAGAGAAAAATTCATCATATGAGCAAGAATATGAGAAGGACAGTGATTCAACCACCGAGCTTAATGTACCGAGGAGGTCTCATAAAAGTGGCAGGCACATTAGAGAAGAGCCCACTTCCTTGACTCAATTGCAGGCCTGCCCGCTTGCAATGGCATGCTTTCAGCAACATTCATGTTTTCAGTATTGTGAGATGATTGCTCAGATTCAACATCATCAGGAGTTGGTTCACTTATTTGTCCTACATTTGTGTGATATCCACGTAAACCTTGTTGGAGTGAACTTCACCTTAATACCAGAAACCATTTCTCAGTGACCGGGATACCAAACATAGGTGAAGAGTGGAACAAGAGACAACAGCTGGATAGAGCATATTATGAACCTTACATCAAGCCTGGTTATATGAGGCAGCTCAGCAGGGTGTTTCCTTTCAGATTCTTGAAGGAGTCCTATGCGCCATTAATGAAACTCATCATTAGATAATTCAGTTGCGAGGGTAGATTCTCACGCCTTTATGCATACCACAGCAGACCGTTGATGAATTTCACGAGAGTGAGACTGATGAATATTCCATACTTCATGTACCGAAACATAGAGCGGATGACTACCCTTGTGCAGAAGAAGACTCCAGAGCAGCAACATAACAGAATTTATCATTATGCGCTCATCAAGATGATTGTGGTACATCAACTTCGATTGCAGGGCATTGCATGGGAGGAGTTCATTTCCCGTGACTTATTTACAGCCCCTCAGCCTCCTCCAGAGATTGTTCACGATGCAGGTGAGCCTTCACATCAGTTTGAGGTTCCTGAGATAGAGCCTATCAGTGTTCCAGTGTGTGTTACCTATCAGAGAGTTACTAGAGCCTTATTTGCAGCAGCACGACGAGTACTATCTCCACCCGGGGTGGAAGGGGTCTCGTTACCTTCGACAGCAACGTGAGTACTATCTCCACATGGCGTGGAAGGGGTCTCACCTTCTACATCAGCATAGGTACAGAATAGAGGCAAGAAGCCTATGCAGGATGAGGGCCCCTGAGGAGGCCAAGACACTGATTTTATATTGATCGATGTTGATTCGAGCTCTCCCAGCTCAAAGCTGAAAGAAATCATCCAGGAGCAAAAATCTGAGATCGACACACTGACCGTGAAATTGCAGAGAGCTCAGTGGGTTATAAATTACTTGGTGCAGTGGAATAAACAATTGGAGGATTAGTAGACACTCATAGAGTTGCGGAAAATCCGTGAAGACCGTGAATTGGCCCGAAAAAGACTAGGTGACATGACACCATTTGAGCGGGAGACTTTCCTTACGAGATTCAACATTCATCCGGAGAAGCTCTTGGCGAAGGCCAATAGGGACAAAGACATGCTCAGACATATGAAGAACCACTATTGGGCCTGCACACACGTTTGCAGAGCTAGGATGAAGATCCTGAAGGCGAGGTTGAGAAGAGCACTGAAACGGCGAACAAGGTCTGATCCACTCCAAATCTTTGCCGAAGCTTCCTTGGCTGAGCATGGGACATGATGGGAGACATTCACTCCAAATTTCAGCAAATTGGGAGTAAATTTTGTCATTTTTGAAATTTTGGTTGCAAAACATGTTTTTCTGCCTGACGCGTCGCGTCACCTTGCGCACGCTTACATTTGAGAGATCTTCTGGAGGAAAAATTTACATTTTTGGATTTTTTATGATAAATTATGCATGCTCAGGAATGGCTGAGATATTTCATCAAGTTATGGATGGTCTTAAGGGTCAAAAACACACCAAAAATGGCCTTTCTGCCACCTTTTGCACCAGCAGGAACCAGTCTTGGGAGATTGCAGTTTTGGAGGGGCAAATGAACTCCAAATTGAAAAATTCCACTTGGGTTGGATAGCAGATAGACAGGGCTTTCCAACGAGATATAATGAGCTCGATTTGGACTTCATAAAGTGCCCCAAAAATAGGCTCAAAGTGGCACGGTGCATAGAGGATTTTGGTCCAATTTTTACTTTTCAGCTCAGAAATTCGGCCAATTTGACTAGTTTCACTTTGTGATGTAATTATTGATCTATATTGATGTAATTTTATGACTATGATGTAAATTTGGCTCATTTTTACTTGTTCTAGAGGATTCATTCACTAAAAGGTGAAAATTAAGTGAATGGATCAGTTTCCTAGCATATAGAGGCAAGTTGTTTGGCTGCCTAGATTTCAGTTCCATGTTTTGAATTGGTTGAAACAGCCCCTAGAAGGATTAGCTCGACCCATAGAGGCATGGGAAGGGTTAGGATGGTCTATATATTGTATTTTCCAAGAAATTTTCAGGGTTGGATACTTGGGAAATGTTTGGCACCTCATTGTATATTCATTTCAGATTTTTGGCAAAGGAAAGACCAGAGTTTTGCAGCACTTGTTGGGATCCTTGTGGCTCTGAGTTTTGATGATGTTTTCTTCATGTATCTGTAAGTTTCATTAATTTTTATGTATGCCATTTCCCTTCTCTTTGCTTCTAAATTAAACAAATGAGTAACTAAGGTAGAATTCATTAGTTTGCTGGTGCGCTGCCTTAAAATTTTGTTTAGTTTTACATGTTTTCGTCAGTTTGAAGAGGATCCTTGCACCCTCTTGCCCTCTTCAGCTCCTAAAAAATACTTTCTATCCATTCATTGAATCTAAGACATCAAAGCCATTGCCTTCCCTGCCCCAACTTGAACTCTGCAAGAAATTGGCCTCATCCCCAGACCCAAAATTGCCTTTCCCTTGTTTCTAACAAAAAAAACCCTAAAAATCATTTCAAACTCCTTGATTTATATACCTAGCCTAAAATTAGCATTCATTTCAGTCATCTCAAGCCCTATTGATACAATTTTACTGAGATTGACCCGGAGAGAGCCCTCTCTTGTTCTGGTAGGGCTAGCTACCATACTGAGCGTGGTTTGGTGTCACCCTGAATCTCGCCTTCCTTCAGCCTAAGGTGGATTTGGGCTATAACATAGTGGCGACCATACTGGGCAGAAAATGGTTTTCTTGGTTGTGTTATTTGTTTCATAAGCTACAGACGGAGCCTAAAGTTAGCTAGGTAGCCTTAGAAACGCTCTTGCATGCATCAGCGAAAGTAGATGAATGCTGCTTCAGTCAATCTCCTGTCTAGCTTGTGAACGTGACACTTAACTTGTAAATTGCCCCAGTACATGTATCAAGTTAGATCTGATGGTTGATGGTGGACAACGATCAGACATAAGAAGGCTGAAATCATTCACCTGGCGACTTCATTCACTGAAAAATCCATAAATCAATGCTTCATGGTGACTCCACTGCAGGAAGATTAGTAGCTTTAAGATTTTCAAGATGGAATGGGTTGCAAGAAGATACACTCCCATGAGCCGAGATCACGTCCTAGGTTTTCCAAATAAAATGCCCAAGGTGGATTGGCTTCAGAATTTGCCTATGTTCAGAAATGTGGAAGGTAATGACGTTTCTCTTCATCTGGTGAAATTTCACATTCATGTGCATAAATTAAAGATCGATTTTCCTAAAGACTGTTTGATGAAAATGTTTATGGCTACTCTGGAAGATGAAGCCCGATCTTGGTATGAAAGTTTGCCACCTGCTTCTATTTATTGTCTAAAGGATTTTCATACAATATTCTTTGAAAGGTATAAAGAATCTTGTCCATCCTTAATATTAGTGAAGAATTGTTGTGAACAAGTTAGTAGTTTCATTGAAGATCTTGAGAATTCTTATGGAGATAATGAATTGATGGACGAATAAATCATGGAAGCATTGTATGAAAGTTCGTTTCAGCAGCACATAGAAATCTTAGAGGATAATTATCAAGATCAGCAGGTTGAAGATTTCCATATGGCTGAAGATGATGAAAGAAGAAGTTTTATTTCAGATCTGGTTGAAATAAAGGATGATACGCAGGAAAATGACGTTCCAATCTTAGATAGTGATGACGATAAATCATATCATGAGATAAATTGTGATGAGGAAAAACCTGTTGTTCTGGATCTCATAAAAGAGAGTTGTATTGTTGAGGTTGCCTCAAATATAAAAAACAGAGTTACAGACCTAAATGCTCTCATCCCACTAGAACTAGATCTTCACGAGGAGGTAGTTCATTCCCTCTATGAAAAACAAGACAAGATCTTCGCTCAAGTAAGTGAAAAAGTTTCCTTGGATGAATCGTTGGTAGGTGATAGAAATGTCATGTTTGAGTATCAAGAATCATCTGAAGTTTCTTTTCTTATGATTGATGAATGTAATGAAAAACATGATAATATGGTTGTTATATCATATGAAGATGATCAAAATAATATTCAAACTACAGAAGATCAGAACATTCAGGAATGCCTTTCATATTCTTCTTCATATGTCTCATGTTTTGAAATGTTTTTCCAAGAGGAGATCTGCTCATCTACTTGTTCAGAATTTTTTGAGGACCAGAAACATACTTTTACTGAAGTAAATTATGAAGAAAGATCAGAATCAAAATAAAAAGACACCTTGTTTCTTCAGCAGGAGGTAAATCTTCATGTTTTTCATGAGCCACTGGCAAATCTATTGCAGTCAGCAGTGAAGGTGATTATTGCAGTATTCAGTGATGAAGGATTTAGGGGCATGCCATTATCTGACGGAAGGGTTTCTTCACTAGTTTCCCTCATGTTTGTACCTGCTGGGTTGGTCAAAATTTACCAAAATTCATTAAAGTTGATTTCAGTCATTTACAGTCATAGATGGTATTTTGGTCAAAAAAAAGAGTCTTTCAGTTTCTAGGTCTAGGATTTGGTCTTCAGAAATGTTAAATAATGCCCGCAGGCCATGAGGATGTCTTCAATAAGTTTTCATTTCAAGATCTTCATCGTCAATAATGCTCGAGAATGTTTCTTCTTCAAAACTCTGTTTTGAGGAAGAAATTGTCAAATTTATTGTTTGTAATAAATATGTATTTAAAAGTTTTCCGCCATGAATTACTTCAAATGCAGACTCTGTTCATCCTTTGCCGAAGTCCAATGCCATCATCCCTACAAAAATCAACCAAGAAAACATCATTTCAAGCCAAAAATCAAAAAGGAAATTTGAAAAACAAAGTTGTATTAAAATGTGAAAAAGTGCTGATGCCAAACATTACATAATGAGTTTGTGAGAAAAAAAAATTGAATCCACCACTATAAGATATTTTCATTTGTTTTAAAACATTCATTTGCATCCAAAGGTTGATTGAAAGCCGACTCAAGCTGTGAGAAGGCGATTTTGTCATTTTGAAAACCAAGACTGTGTTTACAAGTCTGCGCAGCGCATTGGGCAAGCGCGCGACACACACAGGCTGCGCGACGCATTGGGTTGTTTGATACAGTGTATTTTTCCTCTGGCACGACGCATCCACAGGACGCGGTGCACTGGGCTTGTGCGTGGCGCACAAAGCCTCCAAGGCAAAAATTCATCACGGCTCCATAAAAAATCAAATTGATTCAATTCATTTTCTCCAAGTAAGTTTGACAACGCTTGTTCAGTGATTTTAGTCATGTGTGGTGTTGTTTGGAGGCAAAGACATTAGAGTTTTGGTTGGTGAAAAACAAACCCTATATCCATGTCAAATTCTGCTCCCTTAGGGTTTGAAATGAAGTGTTGAAATTTGACTATTGGTGCTAAACGCTCTCACTCCATTGTTCATTCGTGTTCCCATCACTGTCATACTGTTATCACAGTCCTTCTCCTATTTCCCTCTATCCAAAACTACTTATACCCTTTGTTCCCATGTTTCATTCTCAAACCATACCACTTTCTATCACTTCCCTTCCTTCATATCAGTTATAAATTCCAAATTCTCAAAAAATTCAAAGACTGTCTCTATATCCTTGACTTCACCTAGCTTAAGTATATCTTGTCATTTCATTTACCCCTATCTCTAAAAACTACATTTCCCATCATCGTCTCCCATTCCCATATCACTTATAAAATCTCCAAATCTCGAAGTCCCCCAAGCTGTCAAGAGACTATCTTCACCACTCAAATTTCACTTGACAGTCCATTATATTCACTGTAATATTTCCTCACAGCCTCTCATTACATATTTGGCACATTTGGTATTGAAAGACAAACTCTTGTTTTCACCACACATATATCAGCATATACTTGTTATATACATTGCAAAACACCATGTCAGAGACAAATTCATCATATGAGCAAGAATATGAGCAGGACAGTGATTCAACCACCGAGCTTAATGTACTGAGGAGGTCTCATAAAAGTGGTAGGCACGTTAGAGAAGAGCCCACTTCCTTGACTCAATTACAGGCCTGCCCGCTTGCAATGGCATGCTTTCAACAACATTCATGTTTTTCAGTATTGTGAGATGATTTCTTAGATTCAGCATCATCAAGAGTTGGTTCGCTTATTTCTCCTACATTTGCATGATGGCGACGTAAACCTTGCTGGAGTGAACTTCACCTTAACACCAGAAACCATTTCTCAGGCGATCGGGATACCAAACATAGGTGAAGAGTGGAACAAGAGATAGCAGCTGGATAGAGAATATTATGAACCTTACATCACGCCTGGTTATATGAGGCCGCTCAACAGGGTGTTTCCTTTCAGATTCTTGAAGGAGTCCTATGTGCCATTAATGAAACTCATCATTAGATACTTCAGTTGCGAGGGTAGATTCTCAAGCCTTTATGCATACCACATCAGACTGTTGATGCATTTCACGAGAGTGAGACTGATGAATATTCCATACTTCATGTTCTGAAACATAGAGCGGATGACTACCCTTGTGCAGAAGAAGACTCCAGAGCAGCAACATAACGACATTTATCATTATGCGCTCATCAAGATGATTGTGGTACATCAGCTTGGATTGCAGGGCATTACATGGGAGGAGTTCATTTCCCGTGAATTCTTTACAGCCCCTCAGCCTCCTCTAGAGATTTTTCATGATGCAGGTGAGCCTTCACATCAGTTTGAGGTTCCTGAGACAGAGCCTATCAGTGTTCCAGTGTGTGTTACCTATCAGAGAGGTACCAGAGCCTTATTTGTAGCAGCACCATGAGTACTATCTCCACCCGGGGTGGAAGGGGTCTCGTTACCTTCGACAACAGCGCGAGTACTATCTCCACATGGCGTGGAAGGGGTCTCGCCTTCTACATCAGCACAAGTACAGGATAGAGGCAAGAAGCCTATGTAGGATGATGGCCCCTGAGGAGGCCAAGACACTGATTTTATATTGATCGATGTTGATTCGAGCTCTCCCAGCTCAAAGCTGAAAGAAATCATCCAGGAGCAGAAAGATGAGATCGACACACTGACCGTGAAATTGCAGAGAGCTCATTGGGTTATAAATTACTTGGAGCAGCGGAATAAACAATTGGAGGATCAGCAGACACTCATAAAGTTGCGGCAAATCCGTGAAGACCGTGAATTGGCCCGAAAAAGACCAGGTGACATGACACCATTTGAGCGGGAGACTTGCCTTACGAGAGTCAAAATTCATCTGGAGAAGCTCTTGGTGAAGGCCAATAGGGAAAAATACATTCTCAGACATATGAAGAACCACTATTGGGCCCGCACACACATTTGCAGAGCTAGGATGAAGATCCTGAAGGCGAGGTTGAGAAGAGCACTGAAACGGCGAAAAGGCCTGATCCACTCCAAATCTTGGCCGGAGCTTCCTTGGATGAGCATGGGACATGATGGGAGACATTCAATCAAAATTTTAGCAAATTTAGAGTAAATTTTGTCATTTCTAAAATTTTGGTTGCAAAACAGGTTTTTTTGCCCGACGCGTCGCGCCACCTTGCGCTCGCTTACGTTTGAGAGATCTTCTGGAGGAAAAAATTACATTTTTGGATTTGTTATGATAAATTATGCATGCTCAGGAATGGCTGAGTGATTTCATCAAGTTCTGGATGGTATTAAGGGTCAAAAACACACCAAAAATGGCCTTTCTGCCACCTATTGCACCAGCAGGAACCAGTCTTGAGAGATTGCAATTTTGGAGGGGCAAATGAGCTCCAAATTGAAAAATTCCACTTGGGTTGGATAGCAGACAGACAGGGATTTCTAACGAGCTATCATGAGATCGATTTGGACTTTATAAAGTGCCCCAAAAACATGATCAAAGTGGCACGAAGAATTGAGTTTTATGGCGCGGAGCATAGAGGATTTTGGTCCAATTTTTACTTTTCAGCTCAGAAATTCGGCCAGTTTGACTAGTTTCACTTTGTGATGTAATTATTGATCTATCTTGATGTAATTTTATGAATATGATGTAAATTTGGCTCATTTTTACTTGTTCTAGAGGATTCATTCACTAAAAGGTGAAAAGTGCAGTATGGAATGATCAGTTTAATATGAAATAAAATTTATTTGACTTCTTCAATTGGTTATGTTTAGAGTTGGTTGAAACAACTCCTAGAAGGATGAGTTCAACCCCTAGAGGCATGGGAATGGGTTGGGATGGTATATGTATTATGTTGCGAGACATTTTCAGGGTTGGATACTTGGGAAAAGTTTGGCACCTCATTGTATATTCATTTCAGATTTTTGGCAAAGGAAAGACCAGAGTTTTGCAGCACTTGTTGGGATCCTTGTGGCTCTGAGTTTTGATGATGTTTTCTTCATGTATCTATAAGTTTCATTAATGTTTATGTATTCCATTTCTCTTCTCTTTGCTTCTGAATTAAACAAATGAGTATCTAAGGTAGAATTCATTAGTTTGTTGGTGCTCTGCCTTAAAATTTTGTTTAGTTTTACATGTTTTCGTCAGTTTGAAGAGGATCCTTGCACCCTCTTGCCCTCTTCAGCTCCTCAAAAGTATTTTCTATCCATTAATTGAATCTAAGACATCCAAGCCATTTCCTTCCCTGCCCCAACTTGAACTCTGCAAGAAATTGGCCTCATCCGCAGACCCAAAATTGCCTTTCCCTTGTTTCCGACAAAAAAACCCCTAAAAATCATTTCAAACTCCTTGATTTATATACCTAGCCTAAAATTAGCATTCATTTCAGTCATCTCAAGCCCTATTGATACATTTTTACTGAGATTGACCTGGAGAGAGCCCTCTCCTGTTCTGGTAGGGCTAGCTACCAGACTGAGCGTGGTTTGGTGTTACCCTGAATCCTGCCTTCCTTCAGCCTAAGGTGGATTTGGGCTATAACACCTCTCATGAACATTTGGGAGGAAATTTTCTATGAATTAACATTTTGGGAGGTAATTCATTTCATTTGGATGATAGCATGGTGATGGGAGTCTCTCTTTGGGAATTAGACCCCCTATACTTGTCATTACTCCTACCTTGAAGATGCCATTGGACAACAAGAAGGTTTCCATATAGACCTTCGATTCTCTCATGATGATAGCCATTTGGTTTATCCACCAAAGGCCAACTTGCACATTTGGGAGGAACCATTGGGAGACAGAATTTTTGTAGAAAATTTGAAGAGATGGTGTAATGTTCCAAAATTTTAGCCTCAAAGCTAAATGCAACATTAGAGTTAGCAGCAACTCTAGTCGGTGAATAAATGGGTTGAAAAACCCATAAGTCTCCTAAGTAGGATAAAAAAGCACCAAGTGTAAAAGGAGACTCTATCTCTATCTTAATAAAACACCTCCATGTGTGAACAGGGATAAAATCAAGCTGCTTTGACTAAGTCAACAACGCAGTTGTGGAGGAGGAGGAATGCAAGGAGGAATAATGTAGTTTTGGAGGGAGATGTATCTTTGGATAGAGATGACCTAATTGAGTGGGGCCAAGGGCTAGAAAACTCATATTTTATATAAGGAAGAGGATGGAAGCATTATTATTCATGTCTTAGATTATTATTCATCTCTGCTCAGACTTTTTCTTCCTCTTGTTGTTCAGCAGAGTAGCAGTGTTGTTTAACACAGGGTGTTCCCGAGTGGGAATCCCACCTCTTTCCTTTGAGGAGTATCATTGGGAGAGTTTGAATTCATCATTCCACATCAGGTTTTCAGGTCAAGCTTCAGCCATATTCATTAGCGCATTTTTTCCAGAGATTGTGTAGTGTTGCTGGGTGCAACAGTGGAAGGGATTGGAATCCCGGTTCCTGAGCTAGTTTCTCATTGGAGGAAGGTTTCCTTCACTTGAGGGATATGTTTTGAAAGCTCTAGAGCTGATTTCAGATCTGTGGTATCAGAACACACATTTACCATACATTCCCAGCATTTTTCCAGCTCGGGAATGCGTTATTTTGGAGGCAGTGCTCAGTGCATGGTTTGGTGGCTCCGTTGCTGAGTTTCCTTGTGATTGAGAGGTTGATCCTTTCATGGGAGGAATCCCTTGAGGGATATACATTAGATCATACATATTTAAGCCTTATACACTCATGTGCTTCAATTTTTTAGTGATTATTTAGTAATTTTCTGAATATCACATTTTGTATGTAGAGTGTTTGACAAGAAACCCTTGATGGGTTATCTTGTATTTTGTATAAAGGAGACTAGATTTCATTTTATGAGCATATTGTATAATATAATTGTAGATATATTTGTCTCTATAATTTTTATGTCTAAACCCTCTCTTAGACTGCACAGTCCCTCATGTAGCAACTCTGGTCTTTTGTAGTCTTGGGGTTTTAGCACTTTTTTGGAAATACTAGGTGTGGGAGATCTGTTTAACCCACCTATTTTGCTTTGTTTCAACTCTATTCTTGGATTTAGGTTGTATATTGACTAATATATGGGATCCAAGAGTCCATTTTACTGTTTTATTGCATTTGTTTTTGGAAATGCGTTTTTACTACATGATTGATGAGCTATTCCTAATTTGGGATATTACAGTGGTATCAAAGAATAATCTCTGGCTCAACCTGTGAGATCTAGTTATCAGAGGAAGGAGAGATGGAAAGAAGCCAAAAATCTTCATTATGTGAAGGAAGAAAGGAAGAAAAGCTTACAAAGCTTCTCCCAAAATATATGTAGAGCTTTCAAGGAGAGCTGAAGAAAATGAGATTGGAGATGGGATCTCCAAAGGAGGTTGAATCTAGAGCTAAATCTAGATTTTCACATGGTGAGGGTGAGAATGCAGCTACACACCATGATGCACAGCGTAGTCAAGTGCGTAGATCTATCTTGAGATGGATAGGAGGAGGAATAATGCCTAAGAGGAGAACTCTTAGTGATTTTTTGCAGGAGTATGAATCTCAAACTGAGAGATTTAGAGATCATACTAATTTCCCGGAGTTTTGCAAGATCTGGGTGGAGAAGAGCAAGCAACAGGATGCAGCAATATTTCTTCTATCTACTTTTGTCGGATCACCTACATGTTCAGTTGGAGCTTGGGTGAGGGAGCTAGATTCCCATTTGCAGCTGCACCACATTTCCGAATATGAAGCCATCAGAGTTGCAGCGCTGCATTTCAGAAGTAAGGCTCATGCATGGTGGATTTTTGAATCTTATTCCTTAAATAATTCCAACACTTTCTCTTATGTAAGATTCATAAAAACATTGATGGAGAGGTTTGGTGAAAAACTTCCTAAGACACATGAGAAAGGAAAACTTGAGAGAAAAAAACCCTTGCATGTGATGGAGGGAACTCCATTTTAGAAAACCATGGGAGGAGCTGATATCTTGCATTATACAATGTTGGAAGTAAGGCCTCCAGTTCATATTATTGAACAAGAGGGCATGAGAATCTCTTTTACACAAGGGGATCCAACTATTAAGGTGTTTCCCACACACATTGATGGGGTTGAGGGCAATAATGTTGTCACATCTAGAGCACATCCAGTACCTCATGCAGAGGGAGGAGGAGAACATGCTCCAACATGAGGGATTCTTGTATCTTTACAAGAAGTTCCCCAGGTTCTCAGACATGGAGGTCCAAGCACAAGGAGTGAGCAGCATGATTGTGCAACATTACAGCTGGAAGGAGGAGGTAGGGAGGAAGAGAAGCATCAGTTGATGAGAAGAACACACCATTCTCTGTTTCAGAAAGCTAATGCAAGGAAGAGGCAGGCTTATTTACATAGTGAGGGCAAGGGCAAGGTTTCCCAATCATATATACAGTCTACTCTTGACATTGATGTCTCACTACATGGAGGCATTCCACTGGGGAGGCCATTAGATCTACAGTTGATGAGAGATATCTTGTCTTTAGGTTCACCACTCTTGGAATTTGGAGAGGTGAAGAGTTTGGAGAAGAACTTTGGCATGAGGGATGTCAAGATAGCAGGCAGCAACATGAGGAGAGATTCACATGCCAGATCACCAGCGCTGTCTCTTGGGAGGATTGATCCTTAGTAGAGTACTCCAAGGATCTTGGTGCATGCATGATTCTTGATGACCCCGATGGAGATGACAGATACATGGTGGATGATGTGGTCATCTATTCCTATGGTAGGATCTTCTTGACTAGATCTTCCAGTCTCAAGGAGAAGCCGCTACATGCAGCACATGAGGACTTCTCTTCTATGCACTTTGATGCATATTTCCATTTGATGGAGGAGTTCACTTGGGAGGGCATTAAGCATGACATATTTCAGCATATGGAGAGATGCATAGCCCGAATGGTGATAGAGGGGATGTCACAACCACCTTCCTACTCATTGGGAGTAGGGGAGAATTTCCAGTTGAGCCACTTTAGCTCAAGACCTCAAGTACACGACGGAGGAGGTATAATTTCACATTTTTTATTGTACTTATTTTCCTTATTTGAGAAGCATGATGTATCAAGAAGAGTTGTTTCTTCTTGCATATTGTATGATGATGTACTTGCAGCTACTTGTAGCATTGAATTTGGCTATATTTTTGATGGTTTGTGGGGGAAGCCACATGTTTCTTGGTGTTCACCATTGACACCATATTGTAACTTCATGTTTTCATCTTATCTGATGACTATGGCAACAAACAAGTGGCTGGTAAAGCACTTGTTATTTCTTATTTTGAGGCAGGCAAAGGATGCACTGCGCTGGTTCCATGAGTGGAACTGTGATTCACTCTCCGGTTGTCATTTAGCAACTTGTTTTTATAGTACCTTGCTTCCATGTATTGCTGATATTTTTTTGCTCAAGGAAAGCTTTGTATGGGGAGAGAAACCAATTGGATGGCATGGCACCCATATGATAGAGCAGCAGAAGACTTGTTGGTATAGGGCATCATACAAGTTGACCATCATGATATTACTTCATGACTTGTATGAGGGAGAGATGAGGCAGCAACAAGAGTTGTTGTTGCTATGGTTACACTTGGGAGAGTATTGGCAAAATTATTCCCATACTTTTCATGAGATTTCTAAAGAGAAGGAAGGCACATTCATGGTGCAAGGAGGCTACCCTTCAGCATTGAAGGATCATGAGAGACTTCCATGTAGCAGCATGATGGTGGAGGACAAAGAGAAGAGTCATGGAGCCTTATTACAGAGGCCTACAACGCTGTCACATAGGAGTATGTTCTTATGGATGAAATATCCAAGGAGATAATGTATCCCTTCTTCTTGCAAATTTTTATGAGGAGATTCTCATGGGAGGAATTATTGATGGACCTCACTTTCATCCAACTTACTATGTATGGTAGGAAATGCATTTCTGTACTTGTTGATTACTCCATTTAGTATTTGTTCTTTCTCACCATGTCCGAACAATGCATTTCTCCTCAAGAGAGCAAGATTATTTCTGGGCTTCATGGTCACTTTAGGGCCAATGTTTATGATGATAATAGCCCATCTATACATGACTTTGGGCAATTGTATTGTTATTTTATCTATGTACAACCAATAGACATTGATGCTTAATTCCCCATGTTAGAAGAGTAAACATACACAGCTTATGACTTGTTGCAAGACCACTTGCCACATGACATTCTCAAGCAGCAGTTGGGAAGAATGCATAATATCCACTTGAAGAACCTTTGGTACCATCCATAATTGCACATAAATTTCAGAATTTATCTGATTTGGATGCCAAATTGTGATGATGTGCCATTCATCTTGTATGGAATGGTTTGGGTTGACTCATGACCTTGGAGGAAGGGTCCTTAGTGACTCAATATTCTTCTTGCCATTAGAGGGAAATCATGTTGCAGCCCGAGATCAGCATACCCTCTATACTTATCATCAGTGGAGAGGAGGATAGCATGGGATAGGCCCTCTTGCCTATCATATTCATTTATTCAGCCCACCTACATTTCAAGAGCACAAGGTGGAGGAGATTTTTCATGATTTTCCATGTTGGAGGGTGACTCACTTAATTTGAATGATAGCATGGGTGAGGGAGGCGCTCATTCACCATGAAGATTATCACTCCTACTTTGTGGATGCCATGAGGTAGCTAGCAGGTTTCCATTCACACTTTCCACCTTTGATTGATGCAGACACTTTGGTTTTGCACACTTGGGAGGAAACATTGGATTACAGTTATTTGCAGATTCTCTTGATGCAGTGATGGAGGCTATTCATGGGAGGCCACATGAGGAGGAGGGGATAAATTTTTCTCTCCTTATAAATTTTCTTGAGGTCAAGCAAATATTTTGGAGGGGAGGACTGTAATGTTCCAAAATTTTAGCCTCAAAGCTAAATGGAACATTAGAGTTAGCAGTAGCTCTAGTCGGTGAATAAATGAGTAGAAAAGCCCATAAGTCTCCTAAGGAGGATAAAAAAACTCCAAATATAAAAGGAGACACTCTTTATAGCTTAATAAAACACCTCCATGTGTGAACAGGGATAAAATCAAGCTGCTTTGACTAAGTCAACAACGCAGTTGTGGAGGAGGAGGAATCCAAGGAGGAATAACGTAGTTTTGGAGGGAGATGTATCTTTGGATAGAGATGACCTAATTGAGTGGGGTCAAGGGCAAGAAAAATCATATTTTATATAAGGAAAAGTATGGAAGCATTATTCTTCATGTCTTAGATTATTATTCATGTTTGCTCAGACTTTTGCCTCCTCTTGTTGTTCAGTAGAGTAGCAGTGTTGTTTAACACAGGGTGTTCCCGAGCGGGAATACCACCTCTTTCCTTTGAGTAGTCTCATTGGGAGAGTTTGCATTCATCATTCCACATCAGGTTTTCAGGCCAAGCTTTAGCCATCTTCATCAGCGCAGTTTTTCCAGAGATTGTGTAATGTTGCTGGATGCAGGAGTGGAAGGGATTGGAATCCCGGTTCCTGATCTAGTTTCTCATTGGAGGAAGGTTTCCTTCACTTGAGGGATCTATTTGGAGAGCTCAAAAGCTGATTTAAGATCTATGGTATCAGACCACACATTTCCCATACATTTCTACCACTCTTCCAGCTAGGGAATGCATTATTTTGGAGGCAGTGCTCAATGCATGGTTTGGTGGCTCCATTGCTAAGTTTCCTTGTGATTGAGAGGTTCATCCTTTTATGGGAGGAAGCCCTTGAGCGATATACATTATATCAGAAATATTTTAGCCTTATACACTCATGTGCTTCAGTGTTGCAGTGATGATTCAGTAATTTTCTGAGTATCACATTTTGTATGCAGAGTGTTTGACAAGAAACCCTTGCCGGGTTATCTTGTAATTTGTATAAAGGAGACTAGATATCATTTTATGATCATATTGTATAATATAATTGCAGATCTATTTTTATATGTCATTTTTATTTCTAAAACCTCTCTTAGACTGCGCATTCCCTCATGCAACAACTCCAGTATTTTGCAGTCTTGGGGTTTTAGCACTTTTTGGCAATCCTAGGTGTGGGAGATCTGTTTAACCCACCTAATTTTCTTTGTTTCAGCTCTATTCTTGGATTTAGGTTGTATATTGACTAATCTATGGAATCCAAGAGTCCATTTTAATATTTTATTGCATTTTTTGTTGGAAATGCATTTTTACTGCATGATTCATGAACTATTCCTAATTTGGGATATTACAGATGGTGGAGACTATTTGATGAGAAGGCCACAAAAGGAGGAGGGGATAATTTTACTCAGTCCTTATAGTTTCTTTAGGACAAGCAAAATTTTGGAGGGGAGGACTGTAATATTCCTAAAATTTAGCTTTTAGCTAAATGAAATATTATAGACTGTTTTATCACTAGGTAGGTAAATAAATGGGTAGGGAGGCCCATAAATATCCTTAGCAGTAATAAAAACACTTCAAGTGTGAAAGGAGACCTTCTAAGCAGCTAAAAAATGCACCCTTGAGTGTGAACAAGGGATGGAACATGTTGAATAGGTCAACTTTGACCAAATCAACAACGTTGTTATGGAGGAGTGGAAATTTAATGAGGAATAACATAGTTCAAGAGGGAGATTGATTGCTTGGAGGAAGTGACCTAATTGAGTGGGCCAAGAGTAAGTAAGTTCATAACTTATATAAGGTTGAGGATGGCAGCCATATGGGGTATGTTTTAGATTATTATTTTGTATGTGGTCTGTTTAGACTTCTTTCATTCTTTAGCTGTTTAGTTGAGATTGTTGTGTTGTTTAGCACTGGGTGTTCCCGAGCGAGAATCGCAACTCTTTCCTTGAGAGGTCTCTTGGAGGATCATTTCACTTCATTTCCACACTCAGGCTTAAGGCCAAGCTACAAATTTCTTCATCAACATAGTTTCTGCAAAATATTGTGTTGTGTTGCAAGGTGCAGCGGTGGCGAATTATATTGGGTGTCTTCAGAGCTAGTTTTACAGTGGAGGAAGGTTTACATCCATTGGAAGTCCTATAAAGAAGCCACTTGGGCCTATTTGACACATTTGGCATCAGGCCAGGGAGTATTTATCCCCTGCAATGCAATTTCAATCCAGATCTGTCTTATTTTAGGGAGGAGCTGCAGGGGTAGTTGCAGTGGTTGTTTTGGGAGGTGATTTTTTCAGTAGAGGAGCCATTCTTTCATCCAGAGGATATATTGGAGAAGAGATGTAGGTTTCCGCATCATCTTCAGCCATATATTCTCATTTTTGTTGTTGCAGCATATCTTCAGCCCTAGGGATGCAACTTACATTGGCACATTCTGTGCATTTTCCGGAAACCCTCTTGGGTTGTCTTGGAAAGCTAATCTAGTGCTCAGATATGTATGTATAGAATCTATTGGAGCCTATATCAATATTTTTGTATCATTTTACCATCACTAGCTGTAGTTATACTTAATTTGACTATGTTGTAGCAGCCTCTCCGACATTTTGTATAACAACAACCTCTCACGTTGGGAGTGTTTATGTATTGAAGACTTGTGTAATCACATTCTATGGTTTATGCCTCATTGTTTGGTACTTATTTGCTGCATATATGATTAATAATATGGCTCAATATTGGTCTCATGGTTTCATGTGTTAAATATTTGTTGTTGCTTTCATTTTATGAGCTATATTTCTACTTTTCCCATTTGGGAATATTACAAAAATTAACACCAAGTTTTTATTATTATTTAAACCCATATTTTCCATTCAACCATAGGGGAATAGAGGCACAAAACCAAATGCAGAGGTGGAACCCTGAGCGTGCACAAAAATCGAGGAGCAAAACCTTGATGCAGGGAAATATGTAAGGAATCTAAAAGGTTCCCTTGGGGCCAAATTTTCACAGTGTCAAAATTATGCCAAGTTTATACTCAAATTAATTAGAATTTTGCAGAGAATGAAATGGTGTAACTAGTTTCCTCATCTGAGCAGTAGATATTTAGTCAACTTGTAGAGATGAATCTTTGTGGAATCATGAGGAATCTAAAAGATTCTCTTGGGATCAAATTTTCACATTGAAAAAATTATGCAGAGTTTATACTCATTCTTCTTAGAATTTCATAGGGAACGTAATGGTGTAATCAACTTCCTCATCGAAGTAGTAGATCTTCAGTCGAATTTCATAGAGGAATATTTTAAGAATCATGAGGAATCTAAAAGATTCTCTTGGGGCCAAATTTTTACACTGACAGAATTGTGTCAAGTTTATACTCAATATTCTCAGTTTTTCGCAGGGAACATGATGATGTAATCAATTTTCTTATTTGAGCAACTAAATTTCAATCTACCTGCATCACAAAATATTTATGGAATCTTCAGGAATCTTGGAGATTTTTGGAGGCCAAATTTTCACAATTTCAGAACTAGGCTGACGTTATACTCATTTTACTCAGTTTTTCACAAGGAGACGAGTGGTGAAGTCATATTTTTCATTTGAGCAGCAGAATTCCAATCAACCAGCAAGAAGGAATCTTTGTGGAAACTTTTAGATTTTTGAGGGTCTAGATTTTGACCGAAGCATAAAGGGGATGAGTTTATAGTCAGTTGACATGATTTCACACAATTCAACTATGCCATTCATTTCTTCAACATAGGTGTGCATTTTAAGTCCATCCTCGGAAATGGAGGTATAAGGTGCCTTTTCTACATGCATGTAATTTGATTTTGCTAAAGATTAATGAAAGTGGCCTTCCCACTTTGAGCAGCGCCCAGAGACGTAACCCACACTGGGTGAACTCCGTTTTCAAGTTGTTTTGTGCCTTTGTTTCTCATTGTTGTATTTATGTTTCCTCTTCTTTAAAGTCTACACATGTGGTTTTTCATGCAATTCTGTTAACATCACATAAGTAAAAGATCTTGGTTAATTCCATTAGTTGAGACAATCCAGATCAGTAGGGGCTTGAGGCCTTTAGCTGGGAAATATTCCTCCAACAAAGATTCTATAAATTTATTTTTATTTTTGACCTAAAATAAGATGCTTGCACACTTTTCAATGGGGAACAGAGTGAATTATTGCATAGGCCATAATGATCTTGACTACATTTTCACAGGTAATGACTAGGAAAAGTGCGCAAATTCTTTAAAATAGGTTTTTAAGCAATGTGATCCAAGATTCTTATTATTTTTGGGATTGTTTTGCTTCCAACATTATAGGGGAATGATTTGGAACACCTCATTGGATGGTGAGAGATCTGGACTGGTGATCATTTGCGTAATGGTGACAAAATTACATGTAACAGATCAGCTCTTGCAAGGAGGACCTTGTAAGGGAATTTGAGATGAAAGAAATGGGTCTCATGCACTACTTCCTCAGGCTGGAAGTATGGAAAGGTGATGGGTAATTTTTTTTGTCTCAAGGAAATTATGCCAAAGAGATACTACATATATTCCACATGGAGAGTTGTAAGCCCATGGAGACAAATCTATCGAACAACTAGAGGAAGGAGAATTCCACTTCAGGTGAATAATTTGTTGCTATCATTTACCGAAAAATAGTGGGTTCACTGTCATATATTATCAAAACACAACTAGATATGTGCTATGCAGTCAACCAGTGGAGCTAAGCTATGGTAATCTGATCAAAGTTTATTGGATGGAAACTAAGCATGTTTTATGGTACCTCAGAGGCAGTACTCAATATGGATTATGGTACAAAAAGACAGAGGGATTGAAGTCGTGTGGTTTCACGGACACAGATTGGGAATGGATTCAATCTAACCAAAAGAGTACGTTAGGTGGAATTTTCAATGTTGGGTTCGCAAAAATTTCTTAGTACAATAGGAAGCAGAGGTCTATGGCACTCATCCCAACAAAAGCTGAATACATGGCTACAAGTCAAGAATCATGTGAGGCGATCTGGATGAGAAGGAAAATTGTGGGACTATTTGGTCAGGATCTGGATCCAACTATGATCTATTGCGATAATCATAGTTGCATTAAGCTCTCTAAGAATCTGGTATTTCACGATCGATCCAAGCATATAGATATCTGGTATCATCATTTACAGGACTGTATGCAAAGGAGGATAATGTTGCTACAATACATTCTGACAGAGGAATAGAGGAACATGATTTTGAAATCTTGACAAAGGTTTTTTCAAGAGGTAAGTTTGAATTTCATAGGTGTAGAATAGGGGTGGTTGATAATCCCTTTCTTGATAAAAGGGAGTGTTGAAAAATTGTAGCAAGAAAGGCTCAGTTTGACTTAACTTTGGTCAAATTGATAAAATTTGAAATTTCCACATCAACAGACAACTTGGAGGAAGTTAATTGAAGTGACATGGATATTGTCACCCAGTTAGGTCAGTAAATTCAAGTTAGATAGCTTGGAATTCAGTTATGCATGTTTGATTGCTAATTTTTTGCAATCCAGCTCAGTTATTTCCAATTGTACTCATTTAAACTAGTTCTAACAATTGATAAAACTAGTTGGAGGCAAGTTGTGCAGCAGGACAACAATATAACTCAATGATCATCCATTTAACTGATCAATCAACCAAAAATAGTGCATACATGCAAGGAATTCGAATTAATTAGTTGTGGTGGAGATTTCAAGGTAGTGTAACATCAATTTTAGACTAGTTTTGAGTGTACAAGTGTTGCATGCAATCAATGATCAATCCTTGGTGTTGTGGTGGATTAGTCGCACGGGTGTACGAAATCACACTAGTTTAAAGAGTGTGGTATACTCTTTAAAATATCAGTAACATGCAGAAAGTGGTGGAGCTTTTTCTCAAAAGCATAAAATTTAGTGGAAAAAGTATGCTAAAGTATGCTTCGGTTAAACTAAAACTAAAACACAAATATATAGAAGCTATAAAGAGAGTCAAACGATAATAATGCAAACGATGGCTCAAAGGCCTTTTCTTATTAAACGTTTGATATGGAGAATAAATTTTACTCACTTGCAAAATGGCCCCTAGACAATGGTTCTAGGTCCCGATGCAAGGATGTTGCATTCCAAGCTCTGCCTCTGATGCAGTCTCCCTCTCTCTCTCTATTGTGGTGGACTAGGATTTTGGGTGGACAACGATCGAGTCCTCTTTAGCTCCAACTCCAGGTCACACACTGCTGGTGTTGCTTGGGCAACTTTGGCCAACATAACAACGTGATCACCCTTTATTCATCTCTTGGTGGCTTTATATAGGGGAGTTTCAAATCATCCTTCCCTCCCTTGGTACATGATGGATAGTGACCCAAGGGAGAGGTATGATTCCATTGTGTGCTTCAAATATTCCTTTGTGTGCTCACATAGTGTCTAAGGAGGTGTTGGTGGCTATCCTTAGGAAGCTTCCTATAAGGAGTAACTGTCCTTTGCTTTGTGTGGTCCCAGAAAGCGACTTTTTGCCATTTCCAGGAATGCACACTTATCGGGAAAAAAGTCATGCAGAAGGTGCTCTTCTCGAAGGATTAAGCGCACATTGTAGCATTTAAGACTAGTTCAAATATGATTTTCTAAAAACCTTAGAGATTTTAAATATTTTCTTGATTCCATAATGTGTTCCTACCCTGTAAATTCTTAGGCTTGACATTAATTAATTTTGTCTTTTTCTATACAATTTTCCAGTGTTAATAGTTTCCCCTTAATGTGTGAGGTCTAGGAAGAACTGTATAACTGAAATACATTATAGTTTCTTTTCTATATCGTGCACAGAGAGAGAGAGAGAGGCCTGCATGAATCTTGGAATTGACAACACCTTGCACCATTTCCGAGATAACCATGGCCTAATGGACCCCCGCAAGCAAACAAAATATACAACATATATACAAAATTTCAACGAGGCGGGCATGTCCCATGCTCGTGATGCTATGGCTAGTTAAACAAAATTGACAGATACATGTGTTGTCTATGTCACTACTGTGGTGGTGATGCTGGAGGTTGTTGATGACGACTGCTGACGCCCTCAAGGGCATTTTTTATTTGATGATAGGTGGAATGTGATGCCCATATGCGTAATCTTGGTGTGGCATATAACTGTGCAATGTACGCATATGTACTAGTTGGGACCTTCCCGTGTAAGCATTATTGGCAGAGATGCTTATGGAGGCACGGGTCTTCGACATATTTGATAAAAGTGCAATGGTTGTAAGGTACGATACCATTGTGACATGAAAGCTTTTGTTGTAGTCGAATTTTAGGAGGATCGATGACATCTGTGGACAATGATGTCTCCCACAGTGCCACCCGAGGATACCCCTTTGCATGGGGAGGGGTGATCCAAGGTATCGCTTCCTTTTTGGAAAAGAGGTGTCGAGGTCGACAAAAAGGAAGCCTTAACCAAACCATGGGTCACCGACCTAAGGGGTTGGGGACCTAGATGTGATGGGTTTAACATAGGCATGTTGGTGAGAAGTGACTGAAAATAGATGATGGCGATTCAGTGGCCCAAGGTCGGAGTATACTTTAGCATCTTGGTGGCAGTCATAGTTTTTTCTCAAGGGAAAAATCCCTGGAGTCGGTAGGACTTCCAAAGCAGGTGTGTATCGGTTATGAGTGTCAGGATGGTGCATGCGTGGGGGTGAAATACTCCGACCAAGGGGAATGAGGGACTACTGCCATGGGGGAAAAGATGAAATATGAGGGCGAAGTGGCAAAGGGCATCATTTCTGGTCTTTGTACACTTACCAAAAGAATAAAATAATGAGGTTTGGTTTGTAAAAAACACAGAGACGGGTACCCCAAAACATGAAAAGGGGTCGCTCACTAAAGGCGTGAGGAGGGTGTTTTGCGGGGGGTGGGGGTCCCATTGGTTGGTATCATGTGTGGGGTTGATGAAGTGAAAAATGTCGCAAATGGGATTATGCTGATGGATGTATGGTGGACCAAATGCGATGCGCGAAGGTGCACTTTCAATTTGCTTGTACAACCTAGTCATCCAAGAAGAGGTTTTTTAGTTTGAATGGTAAACTTGACCTTATGCATGATAGATAGATGGGCATGAGGTACTTCTCAGACTGAAATGGTATGGCCATGGCGTCACTTGTGCTGTGATATATGGTCTACTTTGGGTGACGAGCACCATGGAGGGGAGGCTCTACTGACCAACACAAACGTTTATCATATGGAGGGTGAGGTGATGATAAACATGGTCAGGTATGAGGACCCTATGGTTTATTTCTGATGGAGAAATGATGTTAGGATATGCAAAGTTTTGTGGGACTCTATCATACTGAGGGTAGAATGATACCTGCTCCAGGACTTTTAGTAGACGGTGTCGTAAACGATTTGCGGGTTCTTCCTGTAAAAACAACTACCTCAAGTGAAAGCATCTTCTTTTCATCAAATATTATTGAAAGACATGAGCTTTAAAAAGGAAGATGGGAGGGTGCATACCTGCCAGTGCTAAAAAATTATTTTTCCTGGAAGGCGAATGTGTGGCGTCGCTTTCGTTCATCATGGCATACTGATGATGGTTCAACTTACAGTTTGCAGAATGGACCTTCTGATCTCCTTCTATGGACCTTTGAAGTTCTGGAAAAGGCCGATAAATATGGGATTATGGCCCTAATCCTATTCATTTGTACTTGATGAGTTTTGGAAGATCAGTTGTTCTTGTAGAGCTTTTTTTGCCATTGCGGTCAACCCATGTACCAGGGATTAGTGATATCATGCCGAGGTAACTTTCATGATGTCCTGTATTTCAATTTTTTCAGTTTGATGGTGCTAGGGGTCATACAAATTAGGTTTGTATGACCTCAAAGGGAATTTTTTCCCTAGATTGTGCGGGCGATCTAGGCAAAGGGGTGCCTTTCTTGCGTGCAGTTATAAGGGACAGGCACGTGAGGGCGCGTTGTTCCCTCCTTTTTGTGCATAAGGGCACGCCTGTGAAGAAAACAGGCGCCCAAGGGCACACATGTCTGAGAGACAGGTGGGAAAAGGCTAGGGTGACAGAAAAACTTGGGTTTTTTGTCTATTTTGATGTTTTTCTCTGTACTAATGGGTGCCTGTGTTGCTTGGTAGGTTGGTGTGGAGAGAGTAGGATTGGCCCGAGATCTAGACTGCTCTAGCTGCTAATATTGGGGCACGTCGTTAGTTGGCCGCATGGGGCCTTCTGAAGTTTACTGAGAATGAGTTCCTTCGGTCTCAGGACCGACTGTTACGTTACATTATACAACATTAGTGCTAGAGGCACAACATGTTCATACTGTGGGGGACGAACATGATTATCCGTCCGAAGACGGATATATACTTTGTGACTGGGTTACTGCCTCAGGGTGAGGCTCTGAGGTACCCACTCCCTACTGGGAGAGTGAACCTAGACAGATTTTGGAGGCGACATTGCGGTGGTGCGCCTCTTACTGAGGGGTGCATCAACATTGCATCAGTGATAGATGTGGCCGAACAGTGTGCTCTGGCGATTATTATGCGACTGGCAGGGTCATTTGATCCACATCAGGCATCGGGCTTGCAGGTGGGAGTTTTACATCGATTGAGGGGCATGATTTTTTTTTATTTCACCCGCTTTTGTTTTGATGCCATGGTGTCACAATTGAACAAGGTCAAACGTGGATCTAAGTCATTTGTGTATGCTAGCATCCTATGCAGCGTTATGTACGAGAGGGTGGTGCTGCTGAGGCTAGTTGCGGTGGTGCCTATTGGGGGGCTGCAGGAGCCACGCATGAGGAGGTGGGCTCTAGTGATGTCGTGAGGTGGTGGTGGCATGGTGGGTCGTTATTGGAATGACACAATAGAGGCCTGGTTTGAGGCCAACCCACAAATGCTCTTGCCCTCCCCGTATGCGGGGATGGACTTTTAGGGTGACCCCGACATGGGTCTCCCTTTCAGTTATGTTTGGGGACTTGCAGGTACGAGTTATGTTTTTTCTGCACTTGTTTGAGTATTTATGTACTTATGTGTTTTTTTATTGACACTGACATTATTTCGGTTACTCTTGCAGATGTTGGCAAGGTAGGTTGCCCAGTGGCCTAATTGGTGGGTGATGATCCTCCACTATGACCTTGTGGCGGTCAGTGGGGAGGTGGCGCAGGTGGACTGGCTTGTGGTGCCGGTGGACTTGGCGGGGATGGTGCTGGCCCTTCTGGTGAGGGCAGTAGCTCGGCTGCAGCAAAGGTGGCGGCTGAGCGAGCTCATGAAGATGATGCGCACAATGTAATACTGGTGGCTCAAGTGGCCACTCTAGAAGACTTCCGGGGTCGAGTGGACCGCTTGACCCAGGGCATGCCTGCTCGAGGTTTCATGGACGACTTTGAGGAGGTTTGTTTAGAGAGAGTGATGTCCCACGAGAGGGATTATCGGCCTACTCTACGTCAGGTAGTGATCGCAGTGGTGACAACAGCTCCGATGGTGGCACTATGAGCAGTGGTGGGCCCAGGTGCTCCTCTTGAGGGGGCACCCCCCTAGAGTAGTTTTGTACACAGGGAAAGCACCCATTATGAGGATTCTTCCCTTATTTTTGACCAATATTTTTATCTTTGGGCTAGCCAGTGGGCCAGAGATACTATTTTGTACTCAGATACACATATTTTTTGATATATATATGAGAGTTCTTTTTAAGGCTCTACATGGTGTGCTATTTCTTTCAGTTTATATATTTTGTGTTATGCTGATGGATGTCTATATTTTTGGTTTTTTATGTATGATGGTTTATTCAAGATGAATGCGAGTCTAGGATATTGTTAGCTATGTGATCAGCTGCTTGGTTTTGATTCCTTGATACATGTGAAAATGTAATGTAATCAAATTGTCTTCTTAATATTTTGGCACACAAATATTTTCTAAATAGGTGTGTGTCTTTTGTCTCAAATGTTTGGTTTAGCTGTGATAATACTAATTGGGAATCGAGGTAGACATGGATATGGCGGATGCCCTGATGGAGGGCCTCGCACATAAGTCCGATGACAACGTCATATTCTGCCTGATTATTTGTTGTTGATATGATGCACACTCTGTTTGAACACAGTGGTGATCAGTCAAGGTGGTAGATGACCCAGGCAGCTACAACTAAGTTTTGAGACCATCGTGATGCTCCATTAGCAAATCCGAAATAAGTTTCAAGTTGGTGATCCATGGTGGCACTTTGAGTGTGTTTTTTGCATAAGTATTCGGGTCAAAAATATTTCGGTTATTTGGTTTTTGTGTACTTTCACTCTAGGGAAGGGTCGTCATGGCCCTTATGGGTGAAACGTCTTGAGGTAAAGGCTGTTGATGGGGTTAGTGAGGTAGGTCCCGTCCATTTCCGTCAAGATGTATGCCCCCTGTCGGAGGCAATGTTTGATGATATAGACTCCTTTCCACAAGGTTTCAAATTTTCCTGGCCCTAAGGCCTCTTTTGCAACATCGTAGCGAAGGATTAACTCTCCCTCGGTAAATAAGCGAGGGGTGATATGGTGGTCGAATGATGCTTTCACCCTTTTCTTATGGGCCTCATTGTGTTGCAGCGATTATTTCCGACTCTCGTCAACTAGCTCTAGTTGTACTAGGTGTTGTTCTAGAGGCTGGGTGTCATCAAGGAGTTCGATGGTGGAGTGCAGGTTTGGTATCTTGTGGAAATCAATGCAAAAGAGTAAGGTACCTTGGTATTTTGTGACAGGAATAAAGTGGAAATCCTGTGAGGAGGGGGTGGTTGGAATTCTATCTTGCGCATGCGATGATACAAGTCGTATATGGTGAATTGTGCCACTGGCATGTGGCAGGGGAAGGATTTCGGTAATAAGGTCGAGCTTCCCGCTAGGATAGTCCATTTATGGTAGGTGGAATTTGTTCTTATCACAGAGGTTCCTGAATGCTTTCATCAGCGAGCATACCTCTGGTGTGTGATCTTGGCCAGTGAAAATGGTCTACGATATCACAGTGCTGACAGAGTAGATAGTGTGGGATTCTACGCTACTCATTGTTCCTGATGTGGATGCTTAGAAAGGGTCGGTCGTAGAAGAGGGTGTCTTCTGCTTCCATTTCTGTATTGTTGTCTTAGACTTGTCTTCCTCTTTGGTGGAGTGCAAACTTAACACCACTCATGCCACTCTCAGCTTGGGGAGATGTACGCACTTAAACGTGTGATGAAAGTGTGAGAAAATTTGGCAATAAGTGTGTGTGATCTTCTCTTGATTGGAGAGAATTTTTTGAGGGAGAGAAAAGACTATGCAGAAATTGTTTGCTAGGGGCTTGAGTTCTCTGCATTCGTTGAATCGGTGATCATTCAGATCACATAGGCCACATGTTATCATAGGCTTTTCCTGGGTCACGTGTGGTTGGTGTATGGTCTTAGGTTGTCTATTGCACCAATGTGGGGGTGGGGATGTTGAGCCAACGACATATATTATGCCATTCTTGGAGGACATTTTGCCTCTTTTCTATGATATGAATTGTGTCAATGGTGTGACGCAGTTTTGGTGCATAAGTATAGTGTCGTTTGTTTGGTCTCAATCTAGTCTCCTAAATTGAGCTCATTTAATTGTCAACCAGGGTTGGTAAACTGTTGAAGTGAAGTGCACCATATGTGCCTAAGTAACCTCTTCCTACTTCGTTGTATTTAGTGTTTTGTGATGTTTTTAGTCTTTTGTAATGATTTATGATGTTTTTGGTCTTTTGGTGGTTTTATGTTCATAAGAAAGATGACTGGAAAGCTAATGGAAAGGTACTAATGATTAAAAACACAGTGAAGCCTAATTGGTTGATGACAAATGTCAAATGCAATTGCAAACACTAAAGCAGAATCAAATCTAAACTATGACTAAGCAAAAGCAAAGCTTGATAATGAATTTTAAGCAAATAATTCAAAACACAAACTAAACTTGAGAAATGATCACTAAGTATGCAAATCCTCTAACTAAACAGTTAAACAACTAATCTTACAATGATGCAACATTTTGTCCTTGATTAGAGATTTGAAACAGATTTGGAGGAAAAACATTGATATCATCCTAAGATCTTCTGTTCTAGGACTAGTTCCTAACTCTATTCTGCAATTTAATTGAATTTCACAAGACCTTACTCAAGAGTTATTGATTTCTTTTCAAGGTAATCTTTTGAGGGAGGGCTCTGTTTATGAAATGATAAGGAAATTGTAGATGTTCTTCAGGCCTTAAAATGATGTTTGTCTTCTGTTCATATGGTTATAGATCAATTGTAGATTTTAGAACAAGAAGATGTTTGTAAATAATGAAGGTTGTTTTGTTAATCTTAACAACTGAAGTAATCTATTGTGTAGTGAATGACAACTGACTATGGAATGCAAATGCAGTGAGTTGAACTAAAGCTAAACTTAAAAGTGTCACTAATCTAAAACAATGCTGAACTACAAGTCATCATCAAACTCAAAACAAAGTAACTGAATATGAGTTAAGTGCAATTAAAATCCGGAGCATCCTAACTATACTATCATGCATTATTCTATGGAATTATATAGTCTGTTTGTCCATCATTATTGATATTTTGGAAGAATTCCTTCTTTTGGAAGAGCTAGAATAATTCTGACTGTGTAATTGAGTGCAAATGCAAACATAAAGGAATGAAAGCAGTGAAAAACTAAGATATCATATCCATATCCTACTCATCATTATGATGTTTTGGAAAAGCGTTTAAGAGAAAGAACAGAGATGGTACTTAGTGCAAACACACAACTAAATCATTCATTATCACGATCATGTCTTGAACATCTTAATAGTTTCTTGGAAGAGTTTCTTCTTGTGGAAGAGTGATTAGAACAAGTGTAACTGTGATAGTGAACAACAAAAACTACAACTAAATCCTACAATACTATAGCATTTTCCCATTCATCATTATAATCTTTTGGAAGAGCTTCTTCTTGTGGAAGAGTTAGAATGAGCATAACTACAGTAGCTAATTAAAAACAACTATGAATTCAACTTCAAATCCTACAATACTATAGCTATTTCCCATTCATCATTATAATCTTTTGGAAGAGCTTCTTCTTGTGGAAGAGTTAGAATGAGTACAACTACAATAGCTAATTAAAACAACTACTAATTCAAATTCAAAAACGTAAAGGCAGCTAGAATACTTATCTAATTTATGCAAATAAATCTGTGCAAGAGGCAGGGGCCCTCTACCACCTGACGGAATTCAACTCCAAATTAAATCAACGCTTTCAAAACAACACTGTCTGCTTCATTAAAGATGAAATAACTTGAACATAGCACTCCGCGTCTTCAGAAATGTAACACAGAATCTAAGCAAAATCTATCATCAAATCTAACATAAAATCTAACATAGCTCTCGGTTTCCCAAGTGTTTATATAGCAAATGCACATAACAAGACTTGCAACAATTTTAGGAAAACTGTCTTTCCTTATCGGAATCACATTAGGACTCTTGAAGTGGCTGCGTGAAGAGGAAAAAGACATCTGGACTGAGACAATCCTAATAGAAGTCTGCTTTCCTAAATGTGTTCCCACGTTCCAAAACCGTACCCAAAATTCGTTTCTTCCTCCATGATGAGCAACGAACCATGTAGACATGACGTGGATTATGCCCATATGCGGTTTTTCTTGAGAGGCCACCTGGAACATACTCAAATGTGAAGACAACTGCAGAATCGCCGGTTAGCTACGGAATGTCTGCATTCTGCAGCTAGTTCCGGTCAAAATGCTTTACAATGGAAAAAATCACAAAACTTAGCAAGTCAGTCATGTAAATCATTCTAGAAGTAATTTTAACTATATTCATTGATCAATTGGGTCTAAGATAGCAATGGACAAGGGAAAATGAGGTAAAATGGGATGAAAGAAAGCACAATTTTGAGGCTCAACATCGTTCATAATAATTTCCTTGGTAGATAAGGAAAAATATCCTTGATATGTGGGTTCCATCATGCTTAGTTTGAGACCAGGTAGGGAACCAACGTCACAGCGCTGCTAAATCAGGGCAATGGATAACCGCATGAGTGGTTGCTTTACATAACGTGCATGCAGGTTTGTTTTGTAGAGAGCTATTTGGGGTAACTAGGGGTGACTTATTTGGTTGCTCTTTGGCTGTCAGGAACATGATGGATCTGCTCATCTCATCATCTTGGGTCATTGAGCTACATGTGGACTCTGCGTCCATGTCATTTTCCTGGGAGAGGTGGACTATGGCAGAGCAGAGGCTAGCGAGGGCTAGCCGGAAGTGAGTTATGTAGTGACAATCTTCTAAAAGGTGATTGTCGGTGCATAATGGGCATGTGAATTGTGATGCCCGTAGCCCCGCGTAGTAAACCCTTTTAATTTGATACCATCTATGAATGAGCTCCAATGCTGCACACTCTTCAAGATAGTGGCCACGTTCATCGCTTAGCGTGCAATGTATAATGGGCATTACTGGGGGTCGTTCTACAATCCTATGTTCCTCTTGTAAGTATAGGATGGTATGCGGCTCGTCATTGATAGACTAGATGGAGGGATCCTCTTGATAGGATTGCTCGATTGCATGCAAGGCATCCCTATATCGTCGTATTTTTGGACAGTGGTGGGTATAGTGCCTATAAGTGTCACAGAGAGTGCATGCGTGATTGGCACGTAGCGGTTTGCCTTTACTTTTTGTGGCAGGTTCCTTTTTACAGGAACACGACGTCGAGATGTTTGCTTCAGAGCCTAGGAGTGGTTTTAACTCGTCCAACTCCGGACATATGTGGGTAGGGTGGCATATGACATCACATATAGTGTAGACTGGTGAATCCCTTTGCAAGGGTGGGGGTCACCATTTTCTTTCCTCTCTTTGTGGTTTTCTTGGCCATGATAACTAGTTTCGCAATGGGAACTTCCTTTGTGGGGGCGGTCTTGACCATTTTTTGGCTAGGTTGGGGCTCCTTGGGACTGAGGGGCTTTAACCCAATGGTTGTAATTTTGGTGGCCCCTGTTCCAGAAGGGGGAACGAGGTACAAAATCGGGAATGCCAGCGATATGTTGGGTAACACCAGTGTTGCAAAAACCTATTGGGAAACGAAGCCAGCTAGGGGGTAGAGGAAAGGGGTTTGGGAGGTGGCATAGGCTAGAGAGGCTATCGTGGTCAATGCCTCAGTGTCGTTACTACTTTGTGGCATCGTGCAATACCTCAGGGATAATGGGAGGATCTCCTAGGAATGACCCTAGGACAGATGATGGTTTGAATTGGTCAGGGCCGTATTCTTAGTACCGTGAAAGACCATCTCCAGCTGTATCTACATAGGGTAGAATTACATTTTTGTTGGTTAGGGGACATTTTTCACTGTGTGTTAGCTGGTCTACCGTAATGATTAGATCCTCGTGGTGGAAAATCATGATGCAGAAGACGGAGGATGTTGTGGCAGACATGGCATACATGTAAATCCGCCTAAGGAGTATATTGTAATCCAAGTGAGCGTCCAAGACTTCAATGTCTATGTGGACCATCTTGCCGGCTAAGCAGACCAATACAATTTGGTAGAGGCCAATGGGAGTCGAGGGACGACCGTCATATGTTCTAAGTGTGATGACAGAAGGTTTGAGTTAGGGGGACCCTAACTTCTGCCACACATTTTTTGGCATGATGCATGTGGATGCTCCCTCGTCTATGACACATCAGTGAATAGTGATATTATGTACCGATACTTGTATCTGGAATGTGACCATGGAAGGAAGCCTAGGGGTGGCTTTGTCTAAGTCAAAAGGCATCATGGGCGTATCGGCAAGGTCGATAGTGCCTAACAAAGAAAGTAGGGCACGACTGCAGTACTTCCAATGCAGACATAGCAGTGGGTGATTGAGCTAAATTGTCCACGATGCTATAATTATGGGTTGATTTGGAGTAGTTACCTACTCGCCTATTAAGTCCCTTTTCCATCTTTGGAAATGGTTCTATGGGTGCCTTTGAAATGGTCAAAGGTGCAGTCGACGCACTAGTACTAGCCCCTGACGTCTTGGTGTCTGGTGGGGTGTCGTAACTGTGATTCTAAGTCTGGAAAAACATTCATTCCCCAGTCATGTAAATTTCATGGCTTATTTTCCTGGAATCGTCCAAGTTTTTCTGTTGATTTTTGACCATCCCTTGATGGGGGAAAGGTTCTTGCATCACCATAGTTTGCTAGGAAGACCCTCCTTGTCCTCTGTTACTCTGTAGATTTTTAAGCTCAGGGAGTTTGGGACAATGGTGAATATAGTTCCCGTACTCACCATATATCGAGCAAGAATGGTTTGTTCATAGAGGTGGCCTTTTTCCTTGCCTTTGGGCATTTCTTGGCTCCTAGTTCTGATTCTGGTTAGAGTTACCTCCAGAATGGGATTGCGGTGGGTGCTGTTTGTTGCTGCCCCCTGTCTAGGGTTCCCTTTGGGATTGTTTTTGTCTTTTTCTTAACCAAGTTAGGAGGGTAGTTCTCTTGATTATACTGGTGTGGTTGATCTTGGGATGGCTGCACAAAGTTCACCTGTGCATTGGTTTGTGTAGGTGGGTTGTGTGCTTGGGACTGAGCATAACGTTGTCCCATGTTTTCACCTAGCCGTTGGGGGGGAACTCTTTCGTTAGTGTTTCTTCCTATGTACTGGGTCCCCTCAGCCAAAGGGTAAGGTCCTCCTTGGTGATACGCTTGCGCCCTATTAGTCAAATTTTGCTGCGGCATATGGTTACTCTGAGATCCGGGTTGAGACATGTTTTGGGTAGAACTATGTATGTAACTGGGATTTTGACTACTGCTACCTAGGTACCCTTGGGTCATTGACCCAATTAGTCCGTCTGCAGAGTTCGACGTGCTTAGTAATTCTTGATAAGTTTGTAGGTGCAGGGCATTAGGCAGGATATTGTAGATGTATCCTTACTGCATATAGATCAGTTCAAGCTGCTGGGCTTTACTGATTGCATCCTCTTCGGATGTGGGGTTGTGATGCACCACATCCTTTGCAATCTCCACCGTAAGAGTTTTCAAGAATAAATCTTAAAGGACTCGGTCATCGAGTTTAGCTTTACATAAATTGCGATGCTGCCTCCATTCATGGAGATGGTCTGAGATATGGATGGAGGGGGATTTCCTGAAATGAGTCAGTAATTCCATGGCCGAATTGTGGTGAATGGGAAACTAAAAGTATGTGAGGAACATGGTAGCGAGGGTGCTAAAGGTTCCATGTGAAGCAGTTGGTTGCTCCATGTACCATTTCACGGCTACTCCCGTAAGAGTGCGTTGAAATAGCCTCAAGAGAATAGTATCGTCAATGATTCTATTCGATGAGCACCACAGGTGAAATGTCATTACATGATTACCTGGGTCTTCCGCTTTCTTGCCTTCAAACTTTGGTATACCTAATGGGAGCTTCATGGGCATGTGAGGCCAATTGGGGTTGTGTGTTATGGGGTTATTCATCAACTTGGTTAAATTGAGTAGATTTAAAGAAGCTAAGAAGGGTAACTGGGAGGTTGACACCATGGAAACATCTGAAGACATAAAGTTCTAGTTAGAATGAGGGTTATTTTGTGACGTACCATGCTGTGAATTCAGCTGGCTTCCTGTATCGGACGCACTCCTCTACCCCCTAGGGGTCGAGGGGGGAGTGGTGTGTGGTGTGGTGTTGGGAGACTGATTAGGGTTTCCAACTAAGGTTTCTCCAATAAAGGATGAACCAATGACGGTGGTAGTGTTCTGTATTTGATGCCTAAACGGCGAAAGACCTGGAACCCCTCCCGGTAATGGGGGGAGGTCCAAAAGACGCCTGGATTGACGAGGTTCCAATTGGACCATTTGGGTGTTGACTAGGTTAGGTTTTGGAAAAATTTGAGGGGATCGATTCTATGATCACGAAACATTTATGACCACATACATTAAACAAAGCGAAAATGAAATGAATTTTCTCTTTAACTTAGTCTGTGTGATCAATCAAGCGAAAAATATGGTTTTGTTTGTTTGTGCATGATACTCGAAATCATAAAAGACCTATTACGTCCTCACACACTCAAAAGTAATTGGACCTTGAGGATATTTCTTGTGAGTGCTGGCATAACGTCCCGTAAGAGCTGGCAACGCCCCCAATCAGCCAAAGAGAATCCACCAAGGTAAGGGTAGAGGGTCTGGCACTTGCCTGCACCGTCACCTATAGGGTAAAGGATGCCCTAGATTTTGGCCACTAAGAATCACCATCCCATGTGAGCGTTTGAGCCTTGGGCTTATTGGTAATCAACTAACAATACCGAGTATCAACCGGGTCAGGTAGCCCCAACAGATACCGCACGCACTGCGCCTAAGCCTAACCCCCTATGAATCGGGTCTCTACTGTGCTTGGGTTTTCTTTTCCATGGGTTGATATGTGGATTTTTAAGCTCCCTAAATACACAACTTCTATGTTTCAATATTAAGTGTGATCAAGGCGGCTTATTGGATGCCTGGCCCCTTGATCCTAACTTAATATATAAATTCTTTTGTAGCCCTTGTGGGGAGAATTTAGTGAGTTGGTTTAAGTTATTTTCAGATGGATTTCTTTGCTTAGTGGGTGAGTGTGTGTGAGCGTATGGTGAAAAATCTCATAGTTTCAACATATGGATATCGGTGATCCTTTACAAAAGACCCCTAGTTAAACTATGTGACGTTATTCCTTGCTCAAATGGAAAACATTTGCGGAAATGGGCCACTTCCAAATCTTCCTAGTTAATCTATGTGACTAACTACAGCGAGATGGTGAATCTCAAATGTAGAGAATTGATATGCTTGCCTAGGATCACCAGAGGGTGCAAAGGCAGCAGAGATTACTTGCTTTAATCGATGATTCAATCCTAGTCCCGCAATTTCCTAAATGCAATAATTGAACTAAGCTAAACAATTTCTACACTAGCTTATGCATGTGTGGTCTTGGGCCACTTACTTGGACTAGTTAAGCTAAGTGTGCATACCATAATTTGAAAAACATAAATTGTTTGGAAAGCAATGGTTAATTCTCCCCCTACTTAAACTATGTGAAGACTTTTTGCAAAAAACCAACTTAAATGAAAACTAACTCTATGCCTACAGAAAGCAGCAAAAAGTGAGTTCTCAAAAGCTGTGGGGTATTAACAGAAGTGCTGGTAGATACATTAGGGGCTGCCCAACACATTACAAGAAGAAAAATGCAAAATGTAGGGAGAAAAATCTCATTCTAGAATTTGTGCGGAAAAGGCTCTAACAAGTGTGCTTCCCTACGTGCAGGTCAGTCCTGAACGCACGCAATGCGCTTCTGTGAGAGCGCAAAATTCCTGCAAGTAAAAATATTAGGAGTTGCCTTCTTCATTCTATCACTCCAGTGAATCTAGGGACTGTAAGATGGATCAGAGGACTGTCAGCTCCACTCCAGCATAGACAAAGGGTCTCCTGCAAAAGATGGCACAACCACATAATCTTGGAACACGCCAATGGAGTCGCCAATCCTATTGTGGTGGATTAGTCACATGGGTGTACGAAATCGCACTAGTTTAAAGAGTGTGGTCTACTCTTTAAACTATCGGTAACAGGCAGAAAGTAGTGGAGCTCAAAAGCATAAAATTTAGTGGAAAAAGTATGCTAAAGTATGTTATGGTTAAACTAAAACTAAAACACAAATATAATGAAACTATAAAGAGAGTCAAACGATAATAATGAAAACTATGGCTCAAAGGCCTCTTCTTATTAAATGTTTGATATGGAGAAGAAATTTTACCCACTTGAAAAAGGGCCCCTAGGCAATGGTTCTAGGTCCCGATGCAAGGATTTTGCATTCCAAGCTCTACCTCTGATGTAGTCTCCCTCTCTCTCTCTCTCTGCTATGGTGGACTAGGATGTTGGGTGGCCAATGATCGAGTCCTCTTTAGCTCCAGCTCCAGGTCACACACTGCTGGTGTTGTTTGGGCAACTTTGGCCAGCATAAAAATGTGATCACCCTTTCTTCATCTCTTGGTGGCTTTATATAGGGGAGTTTCAAATCCTCTTTCCCTCCCTTGATACATGATGGATAGTGACCCAAGGGAGAGGTATGATTCCATTGTGTGCTCCAAATATTCCTTTGTGTGCTCACATAAGGTCTAAGGAGGCACTGGTGGCTATCCTTAGGTGGCTTCATATAAGGAGTAATTGTCCTTTGCTTTGTGTGGTCCCAGAAAGCGACTTTTTTCCATTTTCAGGAATGCACGCTTATCGGGAAAAAAGGCGCGCATAAGGTTCTCTTCTCAAAGGATTAAGTGTGAATGTAGCATTTAAGACTAGTTCAAATATGATTTTCTCAAAACCTTAGAGATTTTGAATATTTTCTTGATTCCATAATGTGTTCCTACCTTGTAAATCCTTAGGCTTGACATTAATTAATGTCATCTTATGCTGTACAATTTCCAGTGTTAAGACTTGGGAATTGCACAATCAATTTGGAGGAAATTCCTAAATAATAAGGGACATTTTCCTCAGGATTTGTGCAAGGAAATAGGATCTCAGGTAGTGGATAAAATTGAATAAGTCTAGGCCAGAGATTTTCATTGAGTAGAGATAACAATTATTGACTTACAGGTTGAGCTCAAAATGAGCAAGAAATCGTAATACATTCTCTATTCATATGATTAATGCAAACAGGATTAATGGGGTTTTACGGTTGGTTTCCCCTAGATAAATTTGTGTCCTCATGTATGTGATTGATGCATGTTTTTGAATGTATTTCTAAATTGTAAATTAATTTCTGCAGATCAATAGAATAGAATTGTGTCTCTTGATTTAGATTAAATTTCTTGAGCAATTGCAATTATATCACCATATTTCTACAAAAGTGATAAAATTCTCATGCACACTCTCATTGCATGGAATTTTAATAAATTTATAATAGGATATTGGGTTCAATAGACTCCTTGAATTTTGTATTTGAAGCTAATAAGAAATTTTTTATACTTATTTGATAACTTATCGGCACCTATATTATCGAACATCATAGAAATTTTTCCCATCATTCATTTATCTTGAAGATGAACCACACTTAATGGGTCAAAATGTCAGCATTTGTTTTTAATATGATGGATCTGGAAGAAAAATCTCAACTCAATTCAAACCACAAAATCCTCAATTTTGAAACAGATATATATTCTATATTTATTCTAAACCGCTCCTCCCTTAATCGAGAAATGTATTTTTTACAATACCTAACTTATCTCTACAAATTTTAAGTTTTTCCTTTCTAAGAGGCTTGGTAGAGTTGTCTACCACATTATTATTGTTGAAAATACCGAGGGGGGGGGGGGAGTGAATCAATATTTCATTAATTTTAACTATTTTTAGTTTTAAAACATTCAATGCATATAAATCATGAAACACAAATATTTTCATAAGAAACACACCATTTTTATTTTAAATATTTTGTAAGCTTCCTTGTACAAATTAAGCACCAACTTACAATTTCCATTGGATCCAACCTATAGGGGACACTAATTCCCCCTAACTGAGAACCAACTCAACAAACTGTAGGCACCAACCTACGTATTTAAGTTGCTCCTTGGATCTATTATCAACAACTTCTCATCCTGAACAAATTCTTCAGTGAGTTATCATCTAACCATGCAATGCTTGGATTTACACCTTCAAGATCAATCACAACCAATTGATTTGTACACCTTAACTCTCCACTCTTCAACTAGGCTTATTCAATTTCCTCTTTAGACTTGATTTGTTTTTCTATATTTGATAAAAATAAGGTCGACCTACCCGACACTTCAACTTCCTCAAATATTTCTGTTCACTATTCAACTATCACTGCTTAGGCTTATTTTTTCTTCAAATCAAAGGTTTTCCCACCTGGAATCGCGTACTCAACATTGAATATTTATTTATTCTACATAATGATTTTTTAAAACACTTGGAACCAAACATTACTTTACAAGCTTGAAGGTCTATTTCTTGAAACTTATGAACCTTTGCATTAAACACTCACCTTATGCAGTCCACAAACCTATCACAAAAAATTTCGATGATATCCCTGTTCTTATTACATCTCTATCCACAATAGAGTTCAACCCTATCATCACCTTAACATCACAACTACTTCAACTAAAATTTCCATTAACATTTCTGTAGCCAAATAGACTTGACCTCAAAATATCCTTGCAAAAATTCTCCAACATAGCTTGGCCACCTCAAACATTAGACTGGAATTTTTTCTATAAAAAAATTGCAACTTTGGCCACAAACCAGACTTGAATTCGACCTTCAAAACAACAAATAATAGCCTTCAAACCAGACTCAAACTAGGATGTGAATACACCAAAACTTGGCCCTCAAGCCAAACATAATTTCAAACTTCAAAACTCTAGGACTTAGCCTTGAAACTTACCAGAATTTGGCCCCTAGAACATAATTGAAACTCTACCTCAACAGGACTAAAATTTTACCTTAAACATGGTTTAAAATCACTTTTAGCATGGCTACAAATTTTCCTCTAGAAAAATTCCACTAGTTTCCTTCTAACAAGGACCAAAAACCTTGCCAAAGAGTGCCAAAAATCTTCCAAAAATGTGCCCAAAACCCTTCCTAGAGAAAATCTCTCCATCTTGACTTCACTTGATTCATGAAATATGAACCTTAGAACTACGCCTTTTCTTACTTAGACAAACCCAAATTGGCTTGAGAAAGTGAGTCCTAAGTTCCTCCATATAACACCTACATATAGTGTGTTTGACCCCTAAAAGTAGGGTTGACTTGACCACTGGTTGGATTGACTTATGCATCTAGTAGAATGGATAATGACTATTCAAAAAAAAAATTATCCTACACCATGAGGGGTTAGAGGGATTTCCACATACCATTGGAAAGGTCTCAGAATAAGCTTTCCAACCATATATATTATGATCCCATTTGAGCTAAGGTCATTGGGGTAAAAATGCATTCAAATATAGGGTATCTAAATGGGGAATTAAAAATCCAAAAACAATATTTCCATAAGGCATGCGATATATCATTGGAAAGGTCTCGAAATGTGCTATTTGACTATGTAACTTTCTCTTTCATTTGGACAACCTTTGACATCAATAATTTATTTTTTTATAAATAATTATTATACGACACTAGATCAAGTAAATTTACTTGGACTATATATTCTCTCTTACAAAATGATGTTGAGTCTCAATATGCTTAAACTTGACATGATATACTAGGTTGTTTTCCAATTTAATGGAAATTTGGTTGCTTCTTGCTACTCCATAACACAAGCTTGGATCCTATTATTAATTGTTGGACACCTAATCCGCTAAGGGATAAGGTGTGGAAGTGGAATAGACAAAGGTAGTCCAAGCGACCTTGGAATATGAAATCAAAGAGTCACACAGAATGTATTATAAATGTATATGTTGGTTAATAAGAAAATATCTCATGCTTATCTTTCATCTTGTGTGAATTCCATGTATGACTCTGACATGGTATCATAGCACAGGTCTTTGGTTCATTTGCAGTAGTATCTGTATTTTTGCAGTCAATTCTTTGTTGTGATAATATTCGCTATACCCAAGCTGGAGAAATTTTTGTAATGCTCCATCCAGACCTACATACCCACATATCTATCAGTTGCTGCAAAATTTGCACTGCCATTGCTATCTTGTGGCTAAGACTTCTAGAAATTGTAAGGCTACCTTGATGCTACAAACCAGAGTTGGCAGGGGAAGAGTTGGGAGGAACATCACTCATGGGCCTGTTGCTGATCGCCATGGTTATGTTTGACCTGAATTGGACGAACATCACAACAACAACGCAATTCCTGGAAGTAATGCCATTCCTGTAAGCATCCATTTCTGCTTCAAATTTCAACGTCATTAGTATATATTGTTGAGATTCAAGAAGAATATTCAACACCCATGCCTATTGCATTAAGCACCTGTTTGCATTCAGCACCCAGACTAGGGTGGGGCCCACAATGTTATTTTTGGGTGCACGTCTATTTTATTATCCCTTAATTAAGATGGACATTAAATTGTAATCTATTCTCAATGTGGACTTGAATGAGTTAACTAAAAGTGATAAATTCAATTAGCTAGTGGATTTCGAGTTGGAGGTTGGTTGGTGAGACATGCAGAGTAATTCTAGTTGTAACAGAGTTTGAAGTGCAGTGGTGCATGATTTGGTGCAAGTTGTAAATAGTTTAACTCAGTTAAGTGAGTTAAACTCAGTTGGGCTAGTTTTAACTAAAGATACACTAGTGGGAGATCAAGTGAATTAAATATTAATTAATTCACAATTAGTGATCTCACATGCAACTGAGGATTGACTATCATTATCTACATGCATGTTAGATCCAGTGGAGACCTAGTTGAGTTCTAAGTGAAAGGGAGGTTGACTATCAGTTGTAGGATTATCTTCTAGCACACATGTAGGAAAAAACCCATTGGAGTTCCCATGATACCTGTGCAGTCAAGGCGGGAAATAATTCCTATATTTTAGGGATCTTTACCATCAGGGATTGCGCAAGCAAGGCAGGCTGTCTGGAGGCTGAGAATTGACTATGTGTTGGTCAGTTTTTCATATGACAACGTGAGACGATTAGCTAATTTACTGGAGGGCTCTTGTGAGAATATTTTTGTATGTAATTGTTTCATGATCCATGCTTAATATACAATAGAATATAGTGGGGTTTTTAGCTATAAGCTTTCCCCAGGAAATTATCTGTGTTGTGTCTGATTGATCTTTCTTCATGTTCATGTGATTAGCGATTGTGTTTTTAATTCCAAAAAATATTTGTAGAAACGATTTAGTATTTAACTTTAGGACATTGTTAGATCAGGTGAATCCAAGATATACATGCTTATTGTATAATTTCTACATGATATCAGAGCACATGAAATTGCAGAAGTGAAGCAGGAGCTGAGTTTGTGATAGGACAGAATTCGAATTTGTAGAAAGAATTTCTTGGAGCTACAGCTAATTCAAGATCGAAATGGTTTTCAATGGCTTGAGGTTAGCGTATGCACTCAAGGGAAAATCGAACTACATTTCTTGGAAGGGCAGGATGGAGGTAGTACTTGAAGACAATGGTTTGAAGGAATTCATTGACAAAGATGTTCCTAAACCCGATGCTGCAAATCTTGATGCATGGAAAAAGAAAGTGGAAAAGGCGAGGAGGATCCTATTGGAGGGAGTATGAGGCCACATTGTCTCAAGGCTACATGGGAAAGCCACACCATATGCAATGTGGAAGGATTTTACATATCTATTCCAAAGCAGAAGTGACCATAGAAAATTGGCGCTCAAAGATAAACTCAGAAAGATCAAGATGGAAAATGGCGACACCATTCCAAAATATCTCACGAAGTTTGTCCAATGTCAGGATGAACTGGGGAGTGTGGGAATAACAGTTTTTGGTGATGATTTGGTGATCTTGTCTCTCCTACAACTTCCCAAGAGTTGGCACAATTTTCAAGACTCTATAAACGGAAAGGAAAAATTTCCAGATTGGGAACGACTGTGGTCGGATTTGGTGCAGGAGGAGTTCAGACGGAACACCAGAGATGGATATTAATCTAAGAATGAGGATGGAGAGGATTGTGCTTTGGTTTCCAAGGTGATGAAGGGGAAGGAGAATAAATTCCATTCTAAATCTGAGTCCAAGAATGGCAAGAATCAAGACATGTCCAAGGTGAAGTGTTTTCATTGTCACGAGCATGGGAATTTTGCTACTAACTATCCACAAAAGAAGAAGAACAAGAAGGATGCTAGATCTATAGCTGGTGAGGCCCTTGCCTCACAATTTTAGATTGAATTCTCATTGATCTCATGCATGGTTTCCATTGCATTGGGATCTATGTGGTATTTGGATAATGGTGCTTCCTTTCACATGACAGGAGATAAGGAAATTTTTAGTGACTTGGAGGAGAAAGATCTCCAGATGCATATTGAAATGGGTGACAAAATATGGTACAGTGCTACCGGGATTGATACCATTAACTTTCAGAGGGAGTTGGGTAAACCATTTAAATTAAAAGATGTGATTCATGTACCAGGTTTGAAGAAAAATTTGGTCTCGGTTGCAATGTTGGAGGATAGAGGTTATGACGTTGTTTTTAGTGATGGAAAATCTTGCCTCCGACATAAAACAATGGGTCAAGCCAAGCCTGATAGGGATTTGAGTTAAGAATCTCTACAAGCTGGAGGTAGATGGCTGCGCAACAATGATGGGTAAGGCAGATCAAATGGTGAGCTAGGATGAGGGAAAATTATGGCACAGGCGATTGGGCCATCTTCACCATGGAGCCCTGAAAGTCATGCATCATATTTCTACTGGTCTTCCCAAGGGTACACTTATGCAGTTAGACACATGCAAGGGATGTACTATGTGAAAATATTTAAAGGCCACGTTTCATGAGAAGGAAAACCAAGCTTCAGGGATCCTTGAGAGATTTCACATAGATGTGTGTGGTCCTTTCTCGGTTTCTTCAACAAAAAAACATAAGTACTATGTAATATTTTTTGATGAATTTTCTCGTAAGAGCTAGATCTTCTTCATGTAGAAGAAAGATCAAACATTCTCTAAGTTCTGTGAGTTTAAAGAACTGGTGGAGAAAGAGTCGAGTTAGCAAGTGAAGGCTATTAGGAGCGATAATGGTGGAGAATACATCTCTAACGAGTTCAAGAACTTCTGTAACAAAGAAGGAATTCAAAGAGAACTCATAGTGCTTCGTAACCCACAACAGAATGGGGTCGCAGAGAGGAAGAACAAAACTATTGTGGGTGCAACACGAGCGATGTTTCATGATCAAGGCCTATCAATGAATCTGTCGACGAAAGCATGTAATACATCAGTACATGTAAAATCATTGTCCTCATAGATTACTTGGCATGAGTACACCTGAAGAGGCTTTCACTAGTAAGAAACCTGATGTTTCACACTTTAATATTTTTGGCTCATCTATTTATGTGCATGTGACCAAAGACGCCGGGAAGAAGCTCGAACCAACAACTGAGGTTGGGATTTTTGTGGGGTACACTGAAGCACCCCATAATTATCGTGTGTATTTTCCAAATAGTAAAATGATTGTTGTGCAACAGGATATCAAATTTGATGAGGAGAAATCCATGTGGTTGTTGCTTGAGAGGGAGCTGGACTTGGATGTAGAGGAGGAAATTCTGGTTCCCAAGGATGAGTCTCAAGATGTGGATCAACCACATGAGGAGGTTCATGGAGTGGAGGAAATCACTCATGCAAAGCCATCCATCAAAAATGGTAGAAGGCACACCATAAAAGATGATAGGCTGAGACTTGATGCTGCACAGAATGTAGGAGCCCCTACTTCACAACGCAAATAAAGACAATCTCCTGACCAATTTACTAGATACATGGCTCTTACGAGAAAATGTATTGTGACTGAACCATATTCCTTTTAGGAAGCAGTGCATCAACCTACTTGGGTTGATGCAATGGTGGAGGAGTATGAATCCATTGTCAAGAATAGTGCATGGGAGATAGTCCCAAGATCAGTCGACAAATCAGTGGTTGGATCGATATGGATCTACAAGCTAAAGTAAGCTACTGATGGGAGTGTGGAGAAATACAAGGCCAGATTTGTGGCCCGGGGATTCTCACAAATCGAGGGGATAGATTATGATCAGAATTTTACGCCTGTTGCAAGGTACTCTTCCATAAGATCCATCCTTGCACTCTCAGTGCAGATGGGCTGGCACATTCATCAGATGGATATGAAAACTACATTTCTCAATGGGATTATTGAGGAAGAGGTGTATATAGAGAAACATGAAGGTTTCAAAATATTGAACAGTGATTCACATGTGTGCAAGCTCAAAAGAGTGTAGTATGGGCTAAAGCAAGCACCCCGTGCTTGGTACACTCAGATAGACAACTATTTCACCAGACTGGGCTTCACCAAAAGTGAAGTTGATGCAAACCTATACCAGATTGTGGTTGAGGGTAGGATATTGATCATTGTTATTTATTTTTATGATCTAATTCTGACTGGTGATGATTAGTTGATACATTCATGCAAGGAGGATCTTCCAAGGGACTTCGAAATGAAGGATATTGGCCTCCTTCATTATTTCCTTCGATTAGAAACATGGTAGCGAGATGGTTAAATTTTTGTGTCTCAAGGAAAGTATGCAAAGGAGATACTGGGTAAGTTTAACATGGAGAGTTGCAAACCCATGGATACTCCTCTTCTAGGATATTGGAGGAAAGAGGATGCTACTTTTGGAGAGGTAGTGGATGCTACTGTCTATTGACAATTAGTGGGTTTGCTAATGTATCTACTGAACACAAGACCAGAAATTTTCTACGCAATTAACTAACTGAGCCAAGCTATGGTTAAACCTACCAAGATATTTTGGAAGGCAGGGAAGCATGTATTGAGATGCTTAAGGGGCACATCAGAGTATGGTATATGGTACAGACGGATGGATGAAGTGAAGTTGCATGGCTTCACGAATGTTGATTGGGCTGGAAGTCCATCAGACATAAAGAGCACATCAGGGGGGATCTTTAGCATTGGATCCACAACAATTTCCTAGTACAATAGAGATATTGTTCAAGAACGAGAGTTAGTGAAATAAGCCACCTCAATACACATAGTCTGCTAAGCTTCCTCTATGAACAAGCCAACAAGCCGTCGAAAAAGGATAATGCTCATTTCAGTGCATTCAATATCTGGTTGAATAGTACGTATAATACATCTTATCAACACTGATATTGTATTTTGCATTGGCCAGTTGAATCGATGGTCCTAGGAGAATTAGCATTGTGGATCTGAGATTCAAACTCTAATAGTTAACTCTCCCACTCCACGTTAACTGCAATTTCCACCCCCGACTCCTCTCCATACAGTCCTCCCACGACTCCTCCCATACACACATCTGTTTACATACATAAGCCTTCACCCTTTCCCATAAACATAGTTTACATACATAAGCCCTCGCCCTCTCCATACACATTTTACATACACACCTGCGTTTTCATATACTCCCTTTTCCCAATGTGGGAAACATTTCGTTGCCATGCCTCTTCAAGACCCCTTATGAGTGCAATGTAAAATTCCTCAGTCCAACATATATTTATGTTGAAGAAATTAACACAACATGTGTAGTTGTCTATTTGTAGAGCTTTCTATGGAAGTAGGATAGAATTTGAACAAATATTTTTTTGTTGGAAAATTTAACCAAGAATTGCCAAAGCGGTTTCTAGCTCCATACAATAGACAACGTGGTGTCCGACAGTGAAACATAAATTTGGTATTGTTGGTCCTCCAATATACAATGGTATTTGAACCCATTCTCAACCCTGCAATGCCGAAAGCAATTACGTATTGGTTTGTGGCTTCGTTGATGCATATACATTGTTGAGGAAACTAAATAATTGTTGTGACAACTGTATTGTAGTGGACACGTGAAACAATTATTAGCATCATCCATAGGGAGTATCGTGTTTAAGGAAGACATTTGGTTTTCCTCCACTTGTATTTTCATATGATTTTATTGCTGAGATATTGCGAAAATGAATTTGGTTCTCTTGTTCTAATAATCACATTTTTAATAGTTTCTTGCGTGGATGCAAACATCTTCGATTTGTCTGACTTGCTTTTGCATTAACCCTTTATTCACTCAAATTATAGAAAATGGAAAAATTTGGTGAAGTACTAGACTTATTAAATAATATAATACAGTATACTATTGATAACACCGCCAAAATCAACAAAGCCTTTCTCCTTGACATTCGAATATGTCTACAAAATGAAAAAGACAAGATAGAGTTTGTGCAACTTCAATCTCAATTCCAGCAAGAAGAATTAAAACAACAGAGTCATAATTTTGGACCTATTTCTGTTCAAAACATTGAAACAGAGTTCCATAAGTAGCAAGTCAATAATGTTGCAGTTGATTCAAATCCAGTGCCCAATGAAGCAACATAGTTACATACATATGCAGATGTTTAGTCTGCACTTCCCATGCCCATCATCAAACCTTGGGAAGAGCTTGTCCATAAAAAGCAAATAATTGGTCTTCGATATGACATGGATGTGTCATTTCATATTACAGACTATTCGAAGCCCATTCAGTTTCAGAGTGTTGGATTCCTTTATGACAATTCACCTTCAGTTGTTCCAAATACTATTCCTCTTCCATAACAGCCACAACAGATTGATAAATGTTAACACTGTGACCGAGTTTTCCATATGAAAGATAACTTTTTTGATCTTCATTCATGTAATCAATGTCATAAAACCACTCATTCTTCACACAAATGCTTAAAAAACAAGCCTCCTGCAAGAATAAAGATTCATCTTGGATGGATTGCTTCTTGGCAATGGGCATCAACAACCAAGAAGATGTTTCAGTCATATTTTAGAATGTTGTCTAGGATATTAAAAGGTCTTGCCATTTTTTTTTCTCCATCATCTCACCTTGTATCTGATAGGGGGAAATGGTGGTCACATACAAGTTTCAAAGAAACATCAAGCGAGCCTGAGCCACAACCTGAACCTGCTACCAAAATCAGAGTTGTAGCCAGAGACAAGATGCCCTTGAGCATGCCTTTGGTTGGTGCTCAACCTTAAACCATCAATGCGAGGTTGAGATTCTCCCTCCTCAAAGAATTGGGGACACTTCCTCTAGCATAATACTTCAGCTTATTTCTAGGTTTGTAAGAGTTCCAGGAATTGCATTAAGCATTCCAGAGCTAGTGGTCATCCTTAAACCACCACAGGATGAGACCCCCCTTTTTAGGTTTAGGTTCTCCCTTTTTATGTAGGTTGCAGACCTCCATTTTTACGTGGGTCGTTGACCTCCCTTTTCCAGGTTGAAGGTATCCCTCTTCAAAGCATTAGGAGCACTTATCTAGTAGAATGCCTCATCTTCTTGCTAGATTTGGAAGAGTTCAGGGAACTTCACTAAGTGTTCCAGTGTTGGTGGTGAGCCTCAAACCACCACCTTATGCCAACATTTCAGAGAGAACATTCAACCTAGTGTTGCCATGCATATTTTGCACATTTTGTTTTACAACTCACTTCTTGAACTCATACATACCTCTTCAGATTAAGGGGGGGAATGTTGGACATATAATCCACTAAGGGTTAAGGTGTGGAAGTGGAATAGACAAAGGTAGTCCAAGAGACCTTGGAATATGGAATCCAAGAGTCACACCAAATGCATTATAAATGTGTATGTTGGTAAATAGAAAAATATCTCATGCTTATCTTTCATCTTGTGTGCATTCCATGTATGACTCTGAAATTAATGCATAGCCTATGGTTGAATTTATTATTAGGATCTCCCACTCAATATGAATATGAATGAATTTGGCAACTCATTATTAAAATCACAGTATATTCATTACCAAAATTAACTATTCCTTTGAAATATCGAAGACTCCCTTTTCTAGTATCCAATGACTTTCATGAGGCTTAGCCATGAATTGAATAAGTATATTTACTAAATATGAAATATGCAACTTGGTTGTAATGAGATAATTCAGACTCCCCACCAATTGTCGATACAAAGTATTATTCACATCTTTTTTTTCACCTTCATTGTTGAGCTTAGTCCTGATGGAATAGGCGCTTATTTACATTCACAAATATTAAACCTCTTAAATTAACTCCATTGTATAGTTTGTTTGTGTTAATAATATCTTACCACCCTTTTTCCATACCTCAAGGTCTAAACAATGATGTAACTGACCAAGGTCCTTCGTCTCAAATCCCTATGAAAATGATCTTTTTATTTCTTTAATTAACTCATTACAAATTTTTATTATGATCATAGAGTTAGCATACAAAGAAATAAAAGCGATATGGCCATTTTCATCATTCTTAATATAAAGATTTGGAACACCTTTAATTTTACTAAAACCTTGTTGAAATAAGAAAATATCATTTTTCATTTCATTAGGGGAATTTTGAGGCAAAAAATGGGTCTCCGAAATGAAAATTGTATCAACAAAATTAACTTTAAAGAACCAATAGGATTCAAGATAACAATTTCATCCCTAGGGGAAAATGTTTTGGAGGGAAAAGAAAAAAACTACTTTTTTATTGCATTTTCAGCGATATCCTTGTAGTTTCACTCAAATGGCAAGAGTAGACAATTATTGTATGAAAAATTAAATTCTACATTCAATGAGTACCCACTTTGCATACTTATGAGTAGATCCACATCGAAAAAAATATGATAATACATGAGATAAGTGTGTGAAATGTATTTTCAATTTTTTTTGATGTGGATATACTCAATATTATGCAGAGTGGGTGCACATTAGATGTGGAATTTAACTATGCATCCAATGACTATCTACTCTTGACATTTGAGTGAACATACAAGGATAAAATACAATAAAAAATGCAGGTTTTTTCTTTAAAATTTCACAAGTATTATTTTATTATTTTCCTTAGGAGGCCCATTTTAGGCCTCAAAATCCCCCTAATAACTATGACCTAGGTTCTTGTTTAATTCCACATCATGTCTTTTTTAACTTGCAAACAAGCTAAATTGGTCACTACCAACACAAAAAGTGTGATATTCAATAATATAGGTGTCAATGGGTGTCAAATAAGTATCTTGATCAATTTGAGTACATATTTCTATTATTAACTTCAAATACAAAATTCAAGGAGTTTATTGAACCAAAAATATTCTAAATTTATTACATTTCCACACAATAAGATTTACAGTGTGCGTGAGAGTTCTATCTCACTTCTCTGTGAGTTTTATGATATTTGATCAAAGATGGTAGTTTCCTTTTATCAAGGAGCCCCTTTGAATTTTATAAGTAACTACAATTATTAATAATTTTTGCACTAACTTTGGGATGTTGATAATTAAATCCAAGAAGATCACACACCATAATATTTTACATGATAATAACAATTAGAGTAAGTCCATATTTATAAGTACCTTGGAATTGATTTGCATCATGAGATAAAGCTAGAAAAAAGAGTCAATGTAGCTTTGAAAGCTTATTTTTCTCATGAGATCAATTGTAAAAATGTGAAATTTTGGTTTTTGGAAAAAAAGAAGATCCTCTTCAATAGCCTTGTTACATCAATGATTCTATATAGATGTGAGGTTAAGGGTTATAATGCTTCTAGGGAAATTAGAAGGAAAATCAAGCAAACCCCTTGAAATTAAGTGAAATACACCTTATCAAATGCTCCTTTTATATGGATTTAGGCTTCCTCCCATTAAGAGTAAGTTTATGATTGCCAATTTAATTTATAGGCACAAATTATGATCCAGCTTGATATCGGTGGCCACCCACTAATTCCATTGGCTCACAAAAAAATTTGTCTAATTTTCCTATTTTTATAGTTTTTAGGTCCTGAAATTATGGAGTTGTTTTGAGACAGTTAGAAAATGTACTCCTCATATATACCTTTCCAATGGTTTATTTTGCATGATAAACATAGATCATATGCCAAAGTTATGACGTCAAGAATTGATGTTCCAACTTACACCATTGGTGCCCATAAGCCTTTAGCGCTTCATATCTTAAGGTTCATTTTTTGTATTTTTAGGGTTTCTAATTAGTTATTCATGATAAAAATGTATTCAAGCCTCATTGTAACATAGTTCAGGAAGGTGCATAGCAGTCACATCTCTTCTCAAAGATAATCATCTATCATTCGAGCCAGTTTGCTTTCATTCTGCATGAATATAATTTGAACAATTTTATTGATGTCAAGTTTCATTGTATCTCCGTGTTCTGGTTATAAATTTGTATTTCATTTCATTCAATTCATAAATTTGAATCACATGAAGAACAAAAAACTTCTTGTCACTGTTATCACCAAAAAATTGATCACCTAATCATTTCTACCTAGGTGGATCAAAGTACACCATGTAAGACCAATTTTATCATAGTAAAATTTCTTTCACTATAAAAAATAATTTAATAAACCATATTTTATTAAGTTATTTATGGTTAAAACAAGAAACCCCATGAGGAATAATTAAATAAATTATTATTTATTTGATTTTCCTGTAGGAATATAATTAATTAAACCATTGTTTAACTAATATTCCTTGTCACATTTGACCCAATTATGATAAATAATTAGATAAATCATTATCTATCTTATTTTTCTCTAGGAATAATTAATTAAATCATTATTTAATTATTATTCCTTGTTAAATTTGACTAAATCATCTAAGAATAATTAATCAAATCATTATTTGTTTATTATTCTTTAACCAAATTCTTGAAATGATGAATAAATCATCTATTTGTTTATTATTTATAAATAAAGGTATTTAACCAAATTAAATATCTTTTCCCTCCAAAAAAATATAATAAAATATTCCAAGTAGTTAGATCTAGATTATGGTTAATAATATTTATTATTCTCCATTTTCGAGGATAACTCAATATTTTGTTATAAATAGGAGGGTTTTCCCGTTCATTCTTCACTTTGATCATTCTCATTGCTGTTATCATTTTATTTTTTAATTTGAGCTCCCACTTGAGTTCATCACATATTTTGGGTTTTCTACATCATTGAAAGAGAGAGACTCGCGAAGCCATAGCATTGAGAACAACCAAGAACCCATCCCATTGAGGGGGATTGGTAACATATACTTGTTTCCTTCACTAGGTGTTACATAATAGAAAATATCATTCTTTAAACTTTTTTTGTCCATTGGCTACTTGGAGTTATTTTTGCAGCAATTACTATTTCATTTTGGTGTTTAAATGCTTTTACTGCATAGATATGGTTTTTTGCAGAATTTTTTTGATTGTATATTATATATCTAAAGGGTTTTACAACCATTTATATTGTTAGGGCTATATATCATCCATAGGTTAAGTAATGGCTTTTTGGTACACTTGACGAAATATTTTACACTAACAAATGGTGACTCCATTGTTGTAATTCAGATTCTTGGGTGACCATCAACTTCAACGATCAGGGTTTTTCTTCTAGATTTTTTTTTCCATAATTCAGTAAAAATTCTAAATTTTGGAAGTTTTCTATTTTTTCCATAGGTAACATGTACCAGCCACACTAGTTTCGTAACCTTCCGCTCGAGAAACAAGGAACATAATGACACTTTTCAGCCCCAAAGGTGCGTTCTCGAGGTCCAAATCGCACTTATTGGCTCAAAAAATGTGATATCACCCAGAAACAGGTCAGAAACTGCTATCTAGAATAGTTTTCGGAGTTTTTTATGAAATTGTCATGGTTTTCCGAGAACATTGTTTTTGGTTTTCTGACCTCTATTTCAGCCCGTCTTAGAACCAAGCCCCCTAAGGTTTCACTACACTTCCACCTTTTTAGGAGGAGTTGAGCTGAGTAGGTAGTCTGAGATTTGTAGCGTTTTCAACCATTGTTGCAGGGTCCGATCCATAATTTTTATAAATCCTTAAGGTAGGTTATTATTACATCCAAAACTCCCTCTTTTTTTTTGTTTGGCCTTTTCCCTTAGGGTCCCATTGTTTACCCTAGGTTTTTTACCTTTAGCCCTATCTTTTGCAACAATTTTCCCGTCTCATTTGTTATTGTTTTCTGCATCATTTCTAGCAGTATCAAGTCATTAGATCCTAGTATAATTGACATTAGATAACTTGGCCATTTTAGTGTGTTTTGAGTCAATTGCACCCCCATCTAGTCTAGTTGTTTGAGAGCCTCGTTTGGGTTGGGATTGATTCATGATTAGCTATTTATTTTACTGGAATTTCAGTTTTTCCACATTTTTTATTTTTTTAAATAACCATTTGGGCTTAATTAAAATAAACACACGGCTTGCACTCACTCACACCTAAAGATAAGAGCACTTGGTTTACACCGCCAAGCAAAGACATAAACATCATAATTTAATTAATCTTCCGCATAGATCCTTGTTTATCACCCTTCAATCTTTCCGTGTCCATTATGTCTTGCCATCACTGTGCGTCTAAGGCATTTTTCACAGAGACTCCAAGGTATTCACCCTAATTTTCCATTAGGACATCTCCCTCCCCCTCATAGGGTCTGATTTATTCCTCCCCCGAATCCCCATTCCAACTCTATTTCATTTGCTTCATCAGGTTCTTCCTTTGATTCTTCTTCTTCTCAACCTCATACAGTCACCATGTCAGGCGCCAATGCAAGTGTGGGAAGCCAACCTAACGGTGGCTCTATCCATAATCATGGAGTCACTTTTAGTGGGATCACTACAGTAACCATACCAACTACTCCTTTGCTACCTTTCATGTCAGGTTTAAGCCTTCTCGATTTTAGCCAGTTAATCAATGACCCCCATAGTCCACAATGTAGGTTGGAAAACTATGCCAACTTAAATTTCTTCTAACATCCCTAAGTTTGAAGGAAATAGTGGGGAGGACCCTGCTAATCATGTCTGCTCCTTTCATATGTGGTGTTCGGCTTATCCTATCGTCGATGACTCCATTCTTCTTTGGTTGTTCCAACGCACGCTCACTAGAGAAGCTACAAAGTGGTATGTTGACTAGCCCACCATATCTCATACCACTTTTGCGACTCTTGCTAAAGTGTTTCTATAATATTTCTATTTACCCCTCTATTATGATACAGGTACTGATTTGTTGACCACATTTTGTCAGACTTCTGCCACCCGCCTTTCTGATCATGTCCAAAAATGACGTAGAATAAGGATCATGTGTAGAGCTCCTACATTCGATGAACATGTCTAATATATGGATTGGTTTCTTAGAATTATCTTAGCTCCCATAGGTAAATATGTCACATCTCATTTTCCTTAGGCTGAGGAAGAATCTCTCCAGATTTCTTTAAAACATGACTTGATCTATGCCCAGTCAGGTTATGTTTATATTGTTTTACTAGATCTTCCTAGACCTGGTGGTGCCACTTCACCAGGGGCATATCACACTACTTATGGTATCATTGGATCCCTTTTACACCCATCTCCATATGCTCATCCTCATGAGTTATGGTTACCCTTAGGGGGGACCAGTTCCTCCAATACCTATCCCCCTCTAGGAAACTTGTATCCCGGTCAAAACACATATTATGCATTTTCCCAATCACATCAACCAATGCTAGGACGATTTGTTTCTCAACTTGTTTACCATAATGTTTCCCTAGCTCCTTTTTATCCTTATGCATAGCTTGTCCCTCCAGCCCCTCCAGCAGTAACACCCCATTAGGGGATTTTTGAGGTCTAAAATGGGCCTCCTAAGGAAATAATAAAATAATAGCTAAAACAATAAAATAATATTTATGAATTTGAAATTCACTTTTTGCACCACAATCCATGTAACCATAGTTAAATTAAATTCAAAAGTTGTACCAAAATACAATTAATAAAAAACTGTATTGATGTGACTATAAATAAGAATGATATTTTCAAGAAAAATTCATTATCATTGAACAACTAATGCATTTTTACTTTTTACTTAAATAACTTCAAATAAAATATAAATATAAATTCTAAAATTCTAAAATATATATTATTTGATATTAATTAAAATTTATATTATTTAAATTGTATAATAACATGTAAATAATATACTATATAAAAATAATACGATATAATAAATGTATAGGGATATGCATTGTTTCTTTCAAGAAATATGAAATGACAATAATATATTTTTATTCAAAAAGTGTGAAATGACATTTATTATGAGTACTTTATTTTGACTTTAAAAGGAATTAGAGCACTACCATGGTTAACCATGAGTTTTTATCCACCATTGAGAATGTGACAAGTAAGTACCTTTAACTCAAGCAATGTCACCTCAACCATTAGGGATGATGTCATCCCCTAAAATGTGATTGGTTCTCATAAAGTGAATTTTGATTGTACATTTTCCTCAAGAGGCCCATTTTAGACCTCAAAATTCCCCTAATGCAACCTCTCACTCCTTCTCAACCTCTGCCACAACAACCACCTCCTCCTCAAGGTCAAGTGTATGCTCAGGAGAGTGCGACTAATCCCCCCAATTCAAAGAAAAAAAAAATCTGGGAAAGAAAACCATAACCAACAACTTCAGGGTAACCAGGGTCGCCAAGGTACTCAACTAAATGAAACCTAGGGTAACTAGCCTAATACCGCAACCGAATAATAGGGCGATCAACCCAAGCAGAACAAGGTCGTTCGTACAAACAAGCCTTGTGCATGTTGTGGTGTACATGGCCATTACACACATGATTGTTCCCTTTTACCCCAGATGCGTCAAATGTGGGAAGCCCAAGAAACATCTTGAGCATAATAGCTGACGACATCGCTTCTTCCAAACACTACTCCAACTCAACCGAATGTGTTCACTAATCATTTCCATTATCAAGTATATATCACTGCCCAACCTCTGCAAGGTAAGGCCACCCCTCCACCTCAGCAATCTTGTCACACTGATTACCATATTCTCATGATGAACTCTGATGAGTTCAACACCACTGATGTCAACCATCAGACCCAGTTGCACCAATATGACAAGAAACGTGCTTTGTTTGCAACAAATTCTCAAACAAAAGTATCCACAAAGTCCATTCCGACACCAAATGGTCCCTTACAGATCCCTCAGCCTAAGGAAATGGTCATTTCAAAGATCCCCAAAGGGCCACTACATCATAATTCTACTTCTGCCAAAACCACCCACAACTATAACATAGTAGATGACTTGGCACAGTCTCCTGCTGCCATGTCAATGCTGGAAGTTTTCCAGATGTGCCCATCCCAAAGAAAAGATCTACTATATTCTCTGGGTGTTGTGGATCCTTCAAATGATCACTTGATCTTATTTGATGTTGAAAAGTCATAACATTTGCCTTTACCCTCATCTGTTGCTATCCAAATACCGATCAATATCTGAAATTCCATTGCCCAAATATGTATCATCGAAGAGGGCCCATCCACCTGTGTGATGTCCAAATATGTTTGGAAGATATTGGGGTCTCTAGATCTATCCCCATCCAACATCAATTTGCGTGCTTGGGGCGGTCACCCTTCACAACCCCTTGGCATGTTCTGAAATTGTCCTGTCACACTTGCAGGAAAAATTGTTTGTGTTGACATAGAATTCATTGATGCCCCTTTGGATTATCATATCCTCTTAGGTTGTAGCTACACATATGCGATGTGAACTATCTCATCTGAGGTTCACCATAATATGTGATTCCCCCATAAAAAAAATATCGTCACCATTAATTAGTTGACATATTATGAGCCCAAGTCTCAGACCTCACCCAAGTCTATTATATCATCAGTGGCTTATAAGAAATCAGTTGCACCTCTCACCAGTGCCTCACCAGGAGTCTATAAATATTCCTCATTACTTGGTGCATTCCCTGGTCCACCTCCTCCAGTTTTTGAGCCCAAATAATCGGGTTTTTGCATGTTGCAAGAATCTCATGCTAGCCAAAAGTGACTTGATACAACTCATCAATAGCCAACACCTTTGCAACCTACTATTTTTCACTTGAAACAACCATCAGGACCATCTCCTTAAGGATATTCTCCTTATGATAGTGTCTCTCCTCATATTTTTCAACTAGGAACATTTTCCCCAAGTCTTAACCATCTGGGAGCCGTTTCGCGAGGCCATTACCCTTCAAGTCAGATACCATTTTTAGATCTCCCATCTGGAGTGTTTTCTGTTTCATTTATGGCTATGTTGAGTTTACCAAATTTAACCCTAGGGATCCCAGTATGGTACATTGATCCCCCAACAAACACTCCACATGATCAACTGAAACCATATATCACTTTGACCCCAGTTCAACTGGTCACGATGAACCCTCCCTTTGCTTTAGTTCCACAATAACCTCAATGGGAACCCACTATTGTTGCAAAAGCATCTAGTGAGGGGGGAAAATAAAAAATGAAGGAACCTAAAGATAAGTCTCCAAAAACAAATCCAGATCCACCTAAGCCTCCAAAGCCAACACCTCTATGTGCTTGTGTGATGTTGTTGGGCATGCCACCAATAACTGTCCTGAGCTTCCTCATTTCAAACCTGTGGTCCACGAAATGTTTCATGAATCTAACATACCAGAGGTCCATGTTACCTTACCTGATTCAACCAAGAAACTAAAATCATTATGTAAGAATCACCCTTGTGCTTTGTGCAATAATTATGGCCACTATTTCAATCATTGTTCCAGTCTCGATGAATTTCGTGATACCCTTCACGTGGTTCATGAAATCGAGGCCACTTGTAGTGGATCATCGACTCCTCTACTTGTGACTTTTGGCCCCAATCATTCAACAAAACTTGAGGACTGTTCTGCACCCATTGTGATACCTCCCCCTGATGTCGATATGATAGACTCATCAGTCGCTATGGTCTATATATCTTCATCCATGAGATCCACAGAGGAAGACCCCTCTAGGGATTCCCATTATGTTTCTACCGAACCTCCCTTGTCGAACAGCCTAGTCTCAACATTGATAGATGTTTCATCTACTAGCTCTTCGTCTACCCATAGTAGCGATGCGTATGTGAAGCATATTTCTCATGAAGATGCCGAGGTAGCTCCCCCACATCAAGTGGTCTCCCTTCCTCCAATTCTCCCATCTTCCATTCCGATGAGGACATCATGGAAGTCAGGACCACCCCTTATTATCCTTAGGGCGTTATGCACCATTGTGTGTATTTCCTTCCACAACAATACCATGACCAATATGATGTGGATCCCAAATACTTCATCCATAGTGAGGTTGATTTCTTCTATTACATGTTACATTGAACCCATGAATTCAATCCACATCCACCTTGTGGCCATTAAATTGCCACCCGATGTTTGGGCAAGGGGGCATACCTTTTAGAGGATTTCGAAGGCCAATTCCTTCCTAACCCTCGTAATGCACTCTACCTCAAGAAATTTTACCCATAACATATCCCATTGACATGCGTGTATTTATTTATGTCATGCATTTAGGTAGCATGCATATGTCATCGTATCATTTGTTGTCTTGTGGCACCTTTCAGATGGATCCATCATCCACACCGTATATCGACCATGATGATGGTGCAAGTCACTTCTCCCAAAATCTAGGCTCGATAACTTGGGCCATCTTTACTCCCTTTTATTCGTTAGTTCACTCTAACAACATATGCATTGGACCTGCCACTAATAACCAGGCTGAATATGATGGAGTGATAGGTTTTTTAGTCGATGCCCTTGATCATCACATCCTTCATCTTCATGTTTTTTTAGTTTCCTTGCTACTTGTCATGTAATTAAATGGTGTTTATCATGTGCATAACCATATCCTATTTAGAAAATATATACGAGTGAAGCTTTTAGCCCGTGAATTTGAATCCATTACATTCAATCATGTTTTGTTATGAATATAATTCATAACGAATATAACAGATATAATTATTAAATAGTCAATTAAGGATTATGTAAGTATTCATTAAGTTAGTGAAAGGGCATGTCTAAGAGACATGCCTAGTCATGAAAGGTCACCTGCGTAGATATATAAGCAGGGCCTCATTGTAACATTTTATCATCTATCTATCTATCTCATATCTTTTATAACATAATATTTGTATCCTCATGGATATACTTGTATTCCAAGTGTTCTGGAGTATTTAAGCTTGAGAAGGAACTTTTTTCGCTTCATTTGGTATCAGAATGGTTCAAGCCTTCGACCGCTTAAGCGCTGCATAGAGTCATGCTCTCCGATCTAGGTCTTTGACCATAAAAATCGTCAACCTTTTTTCCATCGTGACTGAAGCATTCACTACAAATTTTGGAGTTTCTCCATTGTTGAGTTTGTTAGAGGCCTTTGGCCATAATAAAAAATTGAAAAAAGAAGAAGGAAGAAATATATATATATATATATATATATATATATATGTATATATATATATATAAAATAAAAGAGAGAAGGAAAGTTAACATAAAGGGGGAAATAAATTAAAAGGAAAAAAAAAAGAAAAAAAGAAAAAAAGAGATATATATAAAGAAGTACATATACATACATACCAAGAAAATTTAAAATTAAAAAGGAAAAATAAATAAGGAAGAGTAGGTAAGTTTATTTTGATTATTCTTTCAGTGGTTTACAAGCTTGTGGTTTTGGAAGCCTATGGTAATTTCCCATGGTATTTGCAAGGTAAAATAAAAAGTAAAGGAATAAAAAAATCTATGTGTGAATGGTAAGTTTACTTTCACATGGAGAACATTAACTGAGTCAAATACACATAAGTGGATATATATTTTATAGGTGAATAGATGTCAATAGCCACATTTCACTAGGGTTGTAACCTTTCAACAAAAAAAGAGTTAAAAAAAATCAATTGTTAAAAGAATATATATATATATATATATATATATATATATATATAATTAATTAAATTATTAAAAAAAATTGAAGGAATAATAACCTCATTAAAAAGAAGAAGAGAAAGTTAGGAAGGGTTACCTTAAAAACCCTAAAAACTCAATTCAACAGACAAAATGAAATCAATCATTGTTGAAAAGGAAATTAAATCCAATTCAGAAAAGAAAGAAGGAAGATTTCCTGAAAATTATAGTAATTTAACAAATACAAGATGAAGAAATTATTATCCATAAAACTTTGAGGACAAAGTTCTAAAGGAAGGGCCAATTCATAACAAACAAATAAATAAAAGTTGATATATTAAATTGTGACGAAAGTAAATGACGAAATCAAATGAAGAAAACGGTGCATGATTGAACTGAAGAAAAGTGTCAACTATAAGCTTTTAGGACAAATTTTTTTAAGGAAGGAGCAATGTTATGAATATAATTCATAATGAATATAACAAATATAATTATTAAATAGTCAATTAAGGATTATGTAAGTAGTCATTAAGTTAGTGAAAGGGCATGTCTAAGAGACATGCCCAGCCATGAAAGGTCACCTGTGTAGGTATATAAGCAGGGTCTCATTGTAACATTTTATCATCTATCTATCTATCTCGTATCTTTTATAATATAATATTTATATCCTCATGGATATCCTTGTATTCTAAGTGTTCTGGAGTATTTAAGCTTGAGAAGGAACTTTGTTCGTTTCATGTTCCTAGATCCCAAAATCACATTGTAGACACCATTGCAAATAACATTCTAGATTGGAATTTATCACATGAATCTAACACAAGACAACCTTAAAACAAAATGGTGAACCACAATTGTCATATAAAAATATGCATATCCATATTATGTATGATCATATAAAAACGTAAGTGTTTTTATTCCACTACTCTAAATACATCCGACATGCCCATAACATGTTACACAAACTAAAAACGGGGGCACCACATGTCCCTGTCCCTAGTCACTATATGAGGCTCCTGTGCCAATGGCTCTGCTCCACCAGCTCATAGATCACGAACAACTTGACCAGCCATTTCCATGGGCCGCATGATCCTTTGCCACTCTAAGGGAAGACCCATACAATCATCAGTATACCGATATTATAGCTCATTCCACCTGCGCTCTGATACCCTGGTCGACACCACATCACATCTGCTATGAAGATCCTCCAACAGAGCCTCATAATATGGTCTCTGGTGTGACATTGATCCACCCTATTCCGTAGCCCTAGGCATTGTGGTTCGTCCTGCATATCTTGCCAGTTTTATCGGTGCTATATTTGCATACCAAAAGTTAAGAATCAATACCACATACATATTCTAAAAACTTTACATGAAACCAAAATAGAAGCTTACACTTACCATCCGGTCCCCATGCTCTTTCAGGCGGAAGTGGCAAGTGAACATCACCCTAATAGTTCATACCACTGTATGGATAATTGTCTATGTATAATGGCATCTGATCCCAATGTGTGAAAAAATCTGGTCGGAATGCACACCTGACTCCCCCTCCCCCTCCTCGATACAGTAGCTTCCCCCAGCAGTGCATCTTTGGTTACTGTGGGCCCCCATCATGGATTTTCATATGAGGTTGGATAGTCAGGATCTTCTCAAAGAAGAATGAGCATCGCACTGTCCCAAATGCGCATTCATGGTTTACCTTCCATTTGCATAGAGATAGTTGTAATTTCACTGATGACAACATTATCTGGGCCCACCTATAGTAGGTCTTGCTCAAAACACTCTCCACGAACATCACCTTCCCCCTAGTGATGTGATGGAATGCTTGGCTTGCCAAAATCTGTAGCACCATTGCAGCAATGACTCATGTCTCTAGCCTATCTATATCACTCATCGTGATGGTCGTTCCCTTTGCATGAGAACCCAGTCCACAATGGCAGTCCACAAAATCTACTATGCTCCTCCCACAAGGTAAAATTGGATGTATATCTCCCACTACCCCTAGTTGGGGGAGTTCAGTCAAAAAATATATATCTTGGATGGTGAGCTCAATCTTGTTCCCCTGCACCATGAAGGCCTCTTGGTTTGGATCACAATAGCTCACAATCCTCGAAAGCAAGGGCTCACCTACCCTCATCATTGGGTTATCTAATAACTTGAGAACCCCAAACCAAGCAAGCGCTTCTCTCACCACCTGATTCCCATAAATCTCGAAGTGAAGAGTGTCCAATTTTTGTTCAAGCTAGTTTATTTTTAACTCTTCCATATTTGCAAAAAATCATAATGTCATGTTAGTTCAGAGCTAAAACAACTGCACCATATCATCTTTGTTCCCAGTCCTCAGCAAGCCAACAACACAAACCTTGTCTCATCCCCAACTCACACTTTTCTTCCCAAAAACTGCGATTTGGTAGGTTTTCCACCTTTTCTTGCAAGCGAGAATGCAGTTCAGGCCCTGAAAAGTGTGATCCAGCCATGAGAGGGAAAGGATATCTTACTGAGCTCTAGGGTCCTAATCTAAAAAACTAATCCATTGAAAATGAAGAGTAAGGTTAAGCCATCTACCTCCCTCTGAAAGATCCTGATTTTGATGACCAGTTTATCTGCTACAATCTTTGTAATATTTATGGCCTTATCCTCCTCTTCAAATTCACCACAACTCACTTAGCAAATGAATTTAAATTGGAGAGAAACCACCCTTTTATAGGAAAATCCTCTATTTTTTCCATCGCCTATTGCGACCAAGTTGTAGCTCGGTTTGACGAACCGTTAGCACCGTTGGAAAGCTCTCACCGAGTACTATAATAGGTCTTTTTTTGTTTTTGGTAATTTGACACTTCACCTGGAATCCATTTTTCGATGAAGTTTCACTTTGCTGCCAATTCAAATCAAATTCCTTCATATGAGTTTCTTGTACTTTTGCACCACTTTTACTTTGAACTTGTCACCTCGTGTGTTGATTTTTGTCATGAGTAATCATTCTTTACTCATGTTTTCATGCCCACCCCCCCCTCCCCCTTTACTTTGAACTTGTCACCTTGTGTGTTGATTTTTGTCATGAGTAATCATTCTTTACTCATGTTTTCATGCCCACCCCCCCCGGGCCTATCCTGTGTGGCAACATCATTGAGTCACCCTTGTTTAGAGCATCTGAGTTGAGTCATCATCACATTCATGGAGTCTATCCCCAGTCCCTTTATCTCTTGTTACAGTATTCCATCCATATTTGTATCGAATTCATCACATGTTGCCCATTTTTTCCTCCATTCATATTGTCCCTCATCCCCTCTAGAGTTGAGTAAGTCACTGCTAGGTCAACCATGCTTTTTATGCTCTGATAAGGGAAGTTGTACGTCCACCTCTTAGTTTCCCCAATTCCATCATTATCCCTAGTGTCAGTCCATCATTCTCTCTACTATGATCCCTCACACCTTAGTTTAAGATTCCTCATTGCCTCAAAAATAGCAGGCCCTATTCTATCGACTTCAACAGATTCATTCTAGAGAAGGGTCTAGACGGCAGTGTGCCTTGGTTCCAGCTTTCATTATTTTCGGTGCCTCAGATCAAGAAAATGGAATCACTATTGCCATTTTACTTGGTTGTTTCTCATGTGCTCGACCCTAGCTCATTATTGCACGAACAAGGATCATACACTTGATGGTCTGGCGATCCAGTTGATTTTACCGATGATTCCCAGGTGTGTATGATATGTTTCATACCTCATGAGTGGGTGGCCCTTCAGGTAGCCCCCCACATGCCCGAATGACCTCAGATTATGCTACAACCTCAGATGCAGTTCCGAAGATTTGATGGGTTCGGTTTCAGCCGCTTGTAGCGCCCATAGAACGCATATCTCATTCAGATGATCCATTTGGATTTGCATAGCCCTTTCCTATTCAACAGTGCTTCTTTAGTTGTTATACCCACTCCCCCTCCCCATTTCATATGGAGGGGAATTATTTATGTCTCATTTACTCAGATGATATTGTCTTCAGTCCTGGCCTTTATTTTTCCAGGCGTGTTATGTATATGGGATCCATTGTATTATTTTCTGGCCCATTGATGCCAACATGTCATGTATCATGTATCATACATTTTGTAGATCAGTCCCACATTGCTAGGCTCACCATTATTATTTGTACTTAGTTATCTCAACGGGTATGGGTATGCCTCCCTCGCCTCATTGAGATCATGTACTCCAACATCAAAGGAGACTTATGTTATTTCGTAGGTCTCGCCCCCTTAGTTACTATCATCTCTTGCTTCACTTCATTTATGTATCTCTCTCTCTGAATCCCATTCAATCTCTAGTGATTGTGTTCTTACAACGTACTTCAGTCATACGATTTTCTCCTAACACTCGTATGTTGGGGGGCAATCTAGTATCACAAAACAATTGATCACCTAACCTTCTACCTAGGTGGATTGAAGTACACCATGTAAGACCAATTTTACCACAGTAAAATTAATTTCACTATACGAAATAATTTAATAAAGCATATTTTATTAAGTTATTTCTGGTTAAAACAAGAAACCCCATGAGGAATAATTAAATAAATCATTATTTATTTGGTTTTCCTCTAGGAAATATTAATTAAACCACTATTTAACTAATATTCCTTGTGACATTTGACCCAGTTATGTGAAATAATTAGATAAATAATTATTTATCTTATTTTTCTCTAGGAATAATTAATTAAATCATTATTTAGTTATTATTATTTGTTAAATTTGACTAAATCACCTAGGAATAACTAAATAAATCATTATTTGTTTATTATTATTTAACCACATTCTTGAAATGATAATTAAATCATTTATTTGTTTATTATTTCTAAATAAAGGTATTTAACCAATTTAAATAAATTTTCCCTCCAGCGAAATGTAATAAAATTTTCCAAACAGTTAGATCTAGATTATGGTTTATAATATTTTATTATTCTCCATTTTCAAGAATAACTCAATATTTTGTTATAAATATGAGAGTTTTTCCATTCATCTTCACTTTGATCATTCTCATTGTCATTATCATTTTATTTTTCCATTTGAGCTCGCACTTGAGTTCATCACATATTTTGGGTTTTCTACATCATTGAGAAAGAGAGACTCGCAAAGCCAAAGCATTGAGGACAACCAATAACCCATCCCATTGAGGGGGACTGGTAACATATACTTGTTTCCTTCACCAGGTGTTACATAATAGAAAATTTCATTCTTTAAACTTGTCTTTTCCATTGGTTACTTGGAGTTATTTTTGCATCAGTTACTATTTCATTTTGTTGTTTAACTGCTTTTACTACATAGATATGGGTTTTTGCAGAATTTGTTTTGATTTTCTATTGCAAATCTAAAGGAATTTACAACCATTTATGTTGTTAGGGATATATGTCATCCATAACTTAAGGTATTTTTGGTACACTTTCCGAAAGATTTTACACTAACAGACACTACTTAAAATATGAGTAAAAACTACTAAAGGATCAAAAGAGGTTGGGCTTGAGACAGTTTCTTAATTAAACCATTAAGGGATCACAAAGGAGGATGCACTCCAAGATGTCAGTATTGCTAAAAACACTATCAAAACTAGGTTTAAAGAGTAATATTGTTACAAACATCATTGTAACTAAGTTTATAGGGAAAATGTGGAATGATAAGGAAAATTTAAAAAAAAGAGTTTAATTATCTTTAACTTCTAGTTATAAGATCAAAATTATATTTCTATGGTTGTTAGTTAAAAAAGGAAAATAATTATGTCCAAAATAAAAGCTACTTCCCTTGAGTTTCATAGTAAAATAGAAATTAGACAAAATGTGACAAACCTTGTAGCTAAATAATATGTGAAATATATGAAATGAATAAAAACAAAAACATTGAAAACATTTTTCGAAACAAATGTAATAAATCTAATTTCATAACTTGATAATTCATAACAATAAAGGAAAAATCCAAAATTTCATTTCCAAATTATTAATTATAATACCATATACCAAAATTATTCTCATGCTTTCTGATCACAATCATCATCATTAAGTTTAATTTATTAAAAATAAATAAATTAAAAAAAAAATCTTTATAAAATATTAAAAAAAAAGTCTCCATAAAATATTACCTATAAATTTAAATAATTTAAGATTTGCAATAATAATTTGTTATAATATTTTGAATCATGTTAAATTATATATATATATATATATATATATATATATATATATATATAAATAAATAGATAGATAGATATATATATATTCAATTTTCAACGTTACAAACATAATTATAACTTTGGATCTAAAATACCACTCTCGTTTTATGTAGAATAAATACAATTTTTATTTTACCATACTATTAAAAAAATTAATATTAGAAATTGCTCCTAAAGGTACAAATATATACAAAAAGAATAAAATATTTGAAAAAATTATATGTCCAAAAAAAATCCCACTCATAAGGTCTACATAAATTTTCATTTATGGTCAAGTATGTCTAAAAAAGCATCATTTACCATATAATATGTTTTAAAAAGACACAAAAAAAGACAATAAACAATATTTAGGAGTTCAAATTTCAAGACTAGGTGTGATCAACATTTAAAAACTTTGATTCAATTCAAAGACTCTCAAAATGCATACCAAAAGGGTCGAGAATCCATGACCTGAATATTTTACTAGGGATTCATGACAATGATGAAGTTGAGAATTTAATCAATATGATTAACATCCATTCCATAGTTACGCCATGGATTTTGGGACCAATTTCATGGTTCTTTAAAGTATTTCCCATTAGGCCACATGATTTTCATTTGAATTACATATCTACCAGAAAGGAGTGTGCCATTTTTTTTAAAGTATTTCCCATTGGGCTACGTGGTCATCATCTGCATTATAGATGTACCAAAATGGAGTGTGCCAACAATTTCTGTTACTAAAAAGTTCACCAACTGAAACATGTGTTGTAGCAGGGTGTTTCTATTGTGGTGGGCATATTACCATGTAGAAATTCCACCTGCAAATTTTGAATGGAAAATCTTTGTCAAAGTTTTTCATCTATGGATATGGCAGTGAAATATGGAGGACCAGTGACTTGTTTTGGGCACCTGGATGTAAAATGTTCTTCCTAACTACCAACGTTTTCACCCGTGTACACATTCACAGCCTAATTCACTTTCAAATTTTTTTTTTGTGGTGATAAGTCCAAATTTAAGATTCAGTGGATCATGGTACATGACATCTCAAACTGCACAATCAACTGTGGAAGTTCCATTGAAATAAATAGCTATGGGGGATCTTTGGACATAATTAAATCTCCTATTTGTGTTACCTAGGTAAACAAAGTAGCTTGAAGTCTCTAGTAGTAATCGGGCGTGCTGATATTTTCCGAATTTTGGTACCCGATTTCAAAGGGTTACTGTTATTAATGGCTTAAGTGCCTCCAAAAATTAATATAATTTTCGAGAAAAAGCTAAATTTGTGATTAATATAAATTACCATCAATTGGGTAGGCTCAATTTTCACTCAAATAACTATATATCCATTTTCTAGAGCACCTAAAATTGTATATTTTTTCAGTTCTAAAAATAAATTGATGGGGAAGTGAAAAAATTCAAATTTCTAAGGGCACTGCATAAAGCATAGAAAAATGCCCATATGTGGAAGAAAATAGTGCACAAAGTTGATTAATAGGTTAGCATGAATTCAAATGTGAAAGCATCTCAGGAGAGTTCTCTGCTGAGGTTCCTAAAGAGGAGAAGCTTGTCATAGTTACTTCTTGCCCATGGGAATGTTTGGTTATTCTTCATGCTTTCGATCCAATTGAAAATTGTTTGATGTTGCAAATCCACCATCCATTCTAATTCAGGTAATCACATATGTTTTCTAGTTTCATTCGATTTGTAAAGCTCTAAATCATGATATAGTTTAATTTTCGAAGTTGAAGCTGTAAATCCAAATTTAAGGTTCAGTGAAAAATGGTACATCATGTTGCACAATCGGCTATAAATCAGAGCTATGGAGAGATATTTTGAACATAAGAAACTTTCCTATGAAAGTTGGAGTTGGAAAGGTTAAACAGGGAAAATTCAGAAGAAAATCCATTAGTAGTTCATTTGGTTGAAGGTTTTCAAGTGAACCTAGGCCTGTAGGAGATCCAAATACTCAGGATATTCTTGATGAGATGGTTAATATAGAAATCTCCAAAGTTTAGATGATATATATTGTATATGGAAGTTCTCTAAATATACAAAATTTTGGGCTACAAACAAAACTGGAATATGCTCAAATCACTGATCTAACTATGAAAAGATTGGATGCCTCTGGGAGACAGGTTCTTAGAAAACTAGATTTAAATGGAAACACACGCCTACATGAATTTGATCTTGCAACGACAGATGTCGAGGCACAATATCCCAATTTTGAGCAGCTTCATCTTCTTACAACATATTCAAGAAATGATGCATTGTTTTCAAAAATATTTATAAAGCACCACAAATACTTGCATATATATAAAATATTTCAACAAATTTGACATAAGAGAAAGAATTGGTCTCATATTAAATCACTCTCGAAGACTTAAGTTAAAATAAATCATCCTCGCGAGTGTCAAATGAGTTTCAATCCCGATTTCAATCCAGCCAAAATTTGGTCTTATGAGTTTCAGTTCCAATTTCAATCCTAGGAACCTGACTCACTCTATTCAACACTTTGGGAAAATTATTCAAGGAACCTAAATCACTTTGTCTGACGCATTGGGAAAGAGTGAGATTGACCCTATCATTCCATCCCTCACTATTAAATATATTTTTCGACTGTGGATTGGACATGACATACCCTATATCATAGGTATTGCACCCTAGTGGTCTCTTTTAGGGAATATGTATGCACTAATTCATAAGGAGGAGGATTAGAAAAGGACATCTGCAATATGATGAGGTTGTTTTTCCCATGAATGTTTTCTCTGCAATGGCATCTCAAATCATGTTCTTCAATACGATATGTAAAACCCAGAGGATAATTAAGAAACATGTCTCGTGTCCAAACCCTGGATTTTTTTTCATTGTGTGCGAGGGGGATTCAGGGTAACAGAAGGCGTCAAGCGAAGAGAAGAATGGGGGTTTGGGAACTAGAGAATTGTACGGAGTTTTGGACTCTTGATTATTATCTTCTTATGGTGATTTTGATTCAAGTATTTGTGTTGATCATGACATATTTCTTTGTATATATGGGCATCAACTCTGGTCTCAGTTGATGACCCACCTCCTTTCCTCGGTCTAGATGGGCATCGACTCTGGTCTCAGTGGATGACCCACCTCCTTTTCCCCACTTTCGAGCTTATCTCGATTGCACATTCCTTGGGCTTGCTGATGTGGCTAGCGAGGCCCTCTCTGTTTCAGTTGAAATCCATTTACATAAACTGATAAACCCATTCTGCTCCTGAAATTAAAAAAATGGTGAAAATTTTCAATCCTGAGCCTCCTGCCGCCTTGTATCTTTTCCACTATACTTAACAGACTATATCTCCCACTGTTCAAATGAAAAAACTTATAGTGTTCTATTTTAAATTTTAATTTTGGACACCCAACATGCCACATAAATGAATACCTAGCCGACAGGCCTTTTAGCACTATGCTTCTTTCCTTTTGAGCTACCCCTTGTTAAAAAAATTAAGACAGGGGAGTTCCTTATCAACACAAAGAGTTGCGGAGATATTTTCACGAAAGAAAATACAATAATAGAAATTAAATCCCATGAGACTTACTTTAAAAAAAGAATGGAAGAGATTTAGATCAATTTACTTGTGCAAGAGAAAAAAATTCAAACAAATTTACTCATAGGAGAGAAGAGTAAAACAAAGTGGTTGCGGTAAAAACCATACATGAAATTTCCATTACCATATCGTGACAAACCAAACTTTATATTATAACTTCAAAATACAAGAAATACATTCATATGGAAGTTGCGTCTCCTTCACTAGTAAAACAAGAATTCTTACTGAGATTTACATTCACTAGGAGTTGCAGAAATAACTCACTATAAAACCTGTAACTATTTGTTTTCATGCGACCAACAAAATTTTCTCGGCGATTTTCTCCTTTTGTCTTCACAGAATTACATCCACCACAATAAATTATACTTCTACATAATTGTTATATCAAACAATACATTTATAATACATTAATTCATGAAAAGACAAAATTAATAAACAGGATGGGAGAACATGATTATCTGAAATTTGTGGACAGTAAATAATAGTTGCAGAGTAAATGTTTTCCCATGCATTTCTACCAATTGTTCATAAATTTCCATTTGAATTTTATTATTTAATATGTTGCGGAATGTGTAATTGTACTCCTGTTCAAAACTCCATTTAGTTGATGTCCTTGACTACAAACTGAATCCGCAACCTGCAAAACATTTACTCGAAGTATGGTTGTTTTCAGAAAATTTAATGTAGTGGTTGATATTAATTTTCCAACACTCCCCCTTAATCTCAACTATCGACATTGATGATTCCCAAAAAATATATGAGATAAACAAAATTTCCACCACCAATGGCTTTCTGAAGATGTCTCCAAATTGTTCTTCTGACTTGCATTGCTACAACACAATCTCACCATTGTTAACTAATTCTCTTATAAAATAATATTTAGCATCAATGTGCTTTGTCCTCTTCTGAAAAACATAATTCTTTGATAGTGCAATTGCTGAAATGTTGTGATAGAAAATAGTGGTTGTTCCCTCTTGTTCATGGCATAAATCCCTTAACATTCTTCTCATCCAAACTGCTTGACACCCTACTTTTTTTGTTGCGACATATTCAACTTCTATTGTTGACAATGACACTATCGGTTGCTTCTTGGAGGCCCATGAAATGGATCCTGAACCTAAATGAAAAACATATCCCGACGTGCTCTTTCTGTGATAAAAAAATGCCTGCCCAGTCACTGTTAGTATAACCAACCAACCTAAAATCATTTGTTGGAGTGTACAAAATACCATACTCCTTTGTCCCATTGAAATACTTTAAAATCCTTTTGGTTACTTGCCAAAGTGTCTCCTTGGGTGTATTTGTGAACCTTGTGTTATATTCTTTCCACGACTAGCCCCACGCACTGTACGTTGCGCCGGGCGTAGCAGGGGGGTCACAGGGGGGGCAGCAGCCCCCCCTGTCGGGGTCTGGGGCAGCGCCCTGGTGAAAATTGTTTTGGTATGCGGTCCCACTCATATGCAGACCCACCCATGTTTTGTGCATGAATTTGCACATGGTTTTGGGGTACGATGGTTTTCGGCCCCTGGTATTTTGTAGATCCGGTCAAGGGAACTACAGTTATGTTCTAATCCAGGGTTAATGGATTGGGGTTTATGTATGCTTCGGCATGTATATATATGTGTTGTAACACTAAAAGGATCATAATGAAAAATCAAGTTGGTCGTCCCAATTTGGGATGCAGGGGAAAATCTCTGTGTTTATCTGTTTTATGTTTTATGCTCTCGCTATTGTTTATTTTCTATAATAAGATTCGTGTGTAAATAATTTATGTTCAGGGTTAAAACCTACATTTGGTATCGGAGCTGTTTCGGCTTCAAGGGGACGCCTTTGTTGTTGAGGGTTTTTTGCTCGGGCCTGTGGTAGACCCTGTTCAGTGGGAGATCTGTGGGATCGACTCTTGCGGTGAAAGAAGATGGCGAGCGGCGGAAAGATAGAGATCGAGAAATTTAATGGTTAGAGTTTTGAGTTGTGGAAGCTCAAGATGGAGGATCCGTCGGTGGATAAAGATCAAGTGATCGCGGTTGTTCCAGGTAATTAAAACCAACGACAATGTCAGATGAAGACTGGAAGAAACTGGATCGGAAGGCTAAGAGCACAATACGGTTGTGTGTCTCAGATTCAGTATTTTTGAATGTATCTGGGGAAGCTACGACGAAGATCTTGTGGGAAAAGCTAGGGACTTTGTACCATTCTAAGTCTCTGGTGAATAAGTTGTTCCGGCGGAAAAAGCTGTATAACCTAAGGATGAAGGATGGAGACTCGGTGACAGAGCATCTGAATGCCTTCAATACTGTGGTAAGTCAGTTGTCATCTGTTGATATTAAAATCTCAGATGAAGATAAGTGCATCAGTTTTTTGTGCTCTCTACCAGACTCGTGGGACAGTCTAGTTATTGCAACAGGTAGCAATACAACTACCTTGAATTTTGATGACATCATCTCAGCCTTGCTATCAGAGGAAATGAGACGGAGAAATATGGAGGGTCATAATGGAGATGCCTTATCTGTATGAGGAAGGTCCCAGAACAGAAACAAGAATAAGGTTTCGAGTGGGAGATCTAAATCTAGAGGGAGATCTAAATCTCCTGGAAAGTTTGTAAAGGTGTGCTGGAAATGCGGAAAGGAAAAGCACTACAAAAAGGAATGCAGATCTAAAGCTCCCGAGAAAGGAAAGGGATCTGATGAAGGTCCTTCTGCAGAGGCAAAAACCACCTCGGATGAAGGTGGGGATGTGTATTTGGCTTCTTCTTCAAATACACATGTAGATCATGAGTCATGGTTGATTGACTCAGGTGCATCCTTTCACTTCACTCCCCATAGGGAGTGGTTCTGCGAGCATGAGAAATATGATGGTGGTGATGTCTTCCTAGGGGATGATAGGAAGGCCAGAATCATCGGACGTGGAAAGGTCAAGCTGAAGCTGCAAGGTGGGAGGATTAGAACACTTCTTGGTGTTCTGCATATTCCTACATTGGCCAGAAATCTGATTTCTGTAAGCAAGATGGATGATGCAGGTGTAAAAACAGTGTTCGAGAAAGATGCCTGCAAGATGGTTCGGGGAGCACCGGTATTAATGCGGGGAGTTCGGACTGGAACTCCTCGGTATTGTGTGCCATGCTGCAACACCGTTACGATGGGTAATGGCCATGCAGCTCTTGGGGTATTTAAAGTCTAGTCCTCTCCCCTGAGAAAAGACCATGCTATGGCACTGCATCGACGATATTGGAGAGAAGGGCCACTTTATACCCATGTAGAGATATTATGGTAGAAAGGGTCTAATTTGTCTTCTGATTTGGATTGCTAACATTGTGCATATGGGAAGAAGAATCGGGTGAGTTTTCCTTCTGGTGCTAAGAGGGCGAACAAGATATTAGAACTTGTGCACAGTGATGTGTTTGGACCTGTGTCAGTTCCATCACTGGGAAAGTCTGTGTACTATGTTTCATTCATAGATGACTTCTCAAGGAATACATGGATATATTTCTCGAGGAAGAAATCTGAAGCTTTTGACAGATTTAAAGAATTTAAGGCTCTGGTGGAAAACCAGACAGAGAAGAAGATAAAGGCGCTGAGGACAGATAATGGTGGGGAGTTCTGCAAGAATGAATTTGAAGAGTTCTGTAAGAAGTGTGGTATAGCACGACAGAAGACTACTCCATACACACCTCAGCAAAATGGAGTTGCAGAAAGAATGAATAGAACACTGATGGAAAAGGCAAGAAGCATGCTCAGTGGTACCGGGTTAAGACAAGAATTCTGGGCAAAGGCAGTGGAGACTGCATGTTACTTAGTTAACAGATCACCTTCATCAGCATTGGAGGATAAGACTCCACATGAGGTATGGACTGGTAAGAAACCATCTCTTTCACATCTAAGGGTATTTGGATGTGATTCATATGTACATGTTCCAAAGGAGAAAAGGACCAAGTTGGATAATAAATCTGAAATGTGCATCTTTATTGGGTATAAGGATGGTTTAAAGGGTTACAAGCTTTGGAACCCAGAAACAAGGAAGGTTGTGTACAACCGAGATGTGGTGTTTAGAGAAGTGAAAGATGTTGTTAAACATGAAGTCCTACCAAAGGAACCCGAGAAGATAGAGTTTGAGCTAAAGGAGGATGAATCAGACTCTACAACAGAAGAAGACTCAGAAGATGAAGAGCCACAAACTCCAGCTTTGAGAAGATCAGTTCGGGAAAGAAGGCAACCAGAAAGGTATAGTCCATCCGCTTTCTGTTCAGGTTTTGCCTTAACTATAACTGATGATGAACCCAGAACTGTCAGGGAGGTAGTAGATTCAGAGGATGGAAAACTCTGGAAGGAGGCTATGGTTGATGAAATGGCATCCTTGCACAAAAACGATGCATGGGATCTGGTGGAGTTGCCGGCTGGAAGGAAGCCCATTGGGAGAAAATGGGTGTTTAAAAGGAAGATGAATGTAGAAGGCAAGGTGGAGAAATACAAAGCTCGGTTGGTAGCAAAAGGTTATTCCCAAGTGCCGGGAATTGATTTTGGTGATATTTTTTCTCCTGTTGCCAAGGTTACTTCTATTAGATTACTTCTATCTGTTGCTGCTGCATTTGATTTTGAGATAGAACAGATGGATGTGAAGACAACATTTCTTCACGGGGATCTAGAAGAGGAGATCTACATGAAGCAACCTGAAGGCTTTATGGTGAATGGTAATAAAGAACTAGTATGCAAGTTGAAGAAGTCTCTATATGGGTTAAAACAGTCACCAAGGATGTGGTATCAAAAATTTGATACCTATATATGGGGACTTGGCTTCACCAGAAGCAAGGAGGATCACTGTGTTTATTTTAAATTAATTGGTGACCGTGTTATTTATTTGGTCTTGTATGTGGATGATATGTTGCTGATTGGAAATGACAAAGACATTATCCAAGATTTGAAGACCCAACTGTTCTCCAAATTCGACATGAAGGACCTTGGTGCTGCAAACTATATTTTGGGCGTGGAAATTAAGAGAGATCGGGCAAAGAGGAAGCTCTGGTTAAACCAGAGGAAGTATGTCGAGACTATATTGTAGAGGTTCAATATGCAGGATAGTAAACCGGTGAGTGTTCCTATTCCTGTAGGTGCAAAGTTGTCTGCTGAACAGTGTCCCAAGACACAAGAAGAAGAGGAGGATATGTCCCGTGTTCCATATGCAAGTGCAGTGGGTAGCCTGATGTATGCAATGGTATGTACTAGACCAGACATTGCACATGCAGTGGGAGTATTGAACAGGTTTATGTCAAACCCAGGGAAGGAGCATTAGATAGCAGTGAAGCGGGTTTTCAGATATTTAAGTGGCACTAGTGATTATGGCTTCTGCTACCAAGGAGAAACAGGATTGGAAAGAATGTTGGACATTCATGGTTTTGTTGATGCAGATTGGGCTGGAGATTTGGACCAAAGAAGATCTACAAGTGGGTATGTGTTTAGCCTATTTGGAGGTGCAGTCAGTTGGATGAGTAAAAGACAGTCTGTAGTGGCGCTTTCAACTACAGAGGCAGAATACATAGCAGCCACTCATGCAAGCAAGGAAGCAGTTTGGTTGCAGAGATTGTGTTCAAGTATGGGGTTGGTACAGCAAGTTATAAGGATAGACTGTGATAGCCAAAGTGCAATTTTCTTGGCTAAGAACCCTGCTTATCATTCAAAGACAAAGCACATTGATGTTCAATATCACTTTGTTAGAGATATGGTTGAGGCTAAAAGGGTGTTACTGGTAAAGGTGGACACTTTGAAGAATGTTGCAGATGCATTGACAAAGTCTGTGAGCACTCAGAAGTTCTCTTGGTGTAGAGAAACAATGGGTGTTCAAGAATTAGCCAAATGACTAAGCTCTCTTGTGGCCCCCTGTGGAAAGAAAACAACAAGTGGGAGAATGTTGGGTATGTGTTATATTCTTTCCACGACTAGACCCATGCACTGTACGTTGTGCTGGGCGTAGCAGGGGGGTCACAGGGGGGGCGACAGCCCCCCCTGTCGGGGTCCGGGGCAGCGCCCCGGTGAAATTTTTTTTGGTATGCGGTCCCACTCATATGCGGACCCACCCATGTTTTGTGCATGAATTTGCACATGGTTTTGGGGTACGATGGTTTTCGGCCCCTGGTATTTTGTAGATCCGGTCAAGGGAACTACGGTTATGTTCTAATCCAGGGTTAATGGATTGGGGTTTATGTATGCTTCGGCATGTATATATATGTGTTATAACACTAAAAGGAATATAATGAAAAATCAAGTTGGTCGTCCCGATTTGGGATCCAGGGGAAAATCTCTGTGTTTATCTGTTTTATGTTTTATGCTCTCGCTATTGTTTATTTTCTGTAATAAGATTCGTGTGTAGATAATTTATGTTCAGGGTTAAAACCTACACCTTGACACCAAAATCACTGCACACATTATATCAGGCCTAGTTGTGGTCAAATAAATTAGGCTTCCCACCATATTTTTTTATAATGTCGGATTGAAATTTCTACTGCAATCTTCTTTTCTCAACTTCAATCCCAAACCTGTTGGAGTTGGTGTTGGCTTAATGTTTTGCATATTAAACCTTTCTAAAATTTCTGCAACATACTTTTCTTGAGAGATAAAAATACCATTTTCTGTTTGCTTCACTTCTATGCCCAAAAAATATCTTAACAACCCCAAGTCAGTCATTTCAAAATCACTTTTCATGATTTCTTTGAAATCGAAGATGATTAAATCATCACTCCCTGTAAAAATCAAATCATCTACATACAAAACAACAATAAGAATATTACCATCACTCTCTTTCATGTAGAGAGTAGGCTCATCGTCACATTTTTCGAAGCCATTGTCCATCAAGTATGCATCTATCCTGTTATACCATGCACGCGGTGCTTTCTTTAGCCCATAAAGAGATTTCCTCAACCTATACACCTTATCTTCCTGGCCTTCTATCTCATAACCAGGTGGTTGCACAAAATATACTTCCTCTTTCATCAATCCATTCAAGAATGTTTATTTTACATCCATTCGACACACTTTTCATTTATGTTATGCTAAAATTGACAACATTGTATGCACTATATACATCCTCGAGACTGGTGCAAATGTATCTGCAAAATCTCTTCCATGTTGCTTCTTGTATCCTTTGAAAACTAACCTTGATTTATGACTTTCAATCTTTTCTTCAATGTTTCTCTTGGTCTTATCATACCCACTTCACTCCAATGACTTCTTTTCCTTGCAGAAGGTCCTCTAACTCCCATGTTTTGTTCTTTTCTATTGCTCCTATTTCTTCATCCATTGCAGCAACCCATTTTTCTTCTTTTACTACATCCTCAAAATGAATTGGGTCATCCACATGAAAAAATAATGAAAATAAGAAATTCAAACCAACGTTACTATCAAATTAATTTTTCTCATATATTTCACTTAAATTTATGAATCTGTTTCCTTTTATGCTTGCGAAAGATGGGCTTGACATGTCACTTTATGTTGTGCTTGAAGTAGATGGCGTTGTAGATATTTGTGGTGTGCTTGGAGAAGCAATTGCTTGACTGTGCAACATTGTCCTATTATTTGTTGATGGTGTCATATGTTGATTGTTTTTTTGAGCTTGTGTAGGTGTAGTAGGAGTCACTATTGTGCTTAGAGAAGCACTTTCTTGACTGTGCAACACTGTCCTATTATTTGTTGACTATGTCATATGTTGAATACTTTGTTGAGCTTGTGTAGATGTAGGAGTCACCATTGAAGAATTACTTTCTGCAGTCAATTCATCTTTTTATTCATGTGGTGTACATGTTTTCACATTGACTGTCTTCTCTAAACTTCCATCCCATGCTTCCTCTTCTATGAAATGAACATATCTGCTAATTATTACCTTCTTGGTTGATGGATTGTAGAGTTTGTATGCCTTGGATTCATCACTATATCCAAAAAAAACACATTTCTCCCCCTTTCTGTCCAACTTCTTCCTTAACTCATCAGGGACATGTGCATAAGCCAAACATCCAAACACTCTCATATGAGTGACACTATGATTTCTTCCACTCCATGTCTCTTTAGGAAAAATATTCATAACAATTTTGGTTGGAGACCTATTAATAATATATGTTGCACACATGACAACTTTATCCCAATAATCATTTGGAAAATTCTTTGCCTTCAAAATACTCCTTTCCACTTCCATAATGGCCCTATTCTTCCTTTCCGAAACACCATTTTTCTTAGGTATATACCTTGTTGTAAATTTCTTGTGAATTCCATGCTCCATGCAAAAACATAGGAAGTCATTTGAGATGTATTCGCTACCTATGTTAGTCCTCAAGACTTTGATGTAGTGTCCACTTTGTTCTAAAAAAGAGCTTTATATTGGTGGAAGCACTCAAACACTTCAATTTTCTGTTTTAGGAAGTATACCCATGTCTTCCTTTTATAATCATCTACGAAAGTCAAAATATAATAGCTTCCCCCAATTGATGGTGTCTGCATTGGTCAACATAAATCTGAATGGAAAATCTCCAAAGGTGCCTTTGACCTTATTGGATTTCCTGCTGGAAATGATTCTCTATGTTATTTTCCCAAGATATATCCTTCACATAAGCTATCAGTTTTTTATATGAGTGATAATCCCTTCATTGTGCATTTCCTATGCAACAAATTCAAACCTCCAAAGTTGAGATGACCAAATCTCAAATGCCATAACCAATTTTCATCTTTAACTTCTGCTTGAAATTTTACTTGTGTGACAACTATTACATTTCTTTCATCCTCTTGTGAATTCATTGATAGTTGTGCTTGAGCACCTTCTTCCTTCAAATACAGTTTTATATTTAGGGGAAACATTTTTTTTCCTATCATCTGAACTTTTTTAATCGACTGTCTGCTTGGAGACTTATCCAAAATTGTGCACTCATAATTCTTGAAAAATACATTTTATCCCTTTTGCATGATTTTTCCAATGCTTATGAGGTTATTCTTCAAACCAGGAACAAAATAAACATATAAAATTCATTTCTTCTCTCCCTTATTTGTTAGAATTTTGACTCTTCCTTTTCCCATGACTAAGAATTTGCTATCAGTCCTTAATGTCACTTGAGATTTCACACTTTCACCTAGATTGGTGTTACACAGTAATTTGTCACCGTCCCTACCATTCCCCGTCCCGCACAATGGAGGACCCATTTTGTGACCTGTGAACATTGTCATGCCTTGAAATCATCATCAATGCATTCCTCTAAGCATGAGCTTCAATTGCCCTAAAGACATATCCTTGCAAAAAATCATGAAAACATCTCCTTTTGCATTGGCGCGGGCAGACAGTTCATCACTCGCGCCAATGAGGAAAATCCTACAAAGAGGCCGCGCCAACTGGCGCTCTGTCCCAGAGCAGTAGTCGCGCCAACCAATTTAAGGAATGTTTTTTAAATAAAGATGGCGGAAGTTGTGTTTCAACAAACTCAGAAACCATTGCCTATCTTGAGTTGGGAGGTTTGGCTGCGGGAGTTCTATGGAAGGGAAGTGGTTTTGCCACCTCCCATGGAACCTTCCTTGTTGATAGGGCCAATCCCATAATAATAGGGATCCCAACTCCCTCCTTCCCCATCTACAAAAGCCTGCTCAATCCCATGGCAAGCTAGTCTTGAAGTGCCTAAGCTTTGAATCTCCATATTCCCAAGAGCCTTTGTGCTGTAAAGAATCCTCTCTTTCCCTTAAGGCCGACTCAAGTAAGGAGACCATTGTCGAGAGACTCCGGAGATGTTTTCCCTTTCCTTGGCGAGCTTTGCGAGACGTGGACGACTGGAGACCCATCCGAAGGAGACCGCGACGTCAGAACTTGGTTGTAATCTCTCTTCGTTTATTATTTAATAGATGATTATGATTATGGTTCCACTCCATTTTCCATCATGTTAATGTGAGTAATGTCCTTTCTGACTGATGTTTAGTTACGTATGCTGGTTTCTATGCTTGTATCTGTTCGTTTCTTCCATGTGCAGGTGTTCATCCGCGGAGATCGTGGAAGGATTGTGATCTGCCGGGGCTGAAGAACGGGGACGCTTCTTCTCCAGATTCTAGCGTTGGAATCCAGGTAGGCTTCTATTCCTAGTCTTTCATTCGTAACTAGGAGCTTGCGTCATAACATTGCTTGATTGTTGCTAGACCCCTGCTGGGCTAGTAGGGATCGCCTCTGTCCGCAGAGGGGATTTACCTCCTCAACAAATTGGCGACTCCACTGGGGATCCAACTTGTTGTTTGATTTGTAAACTATAGACGGAGCCTGAAGTACAGCCAGATAGCCTTCGAAACGCTTTTGCCCTGCATTAGCGGAGTAGATCAACGCTACTTCAGTCAATCTCCGGTTTGGTTTACGGACTGAACAACTTGGAGTCTTTTGTCTTGCCTTGCCGTTTGTATCTTGCTTTTCCTTGCTTGATGAACCTTCTGGGTTGGGTTCTTTGTTTGTTTTTGCTTCTTGGATTGCTTAGCTTGCATTGGTCTGTTTCTGGAGTAGCTTGTTTTTAATTTTTGGCTGAGAAACTTGACTGGCGCGGTTTTTAACCCGACAGTCACGCCAATTGGCGCATGTTGCTTTTGTCCAGCCCGCGCCAATTTCTTTCTGGCGCCAGTTTCACACTTACAGTCGCGCCACCCCTGTAAGTTTTTTGAGTTTTCTCATTTTTGAGCTCTCTGAATTTGATCAGTGTTTTTCTTCTTGATTTTCCGACTGCCTGAGCGTGTTGGAGTCCTGTTTGGCTGGGAATTCACCTCTGTCCTTTGGTTGTTTGCTTCTATCTACCGATTTCACGTTTTAAGCCCTAGGGCATCTAGTGGCTTAGTGTATCGAGCCCTCCTTGGGAGTTTTGGTGTTTTGATTGTCCTGTCAACTATCTGATTGATTCTCCACATTCTCTAAGCAGTTGTTCATTGTTTTGTTGCGATTTTTGAGTGATTGTTCATTCCTTCATTCGAAATTCGTTTGGTCTTGCCTTGGACCTAGATCACACGGTCCGTTGGAAGCTTTTGAGTCTTTTCTTCGTTTTGAGAGGCTTTGGTCGATTTGGGGATCTGATTGCTTGTGTTGTCGAGTGAAATTTGTTTGTTTCGCTCTCTTGGAAATCGTTTCTCAAGTTGTTCCGTTTGTTTTCAAGATTGTTTAGTGCATATTGGCTCTTAAACATTGAAAATAAAAAAAAAATCTCTTTTGCTTTTGTTAATTAGTGCAAATTGTAATCTTTTCCATATCGCTAGTGATTAGTGTTTTGAATGAAAATTTTTCAATTGCATTAGTTGCATTAGGGATCTCATTGTTTGTTTTCTGTTCATTTCGTTTGTGTAAAAGCTCTCAACTCTTATCTAACTAGTTTTCATCGAACGAAATGTTGCACTATGGCATATAGCTTTGCATTTAGGAGTCTTTCGAGACACTACATACGATAGGGCCTGAAAATTGAAACTTAATTGAAGATCAACTGTAAAATTTATTTCAATTAACCTAAGGCAGCATTGGAACTTAACGAAACATATTTAGAAGGTCTAGGCTAGAGACGTGTTCCGGCGTCGTTAAACCTAGCAGCTGTCGTTCGCCTGTTGGCTTTAGACAGCGCTAGTACGGACTTGCGCTCCCCGTACCATCGCGTATATAAAGGGAGACCCCTATAGGTTTTCAATCCTTTATCCACAGGAAGCCGAGTCTGCCGCCCTATACCCGTGATACACCGAACACAGCATTCGGGGAGACTACCTGCACGTACGGAAAGTCCTTGGTCGATTTCTGTTTCATTATTTGAAACCAAGGTGTATATTGCAGTTCACGGATATTTGGTACACCCTTTGTGCCTAGTTTTTTCCTGAGCAGTCATTTGGTCTTTTCTGACTCCCTAAACTTGAAAAGACTGTCAAGCGCTTGTCCTTTCACGCTTGTGTCAACTCTGAAAGAGATAGAGTCATCTTTTTATCGTTTCTCGACTCTTAAAATATGAAACGGTAGAATTTCTTATTTTCCAATGTGGTAAAATTAATCGCCCACGATTACACACCTGTTTAGACATTGCTTGTTGACCGTTTGATCGTGTGTCTTAACTCGTTTTCAGCCCGTGTGTGTGTTTTCTCTTTTCTTCTAGTCTTTTGCCACAGTGGCGGAACCATCGGTTTCGTCTACTGGTAGTCCTTACACGGACGATTCTTCAGAAGCTTCTCAGCCTTCTATTAAACCACAACAGCCTGTTGTTTCCGAGTTTCCTGACGGGGGACCGGTTCTCGCCGAGCAACCCTTTGGAGGACCAGTTGAGTTCAATTGGCCCTTTTCGGACCCTGTGTCTGAATTGAGATTAGGAGCCGATTTCCTTTCTCTTACATCGGGTTCACCGTTTGTTGCTGCTGTTTTTCCTCCTAGTCCTCGCCGTCTTTTGCGTGATTTAACGGCAGGATCAACCATGAGTGATTCTGGTGAGGAAATTCCGGGGTCTGATGACTACCAGCGCATCCCTCGTAGATTTTTTGAGGGAGACGGCTCCGAGCTGGCTACCACTTCGTCAGCCAGTCCTTCTTTACCACAGGGATACAGATCTCTGGGTCAGATCATTTCAGCTGCAGCCTCTATGGGGATATCATCTCCCGCTTCGAGACCAGCTGTCACTACACCCGGGGTGTCCCCTTCGACGCCCGTCACTTCTGTTCCCGTTCGGCCCACTGTTTGTGTGGCTGCCTCTTCTTCCGTTGTCTCAGCATCTGCTACTAGGGCTGGGCCAACTCCTGAAGACGTTTACCTAGCTACTGCTATACCGGAGAATATCTCTCCGGAGGAGTATCGGTTGTTTTTGCAACAGCCGAACGCCGGAGCTGGACAAGTCCCCCAAGATCCTTACCGATCCTTCTTTTCGCACTATGCACAGGATGGCACTCCCGTGTATGCATTCCCAGGTCAGTTTGACGAGCACGGGGAGGTTTTGCGCCCTCCTGCTCCTGAGGCTTATCTGTATGCTCAAGGTTTACCATACAACCAGGCTTACAACCCGCAGGGACAACCCTTTCAGGGCCAACCTGCGGGCCAACCTGGCTATTTGTATGACCCACAGGGACAGCCCATCCAGGGCTACCCTGCGGGCCAGCAAGGGCCATTGTACAATCCGCAAGGACCATATTATAGCCCTGCTGGTCAACCTGCTCAACCTCAGCTAGGGTATCAACCGGGACAGGCCTATGGTCCTGGGGGGCAAATCCAGCCTTCTTTACCAATGCAACCGTAGTATCCTGTCGTTTCTAACGTTGCATATCAGCCAGGACCACCCTATGGTTCTACTTCAGGTCAAACTGGTTTCCAGCAAGCACCTGGTCCTGTTCCTCCACCAGGGCAACCGGTTCATCCGGTATAGCCCGGTGTCCCGCCTCCAGGCCAGCCGACCCATCCGGCACAACCTGGGGCTCACTTGCAACCAGGTCAGCCTGCGCAACCAACACCGCCTGGTCACCCGGGCCAACCTGGTCATTCAGGCCAGCCCCCTCACTCGGGTCAACCTGTTCATTCAGGGCAGCCCTCTCATTCCGTTCACTCTGCTCAACAGCCTGTTCATTCAATGCCGCAGCCAAATCAACAGCTGCGCCCTACGTACCAGGCTCCGCAGGGTTCCACTTATCAACAGCCTACTCATCCTCAGAGTGGTTATTATCCTCATGGTCAGTCTCAACCGAACTATAACCACCCCGGAGGCTCTCAGTATTATCCTCCTCCACCCGGTTCTACCTACGCTCAGCAGCCAAATCCAAACGCTGCTTATACAGGGCAGATGCCTAATCAGGGCCCGAACCCTGGTTATCAAGCCCCGCACTATGGTTACCAGAATCCAAATCAGTCTGGTTATACGAACTATGCCCCCTACGGTCAGAATCCTGCGGGACAGAACCCGTGGGGGCAGGGATATTCACAACCATCGTGGAGCATGGGTACCGGACCTCATCCTGGGACTGGCATGGCAGTTAACCCTCCATTGCCGTTCCTGGCTACCTTGGAACTGCCGGACGTTTCAAAGTTGACCAATGATACGATTTCACATAATCCATATTGGCCTCCGGTTCCCACCAAGATACCAGGTGATTGTCCCAAGTTTGAGGGCAAAGCTGGTGAAGACCCCCAGGCGCATGTGATGACGTATCACCTCTGGTGTTCGTCTAACTCTTGGGTTGACGATTCGATTCGTTTGCGTCTTTTCCAGCGTACTTTAACAGGAGCTGCTGCTAAGTGGTACATAGAACTATCCCGTGGTATTTTTCAAGATTTAAACTCGTTAGCCATGGCTTTCCTCACGCATTTCCAGTTACCAGTCTGGTATGAGGCCGGGACGCACCTCCTGACTTCTTTGAAGCAGGACACGACCACTCACATCTCGGATCACATCCATGAGTGGCGGCGCCGTCGTCGATTGATCAAGTTTCACATACCTGATCAGATCTTGACTCACTGGTTCACCACCTCCTTTGTGAATAAAATCGCTCAGGATATCGCGATGGGGGCGTGTGTGACGGAGGAACAAGCTATCGCGCGTGCTCAGTACCTGGATCTTGTTTATTCACAGTCTGGCACGCTTTATGACATCTTGACTGATGCTCCACGGCCCGGAACCACTAAGGCTCCGCCTACCCCTACGGTGGATGGTGTCATTGGTTCCGTTTCTCAAAATTCGAAGAAGTCTTCGAATGGGAAGCAGAAGGCTAATTCTTCCAACAATACCTCTGCAATTCCCCCCTCATCCGATTTTGGTAAAACCGCGGAGGTGAATGCCATCCAGGCCAATCCTATGGACAAATCCTCCAAGGGGAAGAAGAAGGGCAAAGGAAAATCAAAATTTGATGCCCCGAAACCGGAATCCAAATCTCGAACTGAGGATGGCTCCCAATGTAAGCCGAAATTCCCTTGCCTCATTTGTGAAGGTGACCATTACACTAAGGATTTTCCACGACGGTCCGAGGTTAGTCAACTTCTTAAAGGTTCTAAAGGGACTCCAGCTGTTTTAAAAGAGCCATTTCCATCTTAGCAGAACCAGATGGTCGAACAGGCGTCACCATCTGCACCGTTTGGGTCTCAAGTTTTCATGATGAAGACTAATGCACCTATCACTATTGCTACGCAGTCGAAGGATTACAATGAACCGCAGCAGGCACTCGGGAAGGCAGTTGCGGAAGGGCCGCCTCCCCCACCTGCCTCCGGTCTATTGGAAATCGAGAAGCCGACTCCCGAACCCGTTGTGAAACCACCTCCCAAGGGTGTTCTTCGAAGATCCTCTTACAATCCAAATGCTCGTGCCGCTCAACATTACAGTATCGTTGAGGATCTGGCACAGGCGCCATGTGCCATGTTCTCACTTGAGGTTCTTCAAAGTTGTCCTTCACAATGGAAGGCTTTACTGTCTGCCATCGGTGGTATCGATCCCGCCGACTCGAGCCTTCTCACCTTTGATCTGGAGAATTTTACTCCCCGGCTTCCACATCAAATCGCTTTGGTCATTCAAGTCGGGATTAACGGTCTAAACATTCATAGGGCCGTCGTAGATGAGGGTGCATCTACCTGCGTTATGTCCTCTGCTTGCTGGAAGGCCATCGGCTCTCCAGCCTTGTCGTCATCTCCCAATGCCCTTGAGGCATTTGATGGTCGGGAGTCTAAACCCATGGGAGTTCTCGAGAGTCTCGCGATCACATTACAAGGAAAAACTTTCAACGTGGAAGTAGAAGTGGTTGACACTAAACTCAACTACAACATACTTCTTGGCCGCAGCTGGACCCATGCCATGCTCTGCGTGCTGTCTACCGTATTTCGATTCATTAAGTTCCCTCATGAGGGCAAGATTGTCACGGTAGATCAGTTGTCATTTTTCACCTCTAGCTCTGAGAACAACGTGCCATACGTGGATCAAATTCTGAATCCCCCAGACAGCATAGGACCTGGTCTTTTCAAGGACCCTGTTCTCATGGGTATATTCCCCGCACCGCCACCGAATACCGCTCAAGTCAACATGTTGTCCAGGACTGATGACCCCTGGCTTATTCCTACACCTGAGCAGGTATATGAGTTTGGAGAATCCATGCCTCTAACGCCAGTAGAGATCAGCTACTGTGAGATTGTTGCCACATCGGACCCTCCGCCTTCTCAGCATGCTCCGATGAGCATGGCTCTTGACGTCTACTCGCAATTCCCCTGGCTTGGTCAGGCTGATTCACCTGATCCTCTTAGAGAGACTTTCCCTTCAGATGAGGCTATCATTGAAACTATGTCTCTTGAGGAGCTGCCCTGGGGAGATGGACATCATCGCTCCTCGTTTATGCCCAGCTTGGGGGCAATGACTGATTGTCTGGAGCGTTATGCTACTCAGGTTCCTTCCCCTCCTCTTCAAACACCGATCTTAATGCACGAGGTCTTTTCGGAGGGTAATCTGAGTAACATTACTCAAACTGTTCCAATCAACTTCTCCGTTAAACCGGGGATTGTTGAGAACATTCATGTGGGTGTGACTTGTTCTCCCGAGGAGATTCAAGTCTATACTGAGCTTTGCAAATAATTCAGAGATGTTTTCGCATGGTCTTACGAGGAAATGCCGGGAATCGATCCTAGTATTGTTGTACACGAGATTCCAACCTATCCAGGTGCGAAACCCGTGCGCCAACGCTTATGTCCCATGCATCCTCGGAAAGCTGCCGCCATCAAGGCAGAAGTTGAAAAACTTCTGAACGCGGGTTTTATTTATCCTATCCCCCTTACAGAATGGGTGTCCAATATCATCCCTGTTGATAAAAAGCAGGGCACAATTCGAGTCTGTGTGGATTATCGCGATATCAATCGCGCCTGTCCTAAGGATAATTATCCCACTCCTTTTATCGACCAGATTATCGACGAATGTGCCGGGAGTGAGATCTATTCCTTAATGGACGGTTTCTCAGGCTACAACCAAATCAATATTGCACCTGAGGATCAACATAAGACCACATTCATCTGTACGTGGGGCACTTTCGCGTACAAAAAATTCCCGTTCGGCTTAAAAAACGCTGGCGCTACATTTCAGCGTGCGATGTCCTACGCTTTTCATGACATTCGCCATATTGTCCAGCCTTATCTGGATGACTTGCCAGCCCATTCGGGTAAACGAAAGGACCATCCTGAGCATCTCCGCCAGATATTTCTTCGTTGCAGACGCTACAATATCAGGCTCAACCCTCATAAGTGCGTCTTCTGCGTTGATTCTGGCCGTCTTTTAGGCTTTATAGTCTCGAAAGACGGAATTCGCCTCGACCCTCTAAAGGTTGAGGCCATCGTAAATCTCCCATCACCCTCCTCCCTGTATCAGTTACAGAGTCTGCAAGGGAAAGCGAATTTTCTTAGGCGCTTTATCCCAAATTATGCCGAGGTGGCCAAAGGATTCACTCGTTTATTAAAGCAGAATGTTCCCTTTCACTGGGACGAAATTGCTCAAGAATCCTTTGAGAAGCTGAAGACATTGCTAGTCAATGCTCCGTTGCTTCGTCCTCCGGACTACCACCGCGACTTCACTTTGTACCTAGCCGCCGCATTAAGCACCATTGCCATGGTCTTGGTGCAGGATGACGAGAACGGTGACGAACATGTTGTTTATTACCTGTCTCGGAACCTTCTCGACCCGGAAACGCGTTATGCACATGTCGAGAAGTTGGCCTTAGCAGCAGTACATGCCGTACAACGCTTTCGCCATTACATCCTTTTGCGCACAATAACAGTGGTTTCAGACTGCAACCCTATGACGTATATTCTTTCTAGACAATTACTAGGGGGCAAGTACTCCAAATGGATCGTGATCCTGCAGGAGTTTGACTTGGAGTTCACCACTGCCAAGTCAACTAAATCACTGGTCTTCGCGGATTTGATATGTTCTCTCCCTACAGACTCTGTTCCCGCACACTCTGAAGATCATATACCGGATGAAACGTTGTTTCTTATCGATACTCGTGATCCTTGGTACGGTGACATCATAGTGTATCTTCAGACCGCGACATTTCGGTCTGAGTTGGATAAAACTGCCCGCCGTCGGATTCGGCACCAGTCCCAACCCTACCGTATAGTAGGAGATACCTTATATCGCATTGGAGTAGATTTGGTGCTCCGACGATGCCTTACCTTGGAAGAGGCTGAGAAAGTCTTAAATGACTGTCACAGTGGCGCCTGTGGCGGGCATATGTCCGGGTATGCTACTGCCCAGAAGATTTTGCGGGCAGGTTATTTCTGGCCTTCCATATTCAAGGATTGTATCACTGCAGTCCGTAAATGTCATCCATGCCAGATTTTTCAGCGCAAGATGCGCGCGCCGCCGTTGCCATTGCATCCCGTTATTACTGTCGGCCCTTTTGCGAAATGGGGCATGGATTTTATGACGTGTAACCCTCACTCGGCCGGGGGGCATGCGTATATCATTGTCGCCGTCGACTACTTCACTAAGTGGGCCGAGGCGATGCCTACACTAGCTGCTGACGGGAAAACGGCTGCTTCATTTATATTCAACCACGTTATTGCACGGTTCGGGGTTCCTCAAGCCATCGTCACTGATCACGGTACTCATTTCCGCGATTACATGATGACAGAGCTGACTTCAACGTTGGGCTTGCGTCACGACAGCTCAACACCATACTACCCTCAAGCGAATGGTCAGGTTGAAGCGGTGAACAAGGTTTTGGTCACCATGCTTCAGCGAACAGTTGGGATTCATAAATCCAATTGGCATCCCCAACTGTTCTCATCTCTTTGGGCATACCGAACATCTGCTAAGAGTGCAACCGGGTTCACACCATTCCAATTGGTGTACGGTCTGGAAGCTACTCTGCCGGTTGAATGTGAAATTCCTTCGCTTAAATTAGCTGTGGAGCTCTTACTGGATACCTCTCTTGAGGAAGAACGTCTTCTATATCTCGAACGGTTGGATGAAACCCGTCGACTAGCTGCTTTGATCATCGAAGCACAAAAGAAGAGGGTCAAATCTCATTTTGATCAAACTGTTTCTCCCCGTTCTTTCATTGAAGGAGACCTAGTTCTCTTGTACGATCAGGCACATGATAAGCTTGGAGCCGGTAAACTCCAGCCTATGTGGCACGGTCCCTATATAGTAAAACGCGTTTTGGAAAATGGGGCCTACGAGCTTATAGATTACGAAGGAGTTCCGCTGGCGCAGCCCAGAAATGGGTTGTACCTTAAAAAGTACTACGCCTGAAGTGATTTCTTGGTGTGGTGTGTGTACATAGGTGTGTGATTGTCATTTGTGTGCATAGTGTGGTGTGCTTTGTAAACATGTTTCTGCTGATCGGGTCTTCCTGGTTGTGCAGATGTCTATTCATCCATTTGTTGGTTTCGCGGATGGTGCCTCCCGCAGTACCAGGAATCTGTCTTCCGCAACCTGGGTAATCTACAATCCTGCTGGTGAGTTGATTGACCTGCAAGGTGTGTATTTAGGACATACCACAAAAAATATCGCGGAATATAGTGCCGTGTTGGAATTGTTAACCGAGGCAGTAAACCTTGGTATCCGTGAATTGCTCGTGTACCTAGATTCACAACTTGTAGTGTTACAGCTGAACGGACACTATTCGGTAAGAAACCCGTCCATCTTACGTCTGTATTTGCGTATTCGATTACTGGAAAGGAATTTTGATTACATTACATATCATCATATACCCAGGCATTTGAATACATTAACAGATGTAGTAGCAAATTTGGTGTTAGACAGACATTTGCGCAATTTATAAATCATCATCACATGTAAAGAAAGACTCATCTAGAAATAGATATGTATATATATAGATATCGAAATGTTTACATAGAGTGTGTCACATAAAACTCAAAAAATATACATAGTCGTCTTAGTACATCCGGAGACGCTATGTCTCTCAAAAATAGGTGTGGTATAAATCCTAAGGACTAATCCGCATGGTGCTCATGATAGCACGTGACTGCACGCACTAGGCGCCTTAGGATTCGGTGGATCCGATTCGAAACTCCCACCGTGTGGCGCTGGTATGCCATCGGTACGTCTGCTAGCCGGGCATAGTCTGGGATCCCGTGGGCAATCCCCTCGAGGTTCTGGATCAGTTCATCTCCTCCGGTGCCTTCCCCTTAAATCTCAGGGGCGAGTTGTGTCCTCCGGGAGATTGGAGACATCCCGGCCGGTCTCTCAGGTCCTACATCTGCATGCATATATAATTGTGTTAAGACGAATGTGTATTAACAAAAAAAAACATATACACATAAAATCAAAAAATATGAGGTCTTACCCAGCTCCTCGTCCCAGTCGTCTCCTTCTGGTAGTGGGAGGTTTGGGTCCCTAGTAAAGTCAGTTCCCGAATAGGGCCAATCCTCCACGACGATTAGCTGGCGCCGTAGCCACCTAAAGAACTTTGGCCTCCAGGACATCTGTTGGCCACCTCCAGATCTGGGCATCAATGCTGCCCAGCGAACCATTCGTGGCTCTCGTGGTATCGGACTCGCCACTGCGGCTCCTTGGCCCTGGAAGATTGGTATGCATTCCAGAATGAACGATACCAAGATGGAACCATAACCTAACTGCTTCAGTTTCCCCTGTTTGCACTTTGTGAGCTGCCTTTTCATATTGATAGTTACTGCTTTTGCACAGTTGAACAGTAAGGGACCCATGCATTCTGAGGCCAGCAGGAGTTGGGTCTTCGTGGCCTCGTGCGGAGCCTGCGATCCAGCAGCCCGCGTAATGGTATGGAGAACTACTCTCAGTGCTAGATCAGGGATGGTGTGGATATCCACCTTCTTGCTTCCTGATCCTGTTTGTGCCCCTTGGCACACCCGTGCCATTACTTCTTCCATCTTTTCCCCAGATGGTCTGCTTCCAGTCAGTACAGGGATTGGACCTCTGCGGGACAATCCAGTGATGAAATAAACATCATTGACCTCCAGTTATAACACCCGGTCTCGTAACCTGAACACCTGTTCCTGTTCGTTCCAGATACTGATTAAATACTGGAGGAGCTCGGGCTGAGCTCGTAAACATGGCGTGAGGAAGAACTTTTTCAATCCACAGTTTCTAAGTGCATTCATGCAAGCTTGACTTTGCATGGCCTGTTCATCCTCTTCTCCGTGCTCTCGTTCCTTCCATTCGATTGCCATTTTGAGTGATTATCTGCATTCACATGGTCAAAAACCCTTAGTTAGATCTTTGATGAGCTTCAAATTTCAAGCAATTTGGTCTAAATGTCGAATTTTTGGGCGGAATTTGAGGTTCGGCCGCTGGCGCGACTGTTTTTCCAACAGTCGCGCCACGTGGCGCGAGCCCTTTACAAAAAAGAGCTCATTGGCGCGGGTCCGTGCCCGATACCCGCGCCAATGGGCGCAGCCCTAAAATTCTAAAAATGACCACACAAAACTGATTTCTAAGGGAAAGCTATTAAAAAATGAATGAAAGTGAAGAGAAAAAGAGCGCCTCTTACCTGTGACAGACGAGAAGCTGAATGGTCGACTGGATTTGTCGCAATCACCGTCAGAAGTTTCTGCTCCAAAAGGACCACTGTTGCTTTCCACCAAGGTAAATAGTAAATAGTAATTTTATTTTTACCAATTAGACATATTTATAAATTTTTCGACGTTAAATGAGTTTTAAAAGTTATTTGTATCAAATATTTGCATATTTTATGTCGAAAATGGGTTTTACGCTTGCTTGGTATGTGCAGCAGCAGGTTTTTGCGACTTAAAAGGTGGAAACGAGTTGTATTTTATACTTTTTCGGACTCGGTAAATACACGAAAAAGTCACTCTGGAGTCATCTTTCAGCTCTTTTCTGACTCTCTAAATATGAAAAGATCGCCGAGGCCCTTGTCGTTTCGATCTCGTTAAAAATGGACACGAATCGACATTCACCCAGTATAAGTTTAACCCTTTTTCGGGCTGGGCTGGATCGATTACGAAAAAGGAATACCCTAGCCTATCACGACTAGGAGGTTTTCCCGGATATTGTTTTCTACCTTTTCGGGTCTGGGAAACTATTTACGAAAAGGGACCTGTGGAGTTTTCTTTTCCGCTGTCTTTTCAAACTCTCTAAATGTGAAAAGACGCCGAGTTCTTCCTTTGTCAGACTCGTTAAACCCTGATGACATCGGATCTAGTCGAAATGACGTTCTCCGAGTTCCTCCTTCCTAGGACTCGTTAAATGCACTAGGATGGATTTGCCCGAAGGGCGGACTTATATTGCAAGCATATGCTATCCCCTTCAAGCTTGTTATTAAAAATAATTGGGGTACTCGCCAGAAATGGTGGGGGAAAAATGGAACCATCGTCGTTGTCGTCGGCAGTATGTCGCTCTTGAACATGGCACTTGTCCGCATTCGTGTCGGGTTGGGGACATCTCATCTCGTTGTTTCACTTTGCTTCCATGGGTTTGGGTAATCTCTTTTGACCTCTCATCTGTTCACTGCCTCGTCGCCATGACCTTTGATCCGTTGATGTCAAATACTGCCAAGTCCATTGTCGTGCCATTCATGTGTTCAAGAGAAGTTGGCCTCTGCAAATATCAACCTTCCTCTGTTTCTCATACGATCCTGATTCACAACATAACATCATGTTCCTCTGTCTCGTGTCGATGATGTGGGAATCATTATGGCCCACCTTCGATCAAGGTCACTTCCTGTCGACTTCAACTCATTATCCAGGAAGTTGGTCTAGAGACCCCTGATGGTACCTTGGAGCCTGCATGCCTTAATGGCAGGTTCGTCGCATTCGACGAGAGGTTTTCATTATTGGCCTCCGATCGGATGATTCTGCGGGTGTTCGACGTCAGCTCATTTATTCACACACCGTAGATTGTACCTGTAGTACCTTGAGGACCATCGTCATTATTGGTGGTTTCCCTCGCGTCTGTTAACAGCTTTCATCATTGGCTGGTAATCAGACGATGTTCTTGCATGTTCGACATCAGCTCACACATTCGCATGCTAGAACTTGTACTTGTTTGGGTCGAGATGGAGCGCAAGACCCTGGATTGTGTCTGTTGTAATCCAGGCCGCGATTGTGGATTATTATCATTATGTACATGACTCACTGATTGGATGGCTGCGACCATACCTGAGTCTATTTGTTTGATCTTAGTTGGATGGCTGCGCCCATACCCTAGATCCGGATTATAGCATACTCTGTTTCGGATGGCTGCGTCCATACCACTTATACATCATGTACTTGAGATATCAGTTGTATCTTTCTGCGCAGGTTTTCCGATGGCAGGCCTTCAGTTGAACATGTTCTCGTAAAGCATTTCACCCCTCTCTTTCTCGGGCCTCATACTTTAGGGGGCATCTGTTACACAGTAATTTGTCACCGTCCCTACCATTCCCCGTCCCGCACAATGGAGGACCCATTTTGTGACCTGTGAACATTGTCATGCCTTGAAAACATCATCAATGCATTCCTCTGAGCATGAGCCTCATTTTCCCTTGAGACATCTCCTTGCAAAAGTCATGAAAAACATCCCTTTTGGCATTGGCGCGGGAAGGCAGTTCAGTACTCGCGCCAATGGGGAAAATCCTGCAAAGAGGTCGCGCCAACTAGCGCTCTGTCATAGAGCCGTAGTCGCGCCACCCAATTTAGGGACTGTTTTTTAAATAAGGATGGCAGAAGTTGGGTTCCAACAAACTCACAAACCATTGCCTATCTTGAGTTGGGAGGTTTGGCTGCGGGAGTTCTATGGAAGGGAAGTTGTTTTGCCACCTCCCATGGAACCTTCCTTGTTGATAGGGCCAATCCCATAATAATAGGGATCCCAACTCCTCCTTCCCCATCTATAAAAGCCTGCTCAAATCCATGGCAAGCTAGTCTTGAAGTGCCTAAGCTCTGAATCTCCATATTCCCAAGAGACTTTGTGTTGTAAAGAATCCTCTCTTTCCCTTAAGGCTGACTCAAGTAAGGAGACCATTGTCACGAGACTCTGGAGAGGTTTTCCCTTTCCTTGGCGAGCTTTGCGAGACGTGGACGATTGGAGACCCGTCCGAAGGAGACCGCGACGTCAGAACTTGGTTGTAATCTCTCTTCGCTGGTTATTTAATAGATGATTATGATTATGGTTCCACTCTGTTATCCATCATGTTAATGTGAGTAACGTCCTTTCTGACTGATGTTTAGTTACGTATGCTGGTTTCTATACTTGTATCTGTTCGTTTCTTCCATGTGCAGGTGTACATCCGCGGAGATTGTGGAGGGATTCTGATCTACCAAGGCTGAGGAACGGGGACGCTTCTTCTTCAGATCCTAGCGTTGGAATCCAGGTAGGCTCTTATCTCCAGCCTTTTCATTCATAACTAGGAACTTGCGTCATAACATTGTTTGATTGTTGCTAGACCCCTGCTGGGCTAGTAGGGATCGCCTCTGTCCGCAGAGGGGATTTACCTCCTCAACAATTGGAAAAAAATCTATGTTCCCTATCATGTGTTTGTTGCACCCTAAATATATAAACCATACATATTATTTCTTTTCTTGTGCTACATTACAAGATAAAAACATGCTATCATGGTTCTAATTTTCCTTTGTGAAATTTAAACTTCGTTTGTTACTTATATCATGTTGCTTATTTCTACATTAATTTGCATAATTACCATAATTCTTACAATAATGACTTTGAACTTGAGATTTATCATACCTCTCACCTTGTGCTTGATTTTGGCTTGAGCCTTGACTTATATTTTGATTTCTTCCCCTTCCACTTGAACTTGGAGGGTTGCTTCTTCCACCTCTATGTGGGCTTCTTCCTCTTCCTCTATAATTTTATCTTCCTCGACCTCTACCTTGACCAAATGAAACTTGTGTCTTGAAATAATGCTCCAATGAGGAGGTTGTTACTATGTTAAATCTATGTTCATGAGAAATCAGTGATGCATGAAGCTCATCCACTAAAAATTGTGAGAGATCCTTTGTCTCTTCTATGGCCACAAAAATGCATCAAATTTTTCTGTAGGCTTCTCAAGACTTTCTAAACTATTATCCTTTCCTCAATTTTCTCACCATGAGACCTGATTTGAGTAATCATTTCAATTACATGTGTAAAAAATGAGTCTACATTCTCATACTCTTTCATACAAATTGTCTCAAAATATCTTCTCAACATTTGTAGTTTTGTTGTCTTCACCTTTTCCATGCCTTGGTAGGTTGTATGGAGGGTATCCCATGCTTTCTTGGACTTAGTTGCTGTTGCAATCCTTAGGAAAATAATTTCATGAACTACTTAAAAAATGTAGAAGAGGTATTTTGAGTCCTTCTTCCTGTTGTCCCTCAACAAATCTCTTTCTGCTTGTGTCAAAGCATTATATGCTACTGCATCTGCTAGTTCTTGGAAACCATTATCCACCAATTCCAAAAAAAGCCTTCATTTTTATAGCCCAATAATCATAATTTTTTCCATTAAACTAAGGTTTATGTGGATTAGTCAAGCTTTTCCTTGTTGCTGCCATTTCACTTTGTAAAAAAAACTTTCTCCTCTCTCGTGAATTCGCTGCAAACATAATTCATTCAAAAGAAACTTTTAACTCCATGTAAAAATAATTTCTCTTACATTGATAAAATTTTCACCCGCTCTGATACCATGTTAAAAAATATTTAACATAGGGGAATTCTTCCTGAACACACAAAGTGGTAGAGATTTAAATTAGTTGACTTGCGCAGCTATAATGAAGAAAAAACTTCAAATAAATTTACTCACATTAGAGCAGAGTAAAATAGAGTGGTTGTGGTAAAAACCATACGTGAAATTTCTAGAACCTTATTGTGACAAACCAAACCTTATATTATTTATTCAAAACACAATAAATACATTCATATGGAGGCTACGGCTCCTTCACTAGTAAAACAAGAACTCTTATTGAGATTTACATTCACCATGAGTTGCGGAAATAACTCAATGTGAAACCTATAATTATTTTTTTCACACGCCCACTAAAATTTGCTCCACAATTTTATCCTCTTGTCTTCACAGATTTCCATCCACCACAATACATTAGACTTCTACTTAATTTTTATATCAAAAAATAAATTTATAATACATTAATTCATGATAAGACAAAATTAATACACAAGATAGGCGAACATAATTTTCTGAACTTTGTGGAAAATGAATAAATGTTGCGGAGTAAATGTTTTCCCATGTGTTTCTACCAACCATTCACAAATTTACATTTGAATTTGATTATTTAATCTGTTGCAGAATGAGTAATTGTACTCTTGTTCATAACTCCATTTAGACAATGTCCTTGTCTGTAAACTAAATCCGCAACCTACAAAACATTACTTGAGGTATGATAGTTTTCAGAAAATTTAATGCGGTGGTTGAGATTAATTTTCAAATAGCCCTTAACTATAGGCTACAAACACTTTATGTTTTTGGTTTTATTGAAAAATATTTGGAAAGATCTTTCATTATTGCAAAGAATTGTAGATACAAGGCGTGGCCTGGATTTATGTCTACATCGTGCCCCTTCCACCACCCGCTTCCAGCTTCTTCTAGGTGGATGAATATAATATGCATACTCAATGACCCTGCGAAAGACCATTTACAGGGCCAATAATATATATGTTTAGAGAATAGGAGATAATTTATTCTGAAGTTAGTTTGTAATATTTCTAGAAAAAATAATATCCAAGATGGTTGGATCTCCTTGATATTCAAAAGAAGCGCTCATGACTTGAATACATTTTATGGTGTGAAAATATTTCATGACGATGTTGGATGGATAATTCTTCCCATAAAAGTAGGTGAATCTTAACAGATTTTTATTAATGCTACCAACATAAACATTTATTGATAGACAAACAATGCGGTGAAAATAGTTTTTACAGGCCCCAAGCGGTGTGGAAATTTTTTTATATTACTTTGGGTGCACAATATTTATCCAACAATAAACCAAGAAAAATTCCCCTAATGACAAGGAGCTTATTATTTGGCTACATCATCACCCCTTTAAAAAATGTAATATTCAATAAATTACAAATGGTGCGACCTATACGTAAACAATTCCATCCCTAAAAATGACTCTGAGTGCATGAAATTTGGTATGAAATATGCTAATCTCGTTGAAACAGAAGCTGAACAAGACCATTTTACATGAAATGTAGCCACAATAGATGATTTTTTCATTAACGTTGGTGACCTCAACCAAAATTACATACATGAACTCATAAAAGGTTCCACGAAGGATTTTGCTTCCTTGGAGCAATTGGTGTATGAGATACATAAAGTTTTTCGAAAGGAAAATATGTTCTGAGTTTAGGGGATTTTTGTTGGGTGTGGAGTCTGATTATCTTATTTATTTAGATGTATCCTCGTATTGGACCCATGTTCTTAATGGGGCAGCATCATCGTCCATTGTTTGAACGCTGCCAGGGGGCGACGATGATTTTATGCACCCCTGCCCTGGTGGGGGTTGGGGGCAGTGCCCCTCGAAGCTAAAAATGATGTAAAATTTCCTTGTAAATTTTTTTAATTTCGTAGCCAATCTGGGCCATTGATTAGGCGGATGATCTGACGGTAGAAGTTATGTTTAATTTAGAGTTTTTTTTTCCCTAAAAGGCAACTGCTCGGTTCACATGAGGGAATTGTATTGTGATTGTTTGTGCTATGTGTATTCTGAGCGAAAAAGAAAAAGGGGGACTATGTGAGAGAGTAGAGGATATTAAAATGGATGTGATGTAGGTTGTGTCTCTTCATTTTGCTAATAATATAAAGGAAGGACTGGTTGTTTCTCCATGGACGTACCCCAAGTTGGGTGAACAAAATATATCTGTGTCTCTCTTGTTTTATATGTTTTCTGTGTTTGTATTTCCCCATACTTTTATGTGTTCCATTGCTCTATAATATATAATTTTCTAGCAATTGGTATCAGAGCCGAATGTCTATTTGGCTGATAAAATCATAGGAAAGAACAGTTCCTAGTTTGAGTGGGAGTAATGGCGAAAGATGGTAGGTTTAGGGACGATAAATTTAATGGCCAAAACTACCCACTGTGGAAGATGCAGATGGAATATTATCTATATCAAAAAGATATGTACCTACCCTTGAGTGGAAAAACAAAGAAGTCGTCAAGTATGAAATACGAAGAATGGGGGATTCTCGACAAAAAGGCACTTGGAACAATATGGCTATGCATGGTGGTGTTGGTAGTGTTAAGGTCCTATAATAATAGGATTCATAATTTTGAATTGACTATGATTAGTCTTGTAATATTGTACATACTTTTCTTTCTGAAAATTTGTTTTCCCATATTAAAAATAAAAAATGTAAAGAGGGTTAAGTAATAAAAGAAAAATAAAAGGACTAATAAAAGAAAAAGATCATAAAAGAATATAAGATATGAACCCCACCAAAAAAGAGATAAAAATAGATCTTGAAAGTGATGAAAATTCAAAATGCCACTACTTTTTACTTTACTTTGCAAAATAATATTGTGTGCAGCTTGTAAAAAATGCCAAAATCCATGATGGTCAGACAACTTAATCTTGACTAATTCATGCTTTAAATTTCATGTTGATAGTTAGAGAATAAAGATCTAGCCAAACTATTTAATCTTGGTAGATTAGTAGTTAGGTAGAGAATAATAATGAGCTCAATAGTTTAATCTGAGCCATTGGAAGTTATAAGGTTAGAATTAGATAGTTTTCTTATCAAAGAAAAATTAAAGGGTATGCAAGCCCAAATGCACCCATATAAATGAAGAAAAAATGTTAGGGTAAATGATGGGTAGGCAGAAGTAGTTTTCATAAGGCATGGATAGCAGAAATTGATCATTTCATATTACTAACTTCCTTCTAAACTCATTTCCCTTGTAAAAATACCCCTTCCCCTTCATATTAACCTGTCCCCATTACTTCACCCATTTTCCCTTCCTAAGAACCACTTTTCCTTAGTTAAAAAGCATATGTTCATTTGGAAAAGTAAATTCCTTTACGAACTTCCCTTTTCCATTTAAAAACACACTTATCCTAAGTTTTAAACAATGTATCGGGCCCCATTGAAAACCTTCCCTGATATTATTTTAACTCATATTCTGACTGTGTTTTAAATATTTCGCTTTACATATTTTATTAATCTCCCTTTATATTTAGTCTTAGTTTAATATATATATTTAAACTCATTCCCACATATATTATATTAACCCCCATATGTATTAATCCCTGCATACATATATTAACCCCTCCCACTATTATTAAAATTTTCCCTCTTATTATATTGATTCCCCACTATTATAAAGTCCCGACCCACATTATACCATGTTGTGTTAACCCCACCCATAACATATTCCTAACCCTTTGTACATTACAACACCCATCGCATAAACTGTCCCTAGGCCTCGCTGTTAAGCAGGTAAATCCTCTCTTCGGACAGAGACGATCCCTCTAGCCCTAGAGTGGGTCTAGAAACAAAGAGACATGCTAGAATGTAGGTTCCTAACTACAGAATGAAATAGGATACGGTAGATCGACCTACCTGGAATCCAATGTTGTTGTTGCGGTTGTAGTAGTGGTGACCTCTCGATCCTGCCTTGGCAAGTCACAATCCGTCTGCAGTCATGCTCGAATACCTACACATAACACAGTAAACAAGAGTAGCATACAACATAACAATTCCATTTGTAATAACTAACCAGGCACAGGGACATCACTCAATGAACCTCTGACCTATCACGTGCGTTCGTGGCATATTAAACAATACCCTTAATTTGACTACATATTGGAAAATACCCCCAAAAATCACATTATTTAACCCCCTACCAATACAAACCCTATACACCTTCCTAATTCAAAAAACCCCTACTTCCACTAAATATTGTAGGTATCCATTTTTTCCTTAACATTTTTTATACCCCTTTATATTTTGTCATTAACTTTGAGATCCATTTTTTATACTCGCTAATATAAAAACCCTTTAACCCCTATATATCCCCCAATATATTATTTCATTTTTTCCTCAATATATATCCCCCAATATGAACCCACGTGGTATGGTATTTCTCCCCCAGTGAAGCCCTTATGTAACCAGTCAAAGAGGGCTAAGCACGTTGCGTTAAATGAATCAAAATAATACAAAACGGGAACCCAAATTCCAGTCATGTATATATTGATAGAAGGAAGAGCTACAACCAATGCTTTGACGTCACAGTCTCCTCCAGCAGGGTTCAACCGAAGCACATCTCAGTACTCGTCAAGGGATTCGGATGGGATGAGGGCATGGACTTAAGCTCTCTCAAAGGAGTTCCTCCTTGTTCTATCTCTTTCACAATTCAACTCAGCTATAGTACCAATTCTCCAAGTTCAACTAGCTTATGCCAGGAGACATAGCTTCTTTTTATAGAGGAAAAGGAGGAGGTTAGGATCCCTACAAAGGTGGAAGGTGTTGTACACATCCCCTTTCCCTATTTAAAATTCGGCCGCCACCTTCTCCAAAATCCATTCCTAATGTTTTTGAGAGCAAAACCCCTGGGCCCCGTTTAATTCTATCATCTCCGCCCGAAAATCTGCTTTATAACGTTTAAAATGCATATTTTATATATCGGGCCGAAGCCCCTTAAACCTTAGCCCCTCCCGCTTTAATTTTCATGTGACCCGAGCTACAGGACCATGGGCTGGGAGAAACAGGGGCTTACCACTTATATCCCGGGCGCCGTCGCAGCCGTCCGATCCATGTTCAATCAACGGCACGGATCAAGGAGTGGGGGCCCTACCTTTGGCCCCGGCGCATAGTGAAACCGGCGGTTTCCCCCCGCACCGCTCTTGTCGGCTGGCGGTATTTACCGCGGGACCAGCGATCCCACACAAGAGAGGCCACGTGTCCTTGGTACAAGCGGGAAACCGCTCTCTCCCCGCACGTTATTCTTCGGTTGATGTCCGGGCAGCGGGATCCACCCGCTCCGTCCGATCTGCCTACCTCCATCCGACGGCAGATGTGTCCCAGAGTTGATCGTTCATCGCTATGTCCCGCCACGTCCCACAGTCTGCCACCGTGTCACTGTTTCATGCCTCCGCCCATCAACGTACCCGCCACGTCGTCCCCTCCGCTAGTCTCCCATACGTCTATGTGTCTTTCCCTCGTACATCCATTATTTTGTCCTCGCGCCAATATATATATATAGCTGTGCGAATGTTTTTATATATATATATTTAACTCATAATCTATCGCCATTCTTTCTTCCACGACCATACTGTGTTACGTTTCGCACATTCACAAAAACCTCCATTGTCTGCTCCCGCCACCCTGTATGTTCCCGTCTTTGTCCTATGGTTGCATCATCTCATCCATTCTCACCTTCATCACTCCCCGCCTTTGCCCTAGTCGTGTTTTTTCTAATATTTTCAGGGTTTTTGCAGGTTTTCAAATTAAGAGTAGGAGGGCATATCAATCTGTCGCCTCCATTTCAGAAAATCAAGAACATACCAGAAGATGATTTCCTGTGGGCGAAATTAAATGAAAAGAGCTGAAGCCGGTGTATGAAAGGACTGTTATTAAAGAAAACACAGACAGAGAGTCACAGAACCCTCCAGAGAATTTCGCCCCGCATTTAAGATTCAGAATTCAAATTCAGAGCTCAAAGGCCAAGCGTACAGTACCAGAGTTGCAGGCCAGCTCAGGCCCCTCACGGCATCAGATTTTTCTTCAGCTAAATGCATCCCGATGTATATATTTTATTATTTTCGTTTTGTACATAAGGAGATTTTTATCTCCCGGCATTAATTTATGTATACAGGTTGTTAGGTATATTCATTTATAGCTAGTCATCCCTAAAGAAGGCGTGAATGTTCCCCGCCTTTCTTATTCAAATTAGATCAATAAATGTGGATACCTACCTCTCCCTCCAGAAGTTTCTCTTCTCTCTATAAATATCAAAAAAGAAGACATTGTTAGGGTTCCAGATTTCTGTAAGCAAGCTGTGCAGCGAGAAGACTATTGTATCCATCTTGTGACATTTCTGTATGAAGTTTCAGAGCCCGTTGGGTCTCAGTGAGGATGGGTTATGACTGTATTGAGGATTCTGGTCTTTGGTATATTGCAGTATGTAATTTCTTTCATATGTTAATATATCATCCTTTTCATGCAAACTTTCTTCTTGTATCATGTTCTAGAATGCGAGTGGCTCACTAGTTTGCAGTAAGGATTCATCTTAAGTGGTGCCCTTTCTGGAATTAGTCAAGCGCTTTAAATAGGCCTAGAAGTGATATGCTGTTCCATGTTCACTCATTTCATAATTTCTGCTATATTAGTGGCTTAAGGATTCGTAAAATAATGCGCCCTTTTGTCAGTAATATCTTCCCATGTTTCCTTCTTGCCCGCACTCTTTGATATCTGTTTTCTGTAATATATTATTTGAATCGGCCCTCTTTACAGTAAAGCGGTCTCTTAACTGTCTGATACTACCATGCTGAAGTTTTACCTGATGTCTTTACTTTATTCCTATCTGTGTATCAGCCACTGAAAGAGAATTGGGACCAATTCAATCTATTTCAATTTCCCTGTTTAAAACAAGAGATAGTAAGTGAGTCCCTTGGACTGACAACCCAAACTATAAAGGACTCCTTGCTATATTAAGATGTCCTAGGCACTGGTCTATGGCAACTCTAGACTGTCTCTAGGAGGGTGACAAAATCATCCACAACATATTTCTGGCGCCGTTTCCGGGGAGCGAATTCAAGAATATCAGTTTCCCTGGGTTTCCGACATCTTATTTCACTCTCTAATCAGGTGAGCACAGAGAGGTGAAGAGTTGCAGATTTCTCACCTTGGCGACTCCACTGGCCCTTGTTTGATAAATCTCATCGGTAGTCCTGGCTCCTCGTAGGCCGCATTTGAGGTCAGATACAGCTCAACTGAAAACACCCTACGTGTCTGACCCAGAGAAAATTAGTCATAAAAGAGTCTGGAAGGAGAGGAAGTCAGCCCGTGCTGAAAATCTTGAGTGTTCTGTTGAATATTATCCGCCCTCTTCTTCTCAAGAAGTTAGAACAGAAAATCCCGAAGTTTATCTAGAAACCCCACGTAGGGGAAATACTTTATTTGGGGAAGAACCTTATCCTGTTTTCGAGGCCGAAGAAATTAAAGAGGTCACTGAAGTAGCCCCCGTCAACCGAGAACTATTCCCATCCAAACCTCAGACCTCGGTCCAATATATTCCCATTGTCATTCACACTCCGCTTCCCCCTACCCCTCTCCCTTCTTTTGTTTCTCAGACTGTTGTGCAACCCCCATCGCCTCCAATGGCCAATGTTCCTGCTTTTCTCCTGAACAAATATGCTCCTCTGGCCTTACCCCAAGTGTTGAATGATATGCCACAGGATTATTTGAAGATTCTGCCAAGGTTCAATGGTGAAAATGATATTGATGCTCAGAAGCATCTCGAAACCTTCTGCTCTTTTGCAGAAAATTTGAATGTTGAACATCTGGATGTGGTTTTGAGATTATTTGTGCAGTCTTTAGAAGGTGAAGCTAGAAAATGGTTTAAAACATTGGGAAATCGTTCTGTGACGACCTGGGATCAGATGGAAAACGCTTTTCTCAGGAAGTGGGGGGAAAAGAAGGATTTTGGAATGTGCCTTACTGAGTTTAATACTATCAAGAAGAAACAGAATGAAGGGGTATCAGAATTCATCAAAAAATTCAACAAGCTGTATCTAAGCTTGCCTCCAGAAATGAAGCCAAATGAAGCTGCTGCCAAGATAATCTTCATAGCAGCCTTTGATTTCGACTTTGGGTTCTCCTTAAGGGAAAGAAAACCTGCCAATCTAGATGATGCACAATCAGATGCTCTGGAACTAGAAGCAAACTTTGCCTCTACAGGAAAGTTAAAAGGAAAAATTGAACCAGATGCCAGGAGGAAAGGCAAAGAAGAGGTTTCTACCTCTAATCAAGATAAGGATTCAGATAAAATGGATGAAATAAGTAAGATGATAAAGAAGATGGTCAAGATGGAACTGGAAGCCAAAAATGCAGCTCCTAAAAACTATTACAATGCCCCAAACAGAGGATATAACCCTCAGTACAGAAAGCCTCCATTGCAAATACTACCAAGAGAGACAAGGGAGCAGCAAGATCAGGTGCCTCACCCCTTGTACCTGGAAGGACCAGCAGATGACTCCACTGGAAATGCAGCTCATGGGTTAGAAGATTCGAATCTGGCCTTTTCAAATAACGATGATATGGAGTGCCCAGTGCAAGCAGAGGATGAAGAAGCTGAGATTGACCATTACTGCAAGCAATTCGCTGACTTCATGGAAGCCCAATTCAACGTTAGATATGATCTCAGATCCTCAAGGAAGAGGACCAGAACTCAGGAGCAGGAGGAAGAAATACCTCAGAAAGAAGCATCTGCTCAGAAGGAGTCAGCAACAAAGAAGAACGCGGAAAAAGGTAAGAATTTTCTAAATACCCCCTTGCAGTCAAATGATCAATTTCCTTCTTCTTCCAAAATAGCCAGCCCTCCTAATGCTGAGCCAGTGTCCCAAGAAGTCAAGTCCTCAGTTGATAATAAGGAGTCAAAAGAGGTAATAATAGAAAAGTCCACATCTGCTTTTAATTTGCAAAGAGAGCTTGAAAAGATTAAGATTCCTGTTCCTCTGACTGAATTGTTAAAACAGCCTGTTTATCAGTCTCAGGTCACTTCTTTTATGCCTCTTCCTGAACCACAAATTGCACCTGATAGTCTAAATCTTCAAGAAGAAAGACCCATGGTAGTCTTTGGCCCACACGTTGAGGAGATGGACCCTTCAACTCCTCCCTTTTATGTGTCCCTAGTCATTCATGACCTGCTGCTTCACAATTGTATGCTAGATTCTGGAGCCTCCCATAATCTTATGCCTCTATCTGTCATGGAGCAACTAGGGCTGCAAATTACAAGACCATATAAAGATCTATATTCATTTGATTCTAAAAGGGTTAAATGCGTGGGAATGATTAAAGATTTAGTGGTCAATCTAGCTCAAATCCCAGCAAAAAGTGTGGTCATGGATATTGTGGTCGCTGATATCCCAGCTCGCTTTGGCATGCTGTTGTCAAGGTCCTGGGGTACTAAGATTGGGGGATCGATTAAGCTAGACCTGACATATGCCACTGTCCCAGTCTTTGGTGGTCAGGAGAGGAGGCTTTATAGGGAGACCAGATTTGTTAAAATGGTGACCACAGTTGATTGCTCAGATAATTCTCCAGTTTATAATAAAGAGGGTGACTTCTCATGTTTTGTGTTAGAAGAGAGTCAAGACTATGCACATGAGTCCCCCTCTGTTCAATTCCAAGCCGAGCAATCCAAGAAAGGCCAGGAATCAGAAGTATGGACTTTTCATTTTGATGGAGCAAATTCCAGGGAAGGTAACGGAGCTGGGGTATTGTTAATCTCCCCCACAGGAAAATGGGTGCCGCTGTCTTTCAAATTAGAGTATGAAGCTACAAACAATGTAGCTGAGTATGAAGCTTGGTTATTGGGTCTACAGACAGCTAGAAACATGGGCATCCAATGTCTGAAAGTGTTTGGAGACTCTGAGCTAGTAGTGAGACAGATTAAGAATGAATGCCAAACTAAGCATCCTCGGCTCAGAGCATATAGAAACGAAGTATGGGACATGATAGAAAATTTCTTCTTAGCATTTAATATACAGTTCATGCCCCGGGAGCATAACAAAATAGCAGACTCTCTTGCTGTGGCTGCTAGTACGTTCCGACCTCCTCAGAACCCATTGTTAAGATATGAAGTAGAGGTACGTTACAGACCATATATCCCAGACAATATAAAGCATTGGCAGGTCTTTGAAGATGACGAACAGATGAAGAGATTCATGGAGACAGTGGGAGAATTCACAGGTATGGAAATTGATGATGATGAGGAGGAAGAACCTGAAAATATTGCTGAAGGTAAATGGGAAAAGAATATAGCAGGAAACAGAGTATTGCAGTTAAAAGGAAATGTCATCCCTAGAGGACTAGTACCTCTAGAAAGACTATTCAACAAGAATGATGTTCCCATGCAGCCAAATAAAGCAGTTGAAGAAGATCAAACGAGAGATTTAAATCTGGGTACTACTACTGACCCCAAGATTGTCAGATTATCTAAGAGAATTTCAGAAGAATATAAAGAAAAGTATTTGAAGTTATTTCAGTCTTATAAAGACGTTTTCGCTTGGTCCTATGAGGACCTAAAAACCTTTGATGTAAATATTATACAACACAAGATTCCACTTAGGGAAGATGCAAAGCCGTACAAACAGAAGCTCAGACAGATTAATCCCCTGCTTCTTCCCTCAATTAAGAAATAAATTAAAAAATTGTTGAAGGCCAAAATAATTGTACCCTTGAGGTACTCGGAATGGATAGCGAACCTTGTTCCTGTCAGAAAAAAGAATGGAGAAATCAGGCTATGTGTAGACTTCAGAAATTTGAATAGAGCATCTCTCAAAGACAATTATCCACTGCCTAAAATGGATCATATCCTGCAGAAGGTGGTGGGAGCATCCAGAATGTCAATGATGGATGGATTTTCAGGCTACAATCAGGTGGCTGTTTTCCCAGAAGATCAGAAGAAGACTGCGTTCACCACGCCATGGGGAACCTTTATGTATGCAAGGATGCCATTTGGACTGATTAATGCAGGTGCTACTTTTCAAAGGGCAATGGATATAGCCTTTGTGGGAGAACAGGACAAGTTTCTGGTAGTGTACCTCGAGGACATCACGGTGTTCTCAAAGAATGATGATGAGCATATTGTGCATTTAAGAAGAACTTTTGAAAAATGCAGAAGGTACGGCCTTTCCCTTAATCCCCAAAAATCTTTGTTTGCTTTAGACGAAGGAAAACTCCTAGGACATATCGTGACTAAAGATGGTGTAAAAATTGATCCTAAGAGAGTTGAGGTAATAAATAGCATTTCTCTGCCGAGAAATAAGAAAGAAGTACAGGTGTTTTTGGGCCGAATAAACTTTTTAAGGAGATTCATTCCTAACTATGCGGAGATAGTTAGGCACATTACCAATATGTTGAAAAAGGACAGTGAAGTTAAGTGGTCCCAGGAGTCTAGGGATGCATTTACAAGAATTAAACAAGCATTTGCCGAAGCTCCCGTGCTAGCAGGACCGGATTATAGCAAGCCATTTATAGTATTTTCATTTGCTTCACCTCATACAATTGCTGGAGTGTTATTGCAGAAAAATGAAGAAGGATATGAACAGCCCATAGCATTCTTCAGTCAGGTGTTGTATGATGCTGAACTAAAGTATAATATACTGGAGAAGCAGGCATATGCCCTGGTAAAGTCCCTTAAAGCTTTCAGAGTTTATATTTTGCAATCCCATATTACTGCCTATGTTCCCACAGCAGCTGTAAAAGACATTCTAGTTCAGGGAGACAGTGAGGGCAGAAGGGGAAGATGGATTGCAAAAATCCAGGAGTATGATCTAGACATAAAGCCTACTAAATTGATCAAAGGACAGGGACTTGCCAAGATGTTATCCGAATCTAATCATCAAGCTCTGGGCATTAATTTATCCATGATTGCAAATGAAGAATCAGAAAAAGAAGAGGAGCGACATGGACTAGAAATGGCTACACAAAAGGTGCATGTGAAGTACCTGACTAGTCCATGGTATAAGCAAATAGTTGAATACCTGTTGACACTTAGCTGTCCTCCAGGATGTGACAAGGCAAATTACAGAGCTGTAAGGATGAGATCTCAGAAGTATGTCATTGCCAATGGACAGCTGTATTGGAGAGACCCTTTGGGTATATTACTGCTATGCCTCACAGAAAATGAAGTGCAGAGTATAATGACAGAATTCCATGAAGGAATATGTGGAGGACACTACAGCTGGAGGGCTACTACCAATAAAATCTTGAAGGCTGGTTTTTACTGGCCAAAATTATATTCAGATACATTTGCTTGGGTCAGAACATGTGACAAATGCCAAAGATTTGCAGAAAGACAGAAGTTAGCATCTTTGCCCTTGATTCCTGTTCATGTAAATGAACCCTTCCAGAAATGGGGATTAGACTTTATAGGAGAAATACACCCCCCATCAAGTGGCCAACATAAATGGATACTGACAGCTACAGATTATTTTACTAAATGGGTGGAAGCCATACCTACAAGAAGGGCTACAGATGTTGTAATCATGAATTTTTTAGAAGACAATATCATATCTAGGTTTGGCTGTCCTGCAAGAATTGTAACTGATAATGCTCAAGCTTTTAAGTCTGCCAGGTTTGTCAATTTCTGCCAAAGGTATAATATTGTATTAACTCATTCCACAGCGTATTATCCCCAGGGGAACGGTCTAGCAGAATCATCCAATAAAACCCTTGTAAGGGCCCTCAAGAAAACAATAGCTGAAAATCAGAAGAACTGGGACTCTCAGCTAAAGTTTGCTCTGTGGGCAAATAGGATAACCAGCAAAAGAGCAACAGGCAAGTCTCCATATGAGCTGGTGTATGGGCGGGCTGCAGTGTTTCCTGTGCAATTGGCACTGCCAGTGGCACGTTTTATGCAGGAAAACCAAGAAGAACCAGATGAGATGATTAGAAGAATTCATCAGTTGGTAGAATTGGAGGAGACGAGAAACCAAGTAGACCAGAGACTGATAGAATACCAGGAAAAAATGAAGAAAGTCTTTGATCAGCACGCGAAGGACAGAAATTTCCAAATTGGAGACCCGGTTCTTAGATGGGATGTTCGCAGAGCAGAAAAGGGCAAGCATGCTAAATTCGATCCGTTATGGTTCGGGCCGTTCAAAATAGTCAAGCTGGGAGGAAACAACACTTTCTATTTAGAAAATCTGCAAGGTGAATTGTTGGATGCCCCCGTGAATGGCCAATTTCTCAAGCCGTATTTTCAATTCTGACCCAGGTTGGAAACACCCCACTGTATATACTGTACATAAGATGTTTTTGGTCTCTAACTTCTATAAGGGGAAAAAGGGGGATGCTGATAATTACCTTAAGAGAAAGCGCAGCAGAAGTTGAACAGCGGAAGGAAAATTTTGAATGGTCTGCGTGTTCTCGACATGCCCGAGGGCGAGCATGCCGTCCCCAAATGGAGCCAGTGTTGTACACATCCCCTTTCCCTATTTAAAATTCGGCCGCCACCTTCTCCAAAATCCATTCCTAATGTTTTTGAGAGCAAAACCCCTGGGCCCCGTTTAATTCTATCATCTCCGCCCGAAAATCTGCTTTATAACGTTTAAAATGCATATTTTATATATCGGGCCGAAGCCCCTTAAACCTTAGCCCCTCCCGCTTTAATTTTCATGTGACCCGAGCTACAGGACCATGGGCTGGGAGAAACAGGGGCTTACCACTTATATCCCGGGCGCCGTCGCAGCCGTCTGATCCATGTTCAATCAACGACACGGATCAAGGAGTGGGGGCCCTACCTTTGGCCCCGACGCATAGTGAAACCGGCGGTTTCCCCCCGCACCGCTCTTGTCGGCTGGCGGTATTTACCGCGGGACCAGCGATCCCACATGAGAGAGGCCACGTGTCCTTGGTACGAGCGGGAAACCGCTCTCTCCCCGCACGTTATTCTTCGGTCGATGTCCGGGCAGCGGGATCCACCCGCTCCGTCCGATCTGCCTACCTCCATCCGACGGCAGATGTGTCCCAAAGTTGATCGTTCATCGCTATGTCCCGCCACGTCCCACAGTCTGCCACCGTGTCACTGTTTCATGTCTCCGCCCATCAACGTACCCGCCACGTCATCTCCTCCGCTAGTCTCCCATGTACCTATGTGTCTCTCCCTCGTGTATCCATTATTGTGTCCTCGCGCCAATATATACAGATGTTCGTGTGTTTTTATATATATTTAACTCATAATCTATCGCCATTCTTCTTCCACGACCATACTGTGTTACGTTTCGCACATTCACAAAAGCCCCCATTGTCTGCTCCCGCCACCCTGTATGTTCCCGTCTTTGTCCTATGGTTGCATCATCTCATCCATTCTCACCTTCATCACTCCCCGCCTTTACCCTAGTCGTGTTTTTTCTAATATCTTCAGGGTTTTGCAGGTTTTCAAATTAAGAGTAGGGGGCATATCAATCTGTTGTCTCCTTTTCAGAAAATCAAGAACATACCAGAAGATGATTTCCTGTGGGCAAAATTAAATGAAAAGAGCTGAAGCCGGTGCATGAAATGACTGCTATTAAAGAAAACACAGACAGAGAATCTCAGAACCCTCCAGAGAAATTCGCCCCACATTTAAAATTCAGAATTCAAAATTCAGACTTCAAAAGCCAAGAGTACAGTACCAGAGATGCAGGCCAGCTCAGGTCCCTCACGGCATCAGATCTTTCTTCAGCTAAAGGCATCCCGATGTATATATTTTATTATTTTCGTTTTGTACATAAGGAGATTTTTATCTCCCGGCATTAATTTTTGTATACAGGTTGTTAGGTATATTCATTTATAGCTGGTCATTCATGAAGAAGGCATGAATGTTCCCCGCCTTTCTTATTCAAATTAGATCAATAAATATGGATACCTACCTCTCCCTCCAGAAGTTTCTCTCCTCTCTATAAATATCAAGAAAGAAGACATTGTTAGGGTTCCAGATTTCTGTAAGCAAGCTGTGCTGCGAGAAGACTATTATATCCATCTTGTGACATTTCTGTATGAAGTTTCAGAGCCCGTTGGGTCTCAGTGAGGAGGGGTTATGACTGTATTGAGGATTCTGGTCTTTGGTATATTGCAGTATGTAATTTCTCTCATGTGTTAATATATCATCCTTTTTATGCACACTTTCTTCTTGTATCATGTTCTAGAATGTGAGTGGCTCACTAGTTTGCAGTAAGGATTCATCTTAAGTGGTGCCCTTTCTGGAATTAGTCAAGCGCTTTAAATAGGCCTAGAAGTGATATGTTGTTCCATGTTCATGCATTTCATAATTTCTGCTATATTAGTGGCTTAAGGATTCGTAAAATAATGCGCCCTTATGTCAGTAATATCTTCTCATGTTTCCTTCTTGCCCGCACTCCTTGATATCTGTTTTCTGTGATATATTATTTGAATCGGCCCTCTTTACAGTAAAGCGGTCTCTTAACTGTCTGATACTACCATGCTGAAGTTTCACCTGATGCCTTTACTCTATTCCTATCTGTGTATCAGCCACTGAAAGAGAATTGGGACCAATTCAATCTATTTCAATTTCCTTGTTTAAAACAAGAGATAGTAAGTGAGTCCCTTGGACTGACAACCCAAACTATAAAGGACTCCTTGCTATATTAAGATGTCCTAGGCACTGGTCTATGGCAACTCTAGACTGTCTCTAGGAGGGTGACAAAATCATCCACAACAGAAGGGAGACCTATCCTTTAGGAGGTTCTCATGGGAGGTGGAAACCATAAACTAAAGAAGGGAGTCTATGGTTATTCAGTCCAACCACTCCCAATGACTCATCCTCGAAGTTATTGAAGTTGAATCTTCGCCTCTATTTTTTTTTTTTAAATCCATAAACAGCTTGGCACGGGTGTCTAACCGGGATAGAGCACCAACTGGTGAGGGGTCCAGTGTTGATCTTATCCATCGGCGCGAGGGTAGAACTGGCTACTCGTGCCAAGGAAAAAACAAAGGTTTTTGAAGCTCTGCTCAGGGAATTGTCAACAGAAGGAATATTTCTCTCATGTAAAGGGATGTAATGATGGTATTTGCAAGGCATGAAACTTGTTATTAGTCACAGAAAATGACCCTCCAATGTGCGAGTTGGAGATTGCAAGGATAGTGACAAAATTTTGTGTAACAGACGCCCCCGAAATCATGAGGTTCGAGGGAGAGGGAGGTGCGAAATGCTTTATGAGAAGGCATTCAAACTAAACACCGCTATCGAAAAACCTGCAATAGCTGATATCTCTAATACATGAACATGTGGCATGGACGCAACCATCCATAATAGAGTACATAACAATGGAGATCTGAGGTATGGACGCAGCCATCCAGTAGTAAGGATCAACAAATAGACTCAAGTATGGTCGCATCCATCCAATCAAAATAGTCGTGCAATAAGTCATGATAATCCACAAAAATCTGCAACCTAGATTTTATTATACAAAACCCAAGGTCTTACGCTCCATCTCGACCCGAACAAGTACAATTTCAAGCATGCAAATATATGAGATGAAGTCGAAAATGCAAGAAAATCTTTTGATTACCAGCCAATGATGAAAGCTTTTAACAGACACGAGAGAAACCACCAATAAAAAAATGGCCCTCAAGGTACGAAAGGTACAATCTACGTAATGTGAACAGCGATCTGACATCGAACATCTGCAGAATCACTCAATCGAAGGCAAATGATGTGAACCTTGTGTCGAATGTGAAAAACCTGCCATTGAGGCATGCAGGCTCCAAGGTACTGAAAGGGAGTCTCTAGATCAAATTCCTAGATAATGAGCTGAATTCAACAGGAAGTGACCTGGTAGAAGGAGGGCCATAATGTTTCCCACGTCATTGACACGAGGCAGAGTAACATGATGAAAGTGAATCAGAACAAACAGGGAATCAAAGGAAGGTTGAAAACTGCAAAGGTAAACTTCTCTTGAATATATCAGCAACACGACACTAGATTTGGCAGTATTTGACATCAAGGGATATGAGGTCATGATGATGTGGCAAATAGAAAATGAGAGGTCAAAAGAGATTACCCAAACCCATGGAGGAAAAAATGAAGAAATGAGATGTTGCCAACCTGACACGAATGCAGACAAGTGTCATGTTCAAGAGCGACATACTACCAACATAACTAGAATTGGGTTCCATTCCCCCCCACCATTTCTAGAAAGTACTCCAATTGTTTTTTTAAAACAAGATTGAATGGGATAGCATATGCTTGCAATGTAAGTTTTTCCTTCAGAAAAATCCAACCTAGTACATTTTACGAGCCCTAGGGAGGAGGAACTCGAGTAACGTCATGGTGATGAAGTTCGATGTCATCAGGGTTTAACGAGTCTGACAAAGGGAGAACTCGGCATCTTTTCATGTTTGGATAGTTTGAGAAGAAGGCATAAAATAAAACTCCAGCATGGCCCTTTTCGTAAATAGTCTCTCAGATCTGAAAAGGTAGAAAAAGATATATGAAAGAACCTCTTAGTCGCGATAGGCTAAGGTATTCCTTTTTCGAAAATAATTCATCCTAGCCTGAAAAAGGGGTAAAAATATACTGGGTAGATATAATTTCACAGCCATTTAACAAGTTCAAAATGACAAGAGTATCGACAATCTTTTTAGTTTTAGAGAGTTAGAAAAGAGCTAAAGGATGACTCCACCTGGAGGAACAAGTGGCGTTAAGGGTAGAAACTGGTTCTGGTGCTGGTGGAACTGCTCAAAAAAAGTAAGGGTCAAGAGGCTGGCTAAAAATACCACTCATTGCAGCAGTTCCTTAGGAATGGGTAAAAAATCAAGTGAAGGAATATGATCGGCCAAGCAGATGGTAACGATGGAATGAGAAAACCAAGGCTCATCTAGCAAAAACAGGCTGATAAAATGGCAATCATGAGAGGTAAAATAATAATGGTTTCATTTTTACAGAATCTTGAAATCAAGAAACTCTGCTTGAGGTTGGTTTCATTTTAACACAAGCTTGAAACTTTGATAAACTATGCTTGGGATTGGTTTCATTTTTATGCAAGCTTGAAACAAAGATAAACTATGCTTGAAAAATAGGGAAAAACAAGCATGCCCCCAACATGGTGACTCAATTCGAGGCACATGCCCTGTAAAGGTTCAAATTATGAGATCAAGAGAAAGACTCGACTGGGATTTTACAAGATCTTATCAAAGACTCGAATTGAACGGGAATGTGTTTCATTGTTTTAACAAGGTTGACACATTAAAAGAACTATCCTCATAACAACTTGTTTCATTTTTTAGGGATCTTGACACAAGACAAGGAACTATGCTTCAACGATCTTGTTTCATTTTTGAAGGATCTTGACACAAGAAAAAGAACTATGCTCTGACGATCTTCTTTCATTTTTTAAGGAGCTTGACACAAGAAAATTAACATGGCTCCAAATACCTTGTTTCATTTTTGAAGGAGCTTGACACAAGAAAATGAACTATGCTTCGAAGATCTTGTTTTATTTTTTAAGGAGCTTGACACAAGAAAGCGAAATATGCTCTGACATCAACTCGTCATGTTGAATAAGAAGTCATGGCATCCAAGAGGTCTTCATCTGATGGGAGAACAACATCTCGGAAATCAGGATCCAATGCCCCTAGCACACGACTCACAACGACACTATCACTGAATGCGGGCATGGGACAGGTAGCCACATAATTAACCTACAGCAGGGAAGATACAACCGATGGATAAAGATCCAGAAGAGACAATGGCGGGCCAGCTGCCATATTAGGACCAAAGAATGAAAGCTAATCAATGGTCACGATCTAACCTTTGTGTGGAAAACAGATCACTCAAAAGAGAGAGGAGACAAATGCACCCATGGCATAAGAATAATCATGCCCCAAGAGTAAATTAAAATCCAAGGGGCATAGGACAACCATCGCGTCTATACAGACAGTTTTACCTCCCAAAGTAATTGGCAACTTCGGAAGGACCCCTAACAGTTGACTGGTTCTTCTATTAAATGCCAACAAATTATGAGTAACAGGCACAAGCGGTGGAGAACCAAAATCTTGCCAAGTAGTTGAAGACAGAACACTAACAGATGCACCTTCATCTATAATTATGCTATGCGGGACCATATCAAAGGCCTGTACCATGATATCAAAAGGCACATTAGAAGGAAGGCAGTATCCTGCAAATCGACTCCAATCGAAGGAAGCAACCAAAATACTTGGAGGGGGTACCATATAAATGAGATGGTCATCCCCCAGTGTTACCACAGAAAAATGAGCATCCTCCTGGACCTCAGACATGGGAGCAGGAAGAGAAAATTATTGAGTCTCAGGGATAGGAGAATCTTTCTCCAAGTCTGAATAATATGAAGAAACAAGAACAACGTGAGGGGGATGAGATCCACTCTTGACAGAAAATACATGATGAACAATAGGTGAGATTAGATCGACCGGTTCCACGACCAATGGTTGGTCAGGAATGGATTCATGGATTTGAATTTCCGGGGGAACATGATCGACCAAGGATGAATCTTCACCGATCGTTAAATCAACTAGCGGAGGACTCGAAGAAAGCTTTTGGTAACCAACCGGAAGGCAAGGTACAGAAACAGTATGGTTTTCCAACACTCTAGTGGCTTCATCCATGTATGGAAAAAGGTGAATGGGATGATGCCCTTCACACAAATTACAAGGATTGGTAATCTTACCCTATTTCTTACGAGTCTTATCAGTACTAGTCGAAGATGTGTCACCAACATGAATTCCAGAAGCCAAGGAAAATGGAGGATGGTCATCGGACCATGCCTCGAGCACCTTGGGAATGCCAGGGAAATCTCGAAGAAGATGGTCACCTTTGCACAACATGAAAGGGAATTTGAATTTCCGTGGAAGGTTGGATGGTTTATCCATGGACGGTTTCTTAGGCTCAATAGCCACAGAGTTAGCCCCTCTCTTATCTGACTTCTTATTTTTCGTCTTCTTCTTCTTCTTCTTAGCCACCTGGTTACTAGAATCCAGACTTTCACCAGGTGAAGTAGAAGAGGAGGACGAAGAAACAGGAGAAGAAGGGGAGAGGCCCACTTTAGAATCAACATGATTTTTTTTAGGTGGAGGAGATGGTTGTACAGAGGGAAGAGTACTCGAGACCATAGAGGTGGAGAATAACCACACATACAAACCAACAATTAATCCTGGAAGGGACAATGTTGCCATATAAGGAGCACCAACATTCCCAAAAGCAGGAAAATGACCAGGATTTCCTTCGGAGGGGATTCCTTGGTTGGCAAACTCCAGAAACATTGACATTGGAAACAACCCTCAAAAAACACTAAGGAAGATAACTTTAACCAGGAATATTTCGTGGGCAGTTAATATTTTAAGACACTGAAACAAAACTCTGTCGTTTCATATTTTAAGAGTCGATAAATAAGAAAAGGGTGACTCTATCACTTTCATGTTGAAACGAGCGTGAAAGGACAAGCGCTCGATGATATTTTCACTTTTTAACAAGTCACAAAAAGATCAAAATGACTACTCAAGTAATCTAAGCAAGAGGGTGTACCAAGTTTCCATGAACTACCACATACACCTTGGTGATCAAATGAAAAATAAATGACCAAGGACTTGATGTACATGCAGGTAGTTTCCCTGAATGTTGTGTTCAGTGTATCACGATTACGGGGCAGCAGACTCGGCTTCCTATGGATAAAGGATTGCAACCTATGAGGGTCTCCCTTTATATACTCGACGATATGGGGAGCACAACTCCGTACTAGTGCTGTCTAATGCCAGATGGAGAATGATAGCTACTAGTTTTTAAGACGCCGGAACACATGTCTAGCCTAGACCACTAAAAATGTGAGTGTTAAGTTTCAATGCTTCCTTATGTTGATTGAATAAATTTTAAAGGTTGATCTTGAATTATGTCTCGATTTCAAGGCCTTATCAAATTTGGAGCTCAACTTCCTAAATGCAACCTATATGCAAATGAACATCATTTTCAATTCGATGAATGCTAGTTATGCAAGAGAACATTTCAATTTCGATGAAAAGAAAGAATGAAAAATATTTTCTTTTTAATTTTTCAATGAAATGAAGCACACAATGCACTTATTCAAATGAAAAACAAAAGAAACACTAGTTTGAGTATTGCGAATGTAGGGATTAAAATTGAATGACTCAATCAATTCAAAACAAACACAAAAAGCATTCAAACTAATGTGGCAATATTTCAACCAAAAAGAGAGTTTCCCAAAACGACCCAAAACAAGCAATGTAATCGATGCTCAGATCAACAAGGGGAAGAATCAATCGAAAATGAAATGATCATTTAACTAAAGAAAATACTGAAAAGGATCAAGAAAAACTCAGCAAAATTGACCCAAAAACAAGACTGACAACAATCAAAGAGACTTATTTTCCAAGCAGGAGGCTCAGTGTACAAAACCACTTAGAAACCCTAAGGCCTTAAACTACACTGACAGGAAAAAGGACAAATGACTGAGAAAAACAAGTCTACAGTAGTCAACACAGTCCCAAAGGCTTAATTACACACAAAAAATAACCCAAAGTCAAGCACAATTGACCAAAATACACATCAAGCAGGGTAAATCTAATTCTACAAGAGTTGGCGCAACTATGAGGCTATAATCAGTTCCAAAAAGGGGTTGGTGCGACTTCACCAAAAGCAACCTGCACCAATCAGCACGATTTTTTAAATGAAAAGTGCACCAAGCCAGATAACTATAGAAAAAGGTAAATCCAAAGAGTAGAGGTCAACCTTAACACTCTGGAGTTGAACAGAGGATGGCAAGCAATTTGGCAAACCAAAAAAAGACAAAAAAACAAGCCAATGAGTGAAATCGACCCAACAAGCTCAAACGACAAACTCACACTATTCCTCAGCAGAGTCGCCAATTTGTTAAGTAGGTAAATCCTCTCTGTGGATAGAAATGATCCCTCTAGCCCTAGAGTGGGTCTAAAAGCAAAGAGACATGCTAGAATGTAGGTTCCTAACTACAGAATGAAAGAGGATATGGTAGATCGACCTACCTAGAATTCAATGCTTCTGTTGTGGTTGTAGTATTGGTGACCTCTCACTCCTACCTTGGCAAGTCACAATCCGTCTACAGTCTTTCTTAGATACCTGCACATAACAAAGTAAACAAGAGCAACATACAACATAAAAATTCCATTTGTAATCACTAACCAGTCAATGAGGGCTAAGCACGTTGCGTTAAATCAATCAACATAACACAAAGTGGGAACCCAAATGCTAGTCACGTATATATTGATGGAAGGAAGAGGTACAACCAATGGTTTGACATCGCAATATCCTCCAGCGGGGTTCAGCCGAATCGTGTCTTAGTACTCGTAAGGGGATTCAAACGGGATGAGGGCATGAATTTAAGCTCTCTCAACGAAGTTCCTCCTTGTTCTATCTCTTTCACAATTCAACTCAGCTATAGTATCGATTCTCCAAGTTCAGCTAGCTTATGAAAGGAGAGATAGCTTCTTTTTATAGAGGAAAAGGAGGAGGTTAGGATCCCTACAAAGGTGGAAGGGAGACCTATCCTTTAGGAGGTTCTCATGGGAGGTGGAAACCATAAACTAAAGGAGGGAGTTCGTGGTTATTCAGTCCAACCACTCCCAATGACTCATCCTCGAAGTTGTTGAAGTGGAATCTTCGCCTCTATTTTTAAAAAACATTCCATAAATAGCTTTCTGTGGGTGTCTAACTGGGAGGCCCAGTGTTAATCTTCTCCATCAGCACCAGGGTAGAACTGGCTACTCGCGCCAAGGAAAAAACAAATGTTTTTGAAGCTCTGCTCATGTAATCGTCAACAGAAGGAATATTGCTCTCATGTAAAGGGATGCAATGATGGTATTTGCAAGGCATGACACTTGTTATTAGTCACAGAAAATGACCCTCCAATGTGTGAGTTGGGTATTGTAGGGACAGTGAAAAAATGTTGTGTAACACTTGCCTATTAAAACATCCATCTTATTTTCCCATCCATCGGATCGTCATTCCCTAGATCCAATGGCCAACAACTCCTTTTGCATCCTTGATCACCCAATATTTAACACCACCAAGAGCTTGTGAAATAATTAGTTTCTCCATCCCTTCTCTTTGCTATGTGGCATCCCTTGATTATATCACATCCTCCAAAATAATACTACCCACTTGCTTTTCACGAAGCGAAAATTGTCGAGCTGTTTTCCGCCCATTGCGATGATACCACTGTTACACATTATTTTGTCACCATGACATTTTAATGACTATATGGGTTCATGAATACCTATATGATGCTCCCTTAGAAGTCTACAACCCTAAAGTTCCTAAACCAAGTTCTAAATTTGGAGAAAAGCTTGTAAAAATCATAAAAATACTTGTATCGCACTTTTCCTTAGTCTTACCTGTGGCACCGCACGTTTTCTTTATTAAAAGTGCGAATCCCTGTAAAAGGTAAATTGAAGGCGAAATTAAATTCTAGAAGCCTAGCTGGTCGAATATTCTCCCAGTTGGAAGCTTCTAGAATGTGTTATCCAGTCAAAGCCTTACTCCCTCCATTATCATTGACATTCGTTCCTTCTTTAAAGGAGCCTATTCCTTGGATTTTGGAGCTTAATCCCTTGATAAGAGGACTCTATCCCTTCCATTTTGGAGCTGCAACCACTTTTCTTCTCCTATAAATTGAAGCTTTGGTTCAGTCTCAAGGGTACATGCTCACATATGTAAAACTTCTCTATGCGTTTTGTATGCACTTAGTACTTGCTTTGTACTTGGTAACTACGATAGAGAAGGGAATTGCTGAAGAAACATACTCTTTTCTAGTTACGAGAACGATTACATACTCGTAGTTAGGCTGGTTCGAAGAGTAGAAGGGCTTGTCAGACCTAAGGAAAACCCTTGTTCCGGACCCCTTGAAGGACTTGTATGACATCAAGGCAAACACAGTTGTAAGATTGGATCCTGTTTTCTCAATAAGTTGTTTTTGTGTTTACTTGAATGACTTTTTTCTTAAATTCCTTAATCAATAAGATAGATTTGTGATTTCTGAAATAGTAGATGTTGCAAGTTCTGTTGATCCTCTTCTATGTCTTTGTTTGTAGATCTTAAGAGGTGACTTATTGGAGCAATGGGAAAGAAGAAATCAACTAGCGTTGGATCACAGGTAGGTCCTTTCTTCATCATAGAAAATTCTAAATTACATATAATCTATAGAAAGTAGCTTACATTTGTCCTGTTTGTTTCTAGCTATCCTTGTGATACTAGGGAGATCTTTCTTGTCCGCAAGAACGATTTATCCGCCTAACAAAATGGCGACTCCGCTGGGAAAAAATTTGATTTGAACTTAGTTTTCTTTGAGTTTGACTTTTGAAACCATTTTTTCTGATTTTGATTAGTCTATACTGGTTTGGGAAAATTAGCCTTAGAGTCTCTGAAAAGTAGATTTAAAATTTTTTATTTTTCTTTAAGTTTTCTGGTCTCCGCACTTTTTCTTTGAAAACAGTGTGGTCACCTCTGCAGTTTCTTTGTGTGAACAGTGCGGTACCGCACCTTTGTACCCTGTAACCTGTGGACCTTGAGAAATTTTTTGAAAAACTCAAAATTATATTTTCTTGAACCAGCTTACATGATTATTTGTATTTTCCCAGACTTGTCTTGATTATCAAAAGCCTTGTGTGAATTTCTTTTCAGCAATTTTACAATCTCATCAGTCTCCGTTAAGTTAATTAGGTGTTTTGAGTTTCTTTTTTGGAGAAATTCTTAATTTGATTTCCTTTGGTCATTACTTCGAGGTTTGTCTTAGTCTCTTAACAATTTTGCATCTTTTTGAATTTTTTTTTTTTGCAAAAAAAAATTCCCCCTCATTCGCCTTTGAGGGGGCTAAATTGTGTCTGGGTGTTAATCGCCTTTGAGTGTTTTTATTTTTTGATCTTTGGAAATCTAACCCAATTTTCTTTACTTACACTTGATTGGTTCTTATATTACATTATAGTAATCTTGTGTTTGAGAATTTTCTTGCATAGATTACATTTTCATAAATAGAATTCTCATTTTCGGAATATGAATGAAAAATGTGCATAGATTACATTTGCATACTTTTCAAGTGAATTGTGCATAGATTACAACTACATAGTTCACATTCTATAAAAATAAATCATAGATTTAGTTCGTTTTCTTTGATTTGAATTTACATGTTTTATGCTTGTTTTAAAACATAAAAATAAAAAAATTGTTTTGAATTGATAAGCATTAGTTTTTCTTGATGAAATTAATGCATTAGAGAAATTTTTATATTTTCTCTTATTGATTAATTTTTTGCATTGTTGGAAGTGAATGGAAAATATCTCCTTACTTTAGTTAGGATTCATCGAATTGAAAATATTACATTATCATATTCGATTGCATTTTGTTTTGGGTTGGGTCATAACACCATTGGATTCATATCCATTTACCCTTTGAGTAATAACAACCCAAATAACACAACGCTTAATAAAATTCATCTAGAAATTTTTACATTTTTAGGGCTCTTTCCACCAATCTAGCTTAGGATTAATGCTTTGGAATAGGGAATAGTTAACTTTCCAAAGAAACTAAACAAATAGTAGCATCTTGTGGTAGGAAAATTCCAATAGTAGCATGTATGCTCTGGGAAGCTCCTCCTAAATGAGTCAAGCACGAGATCATATTCGAACAAGTGAGGTAATCAATCCTTCCTCATTGGGAACAATAAAAGATATACACATATTAACAATGGTAAACCTCGGGTTTACCATTTTCGAGGAGCCTGGGGTCACTTGTCAGTAAACCTTGGATTATGTTAAGGATCCTTCAAGGGGATTGAGCTTTGTTACTCTACCCTTGCGTGTGTATCGGATTGTAGAATGTTCCCCCAGGTATATTTGTTCCTATTGGTGACCTTAGTGGCCATAAAATTTAGGATTCTTTCCCAAGGTGACGGTGGAGGGAAGATCCCACTGTACCTGGAGCAGACGTTCGCTAGACTCACTTGGACTCTTTGGAGGGTTATCTTCACTCGAGATGGTTTAAGTGGAGAAACTTGCACCAGTTTGTTTCATTAAGCAGGTTGTCAGGTAACTGTTCTAACCGCCATTTCTGCATTAAAATTCTACGATGTTGGATTTCATCACCAACTAGTGTTTTTAGTGCGAGAATCTATTGTTTGTGTGTGGTTTGACTCCTAGATTTGATAGCGCATGTTCATTTTCTTGTTTACATTTTAGAGACCATAGGTGTGAATTGTGAATTTTAATTGTTAGGTGTGAATTTTTAATTTTAGTTTTAAATTTATAATAAAATGAACTGAAGTTGAATCTAATGGAAATTGTTCCGGAATTTACCAACCAAGGAACCCCTCTTAACGAGAATCATATTACTTTTCCTTTCTTTGGAAATGTTGGTCCTCCTTATATGGCTACATTGTCATTACCTAAATTTACAATAGGTTTACCGATATGGTTATTTTCAACTTCGTTGGCCCCGAATACTCCAATTTTTCCACCTCAACCGGATGCTTCACCTCAACGGAGTTCACCATCTCAACATCCCCAACCTCATGTTGACCCTTTACCTTATTCAACCAATATTTCTTCCTCCCTTTCTTCCTCTTCACTTGGTAAAATCCTTGACGCTAGTAACCACCTGGCTAAGAAGAAGAAGAAAGGGAAGAAGAAGAAGAAGCAAGTTAAGAAAGAAGTCAACTAGTCAACCATGGCTATAAGTGTTAGTAGTATTGAGGAAACCTCCAACATGCATCGTAAACCCAAATTCCCTTACAAGCTTTGTAAGGGTGACCACTTCCTTATAAATTTTCCTGGTATTCCTAAGGTCTTGGAAGTATGGTTAGAAAAATCCCATCAACTTTTTGTTGATCCATCAACCAGTGATTGTCAGGTTCTTGGGAAAAAGGGTAAAGTTAGGTTTCCTTGTACGTTATGCAAAGGGAGTCATCAAAATCACATTTTCCATCACATGGATGAAGCCTCAAAATTTTTGGAAAACCTTATTGTTCCACAGCAACAACTTCCAACAGGTTACCGTAAAATTTCTCCCAACCTACCGTCAACTGACGAAATAATTGATCTTATTCCAAGTATAGTAAATCCCACTCTTCCATTAAAGAGTGAAACTGATATCATTCAGGTTGATGATTCATTATCTGATCAAGTGGTCGACTCAATTTAACATTTGTTCAATCCCACTCTCCCTGTAGAGAGTGAAATTCATACCGCTCAGGTTCTTCTTGTTACATCGGATTCTTCTACGCCAAGGGGAATTTCACCTGTTCCTACAAAACCCTCTCCAAGTACCGAGGTCTTTTCCTTTGATTGGAATAGACTGACAGAACCTCATCTTCCTTCCTCCATCCCTTTCCAAATCATTTTGAACGCTTGTGGTAAGAATGTACACCGCACACATGTAGATGAAGGTGCTTCTGCTAGTATTTTATCCTCATTCGCTTGGAAAGCTTTGGGTTCCCCTCAACTTGTTCCTATTACGCAGAATCTGTCAGCTTTTAATAGAACCATTAGTGAACCTTTAGGGATCCTTCCTAAGTTTCCTATTACCTTGGAAGGTAAAAGTATCTGTATTGATCTTATGGTAGTTCGAGACCCCTTGGATTTCAATTTACTCCTTGGGAAAGACTATGTGTATGTAATGAAAGCTGTTGTATCGAAACTCTTTCATGTGATTTCTTTCCCTCACAATGGAAAAATTGTGACCGTTGACAAACTTTCATTCACTAGTCTTGATTCGACTACCAATAATCCGACACCCCTAAATTTTCCTTATAGTAAAGTGGTATCTACCCCGCCACGGGTTAATTATGTGGCGACCAATCCCATGTTTTCAGTTACCGATGCAAGCGAACCTCTCAATGTTTTCTCGACTTCCTTTGACTTAGATCCAATAATTGACATGGAAAACTCTATGGAATTATTTGAACGCGATGTTCCTATCCCTTTTGAGTCCCTTGACATGTGGTCCTTCCAGAGAATTGTTCTTCCATCTGATGAAGACCTTTTGGAAGCCATGATCGAGGAGTGTCCCTTGACATGTCTTTCTTCCAGTTGGAAGCCATGACAAGTCACTTATGAGGATAGTTCTTTCCCTGTGTTAACCTCATTAAAAAATGAAACAGACCCATATGAGGAGAGTTCCTTTTACTGTGTCAACCTCATTAAAAAATGAATCAGTGGGTAATGAGCATAATTATTTTCTTGTGTCAAGCTCATTAAAAAATGAAACAAAGTTCCATGAGGATGGTTATTTTCTTGTGTCAACCTCGTTAAAAAATGAAATAGGTTCCCCGTGAGGAAAGTTTTTTTTACTGTGTCAACCTCATTAAAAAATGAATCAGTGGGTTTTGAGCATAATTCCCTTTCTTGTGTCGAGCTTGTTAAAATATGAAACAAGATTCCCATGAGGATAATTCCTTTTACTGTGTCAACCTTGTTAAAAAATGAATCAGTTCATCAAGAGGAAAGTTCCTTTTACTGTGTCAACCTCGTTAAAAAATGAAACATGTAGTTGAGGATCGTTCCTATTACTGTGTCAACCTCGTTAAAAAATGAAACATGTCTTAGATGAGGATGGTTCCTATTACTGAGTCAACCTCATTAAAAAATGAATCAGGTATGAGGATAGTTCCTTTTACTGTGTCAACCTCGTTAAAAAATGAAACATGTATTTGAGCATAGTTCCTTTTCTTGTGTCAAGCTCGTTAAAAAATGAATCACTAGGTTATGTAGGTAGATTGTAGAGAGTAGATTTTGATGATGGTTCTTTTGCTGTGTAAACCTCGTTAAAAAATGAAACAGGTCACCATGAGGATGGTTCTTTTCCTGTGTCAACGTCGTTAAAAAATGAAACAAATCCTCTCCTAGTCAAAGTCGAGTCTTTCTTTTGATCTCGTAAATGCACCTTCATTCCATCCACCTATTAGTAACCGGTAGTCTACTTAGTTGAATGAAATGAATCTTGGGAGGCATGCGCTCTAGCAAGTTACGCTTGGGGGGCATTAAAACCTATCTCAGGCATAGTTTTCCTACGTTTCAAGCTTGTGTAAAAATGAAACCACTCTTAAGAATAGTTTTCCTATGTTTCAAGCTTGTGTAAAAATGAAACCACTCTCAAGCACATTTTTCTCTATTTCAAGCTTGTGTAAAAATGAAACAAACCTATCTGAAGCATAGTTTTTCTCTGTTTCAAGCTTTTGTAAAAATGAAACCTATCTTGATTCGATTTCGATTATTATTTTCAAGACTCGTTAAACTCATGAAAATCCCGAGATTATTTTGCTATCTTTCATTCTCGTAAAACACATGAAAATGCCAAGTTCTTTCCATCTTTTCTTGCTCATAAATTAAATTGAAATTCGGCCATATGAGTACAATTTTTATCACTTTTTTGAACTCATTAAAACTTACAAAAAAGTGAAAACCATGAGTACATTTTTATCACTTTTTCGAACTCGTTAAAACTTACAGAAAAAAACCGAAACCCTTGATTTCTCTTTTAATCCCTTTTCAGACTCTCTAAACATGAAAATATTGCTGAGTACTTGACTATTCGAACTCGTTAAAGGAAATGAACAATCGTACCTTCAGTATAAGTTTACCCCTTTTGTGGATTGAAATGGCCTATTTACGAAAAAGGTATACGTTGACTAATCATGGTCAATAGAGTTCTCTCCCGTATTATTTTATCCTTTTTCGGGCTTGAGAGACTAAATTTACGAAAATGCACACCCACAGAGTTTCCTTAAGTTTTCTTCTGACTCCCTAAAATTGAAAAACACCGATTTTCTCCTATACTGTACTCGTTAAAATTTAACAGTAAAGGACCTGTAAATTACAAATAGGAACGAACCACTCCTTCTTAGGGTTCGATTTTTAAACTAAATTGGACTCATCCGAAGGATGAGCTTATATAACAAGCAAATGTTATCCTCCTCAAGCTTGTCAAAAATAAAGAGGTACTTTCTATAAATGGTGGGGGAAAAGAAAGAAAATGGATCCACTTGTCACACTTTGTTTAAAAGCAGTATACCATTCTTAAACACGACACTTTTTTTCACACTTCCACCTGGGTTGGGAAAATCCTTTGCCTATCAATTAATCAAACCATATTGAAAGTCTTCAGCCGATTTTTGGGTATTAGCTTTAGGTCAATTGTTACCAAACCATCTATAGTGTCGTTATGTGTTCAAGAGGACAGTTCAAAAAAACCATTCATCTGCAAACATGTGTCTCCATTTGCGTTGACCATCCCTGAGTTAGTCCTTGCAAAATATTTATAAAAAACTTGATCTAATGCTTTCACGTCGTGGGCTTTCCTACGACATATCACTTTCTATCGACGACAACATACCATCTAGGAAGTTGATCTAGAATCCTTCAGTACATTTAAATCTGCATGCCCTAATGGCAGTTTTCTCGCCTTCAACAACAAATTACATTATTAATCTTCGATCGAATGATTCCATCAAGTGTTTGACTTTAAATAATTTATTCACACTTCATGGATTGTGCTGAGTACTTCAAGAGCCATTATCATTATTGGTGGTTTATCTCACACTTGTTAATAGTTCACATCATTGACTGGTAATCAAGTGGTTTCTACCATGTTCGACTTCAACACAATCAATCACATGGATATAATCGTACTAGTTCGGGTAGCGGAAATCAAGACCTTGGATCTAGTTTCCACCATCCAGGTTGCGAGGAATTTTATTATTCATTATGCAGTAGACTATTCATGATAGATGGCTGCGTCCATACTGTGTCTACTATTGATGTAATATTAGAATAATTTCTATACCAGAACATTTTAGTTAAGATTTGATTTAGTTAGTTTTTACTCTGAGTATGGGAATGCCTACCTCAGTGATGATATATATATACAAATATGTTTGCATTTAATTTTTTTACAGGTTCCAACCGGCGTCCACAAGCCAATCCTTGGAAAGATAAAGAACTTCACTCTTTGAATTATCTCAGATTTCGTGCTTTAGGGGGAAATCTGTTACACATTATTTTTTCATCGTGAAATTTTAATGACTATATGGGTTCATCAATACCTATATGATGCTCCCTTAGAAGTATACAACCCTAAAGTTCCTAAACCAAGTTCTGAATTTGGAGAAAAGCTTGTAAAAATCATAAAAATACTTGTACCGCACTTTCGTTAGTATTACCTGCGGCACCCCACTCTTTTGCTCCAAAAACTGCAGAGCCGACCACATGTTTTCTTCATTAAAAGTACAGATCCCTGTAAAAGGTAAATTGAAGGCGAAAGTAAATTCTAGAAGCCCATCTGGTCGAATATTCTCTCAGCTGGAAGCTTCTAGAATGCGTTATCCAGTCGAAGTCTTAGTCCCTCCATTACCATGAACATTCATTCCTTCTTTAAAGGAGCCTATTCCTTGGATTTTGGAACTTAATACCTTGATAAGAGAACTCTATCCCTTCCATTTTAGAGCTGCAACCACTTTCCTTCTCCTATAAATTGAAGCTTTGGTTCAGTCTAAAGGGTACATGCTGACATATGTAAAACTTCTCTATGCATTTTGTATACACTTAGTACTTTCTTTGTACTGGGTAACTATGATAGAGAAGGGAATTGTTGAAGAAACATACTCTTTGCTAGCTCGAGAACGATTACATACTCATAGTTAGGTTGGTTCGAGGAGTAGAAGGGCTTGTCAAACCTAAGGAAAACGCTTGTTCTGGACCCTCGGAAGGACCTATACGACATCAAGGCAAACGCGGTTGTAAGAATCATTATTTTATTTAAGAATAATACAATTGGATCCTATTTTCTCAATAAGTTGTTTTTGTGTTTACTTGAATGACTTATTTCTTAAATTCCTTGATCATTAAGATAGATTTGTGATTTCTGAAATATTATATGTTGCAGGTGCTGCCAATCCTCTTCTATGTATTTGTTTGCAGATCTTAAGAGGTGACTTCTTGGAGCAACGGGAAAGAAGAAATCAACTAGAATTGGAACACAGGTAGGTACTTTCTTCATCATAGAAAATTCTAAATTACATATAATCTAGAGAAAGTAGTTTACATTTGTCCTATTTGTTTCTAGCTATCCTGTGATACTAGGGAGATATTTCTTGTTTGCAAGAACAATTTATCCGCCTAACAACCACCCCTCTATTTTGAATTTAACCCCATGCTTAAAATATTAACCACTATTGGTTAAAAACGAATAAGACCACCCTTTTAGTATTTTCACCATTTCTTTTCAAGATTTGCACAAAGGCAACTCTTTTGACCTATTTCTAAGCCAAAGAATCTCTACCGACCTATTGTTAAGGCATTTCACAACACAATTCAACACTTTTGCTACTAAAGCCAGTGCAGAATAAGCCTAAAGCCTTATAAAGACTATTTTGAAACCTCATAAAGCCTTTACTGCCTCCAGGAACTCCTCTGCAAATAGAAACTACCCCTTCCAGGTATTCCTAAGTGACAAGACATGTTCTTAAGCAAAGAAAGTAACCAGTTAATCAATTGAACCAATTTAGGAACTTTGTATACCAATAGAAAATCCACTATTACATCCAAAACCATGTTTGTAGACTCTAATCATATTTTTCAAAGTATTATTGAGGCCCTAAGACTATTTCCTAAGCCAAAAAAGTAAATAAATTGAATAAATCAAACAAACAATGGCTTCCCAAGGTATTGTAACAGTCAATCCCCTGCAACCTCCTATTGTTGATGTGGAACATACCCCCCTTGCAGACAGAGACTTTAAAATTGGTAACCCTGTCACTGATTTCAACCTCCTTTAGCTCCACTGTTGGAGCCATGATAAGTCAATTGACCAAGCTGATGATTTTTACCTTTGGGAGTCAAATTTTCCCAAGTATATTGTCCCACGGACCTTCCTGTGTCCAGAGGTTATCAAACTCTGTCAAACCAATTATTTTCCTGATCAAAGAGACTTAGTGACCCCTGGTAAAGAGATTTTACTCACTATCACATCTGAATCAATAAACCAGATGTTGCAAATTCAACCTAGGCCTGATGAAACCCCACTATCTATTGAGACCCTCACAGAATTGTATCTCAATATTTACTTTTCAAAGAGGTTCCAAATATTCCAAACATTCATTCCCTCATCAGTAGAAACTCCCAAGACTAACCCTCCTTATCTAGATGATATATCCTCTTAGAGAACCAAGCATATCATCACAATGTTGTCTTGTATTTTGGGTTATTTTTATGATGAGCATGTAGATGCTTCCATTCTATGTTTTCTGTCTATTTTCTCCCCTGGTCAGCCTCCTGCTTCTACATTCAAATTTTCCCAGTGCCTCTCTGATACAATCCATGAATAACTAGTTAAATTACCAGAGGAGGGAGTGTTCAAGTATTCATATGTTTTGTTCCATATGTTCCTATACTTTCAATCTGAAAAATTTGTAATCAACCTTCAAAAACTGGATGTTGAAGGTAATCCTCAATCAGTAATATTTTGAACTTCATTAATCAGGAAATATTTCACATAATTTATAGTAGCTACGACACTTCCCACTACATCAGCAACTACATCAGCTACAGAATCGTTTATAGCAGCAGTACAACGTAGTGATGAAGCAGGTAAACTAGTTAAAGTAATGCAAGAAATGTCCATAAACACTAATGAAATAAATAGACTTAAAGAATAGTTAGAAAATCTAGAGGATGGGAAGAAACTAGTTCAAATCATGCATAAAAATGAAGTACATAAGTCAAACAGATTGATTGAGAAAGTATAGAAGCTAGAAAACGAGTTGACATTGAAAGAACCACTTGCTCAAGAAAAGCAACAACTATGGGCCAATATCATTGACTCTGTCAATGATATTTGGCCACCCATTCAAGTTATTTATGAGCAGAAGTAGCTTGTCAAAGAAACAAGTGAAGCCATTCAGAAAATCAAGGAAGAACTTGGTAAGAAGCCAAAAGAGGCCAATGAAATCATTAAGTTTCTTAATTCCAAGAACAAACAGGAATTGGAAGAAATTGGCATAAGTGATAGGACTGAAACAATCATAGAAGTCAAAAAGGTAATTTCTAAAAGGAACTTAATGGTACAACTTGAAGAAAAGTGCCAAAACATGGAGCTTGCCATAACCAGATTCATGGTGAAATTTTAGGTTTTGAGGCAGAAAGGTCTACCAAATCCTTTGGTTATTAATGACATATTGATGAAACATGAGGATTATGATAAGAAAATCAGAGAAGTAGCAAAGGAACATGCTAAAAATTCCTCTATGAAAGGAATGCCCACTGGAAAAGTGCTCTATCATAGTTTTAAGAACCTCTTTTACCTACAACATGAGATAAAACATCTATTCATTAACAATCCTACTTTTGCAAAGTACACAGAAGTTGATGAAATCTTTAGAAGAATGGTAAAAATCAAGTTACCAGATGCAGAGGCCTGGGGGAAGTTGACTGATTTACTTTGAAAAGTAAAATATCACAGGAAAAATAATAGTGCATTTTTAAAAAGCATTGAAAATGAAAAGAAAGCGATCAAAAGGTTAATGTAAAATAGAGACATGTTAAATAGTATCAGATGAAAGTCAGAGTTTAAAGTTAAAACATAAATCACAAAGCAGAGTGAAATACAACCAGCGTAAAGGACACTCAACAACCTAAAATACAGCTAGCGTTGAGTAACAACAAAAGAGAGAAACAAGAAAAATATCAACCAAAAAACAGTAAATCCAAATAAAAGAGGGACAACTAGCACTTAGGCTCCTAGGTGTCTCTATCTTCTTGCATGAAGATATTTATTTTTCCTTGAATAATTCCTAAGTCAGTTTAGGATATTTTGTGATATTTTTTGTATAAATACTTCACAATTCGAAGTATTGTGTGTGGATTGTGGATTGCTAAACATTTCTATTGTTGTATTGATCTGAAACCTGAGGGTTCATTGTACCATTTTCAACTCAGTATACTGGATTGAGAAATAAAGGCATTATATTACAGGATTCATGTGTTGAGCCACTTCAGTGAATTAATTTCAATTGTTCTTTTTTATTTTCTGAAGTTTTCACATACTTGCATGTTTTCTGAATATACATGTTATAACAGGAATTATATTTTAAAACTTGTTTAAATACACTCTGTCTTGACTGTTATTCATTTTCATGTTTTCTTCTGATATCTAGATTAGGGAATTCTTCATTGCTCCCTAGTTTTAATTGACCCCTGTCATTTCCCTCATTATCCAGATCTGAGAATCCTTAATTGCTCTCTCATCCTGATTGAAACCATTTCATCATCCAGCCTAAAGATCTCAATTTACTCAGCTACCTTTCCCTGTGAACACTTCCTTTAGAACTTGATTATGTTTTTTTTCTTGATACATTGACTCCATTAGCCCAATGGAAAGTAGACCTGCACCTATCCTTCTGAATTAGTGATTCCACCACCAAACCAAACCAAAAATCAAAACCTAATCAATCCTACATAACTAGCCTAAAATCAACTAAAAAACAACAAATTTAAATCATAAAGAGAGAACCCTCTGTAAGCATTAGGAAGGCTAGATCTTTATCTAAAAAGTAGGTTTGTGGTTACCTCTAATATTTATTGAACTAAAAGCATAACAACCCTAGGAAATTATTGGAGTGATAACATACTGGTGATCATACTGGGGAAAATTCCTCAGAAAAAAGCATCAAAGTTCAGATCTGATTGCTGATGTTGAACAACGATTAGACACCAGAAGGCTTTACCTTTCACCTTGTGACTCCATTGTCCAAGATCCAGAGCTTCAAAGTTTAGAGATACTCCATAATCAAAGAATCCAAATTCCAAAGCATTAATGTTGATACAAGATGACAAAGTTTGTGGCAAACCTTTCATCTCATGATATTTTCAATGAATTCAGGGATGGTTTATCAAAATTTCAGCTTGATGAGGATTTTCTAAGAGCTATCTTTCTTATTTTGAAATCAAGAAAATTTTCTCCTAAACTTAAAATATGTATTCTTGAGTTAATTTCCGAAAAATATGAAAATGACATTAAACTTTTTCATTCTCAAATTCAGTCATATAATTTCCAAGATCATAAAAAATTCTTGGAAAATCTTCCTTCTCCAAAGCAAGAGGAAATTGTACTACCTTTTGATTTGCAGATTGGGGATGATTATCCTTTCAAGTACAAAACTGAAGAAATAGTTTTAGGGTTTAATATGGAGTATAAAAATAATCAATTAGTCATTGAAGGCCTAGAAGCACAAATCATACATCATGCTTTTAATGATCCTATAATAGATTATTTTTAGCTCAAGTCTGCAAACATGTTTTCTCTATGAGGATCAAATACATCAGCAATTTCCATTACACATCATATCTTTGATTATGAAGACACATGATCAAGTTATGCTTCCAAGTTTGATGACAAGAAATCAAATTATCCATTCATTTCTACAGCTACTTGACTGGATTCATTAGCATTTTTGTATTACCTGATTCAACAAGATTATCAGTAGATTAGAGTAGGTAGATAGTGCAAATAAACTTAGTACTCTGAGCATATTTTCAGTTTCAGTTCAATGTGTTTTCAAATTTCAGTTTGCAGAAAAGGTTTGGTTTTAGTATGAGATGTCTAGTCACAAAGATTATATAACAAAGTTTGTGCAGGCTTGGGATTGGCCCAATGGATTAGGCTACTAGTCAACAGTGTTCTTGACATTTCACAAGGAAATGCCATCCCCATGAGAAGCCACTGTAAGGGTCCTATAATAATAGGATTCATAATTTTGAATTGAATATGATTAGTCTTGTAATATTGTACATATTTTTCTTTTTGCAAAAAAAATTTCCCATATTAAAAATAAAAAAGGTAAAGAGGGTTAAGTCCTAAAAGAAAAATCAAATGACTAATAAAAGAAAAAGATCAAAAAAGAATATAAGATATGAACCCCACCCAAAAAGAGATAAAAATAGATCCTGAAAGTGATGCAAATTCAAATGCCACTACTTTTTACTTCACTTTGCAAAATAAGATTGTGTGCATCTTGTCAAAAATTCCAAAATCCATGGTGGTCAAACAACTTAATCTTGACTCATTCATGGTTTAAATTTCATGTTGATAGTTAGAGAATAAATATCTAGCCAAACTATTTAATCTTGGCAGATCAGTAGTTAGGTAGAGAATAATAATGAGCTCAACAAATTTATCTGAGCCATTGGAAGTTATAAGGTTAGAATTAGATAGTTTGCTTATTAAAGAAAAATTAAAGGGTCTGCAAGCTCAAATGCACCCATATAAATGAAGAAAAAATGTTAGGGTAAATGATGGGTAGGTAGAAGCAGTTTTTACAAGGCATGGATAGTAGAAATTGATCATTTCATATTACTAACTTCCTTCTAAACTCATTTCCCTTGTAAAATTACCCCGTCCCCTTCATATTAACCTATCCCCATTACTTCACCCATTTTCCCTTCCTAAAAACCACTTTTCCTTAGTTAAAAAACATATGTTCATTTGGAAAAGTAATTTCCTTTACTAACTTCCCTTTTCCATTTAAAAACACACTTATCCTAAGTTTTAAATAATGTATTGGGCCCCATTGAAAACCTTCCCCGATATTATTTTTATTCATATTCTCACTGTTGGTCGCTTTAATTGTTTTCACAATTCAAGCTCCACATAAATTGTCAACCCGAGGAAGTCTTTTTATTCCAAAGACAATCACGCACTGGATATGCTCAATTTCAAAAGAAAGAACAATGTTGTAGTAAAAAGCCACACAATTATTAATCTCACAATTCTAATTATTCAAACTCTGTTTAATCAATGCTGAAGTCACTTAAGTTATAGCAGAAATAATTCCTATGTTGCAGTTAAAAATCAAGTATAGGAAAATCAATCTGCAAGAGAAGAAATCAATCAACCATAGCAGGAACAGGACCCTATTCCTTAATTAGGAACTTCAGCACCTGCTGCCTGGCACTAATTACACTGTAGAAAAGATGACTCAAGAGACCAAGACCCTATTCCCATGAACAGGAACCTTCAGCACTTGTTCTCTTGTTTCTAATCACACTGCAGGAAAAGAAAGGCAATTAGTGGAAGCAGGACCCTATTCCTTTGTACAGGAATCTTCAGCACCTGCTTCCCAGCATCATACATTCACACAATCAACAGAAATAGATTTCTCAACTTCTCAAGAATGAATGTATTAAACACATGCAGCGTTAAGGAAACAGAGTACTTGATGAACTACGGAACTGTGCAACTAGTGTTTCAACAACAGAATTAAAGTAAAGTGCGAACAGTATAAAGAATTAAACAAATTACAGGAACAAAAGGGTGAATCTTGTGAGGAGGCGGGCCCTTTCCCTCTCACAAGATTCCCCAGGGAAGGAATTAAATTGGAATGCTCAAAAGAAGATTTTATTCATCTGTCAAAAGAAATGATACATTACAGATGGAGTCTAGCTCTAGTTCTCACACACAATGTTCTCCTATAGCTTTCAAACTCTAACTCCCTACTAATGATGATGTCTCCTCTTTTTAAAGAGGAGACATCTTTTACAATTACATGAGAGCAAATCTACATTTATCCCAAATCTGTTCGCTTTCTTAAAACAGGACTATTATGTTCTTCCAAAAAAAGATATTGTTACAACAAAGGCAACAAGAATGCTATCTTCAGAATGGTCCATGTAACCAAGTCTTCATGCTGTTACTATTGTTCCACAAAAGGCTCTTCCAGAATCGCAAATTACGAGTGACGGAATTTGCGCGCTTGCTGGCTGTTTCAGCAACTAAGTCAACTGTTTCAGCAACGGCCGATTGTTCCAGCAAGCATATAACTTATCTGCGATCTTTTAAACTTTATGTTAGCAACAATCCACTTCGCTTAATGATAAAATATAAGAGTATTTTGGAATTATATGTAAACAGATTAAACATATAATAAAGACGAGGATTTTATATACCTTGGGATAAAGTAGATGAAAATGCTAATGGAATCCTTTTTTAATCATGGTTATAAAAGTAAAATGGTGTCAAAGTATATAGCAAAAATGATACATAGTGGATTCCTAACACTCACTATGTTTTAAATATTCCACTTTACATATTTGACTAACCTCCATTTATATTTAACCTTAGTTTAATATATATAGTTAAACTCATTCTCTCATATATTATATTAACCCCGATATGTATTAATCCCCGCATACATATATTAACCCCTCCCACTATTATTAAATTTTTCCCTCTTATTATATTAATTCCCCACTATTATAAAGTCTCGACCCACATTATACCATGTTGTGTTAACCCCGCCCATAAGATATTCCTAACCCTTTTTACATTACAACACCCATCGCATAAACTATCCTTGGGCCCCGCCTATCCAAACATCCATCTTATTTTCCCATCCATTGGATCATCATTCCCCAGATCCTATGGCTAACATCTCCTTTCGCATCCCCGATCGCCCAATATTTAACACCACCAAAACCTTGTGAAATAAGCAGTTTCACCATCCATTCTCTTTGCTACGTGGCAGCCCTTGATTCTATCACATCCTCCAAAAGAATACCACCCACCTGCTTTTCACAATGAAAAAAATGTTGGGTTGTTTTCCGCCTGTTCCAATGATACCACCCCTCTATTTTGAATTTAACCCCGTGCTTAAAATATTAACCATTATTGGTTAAAAACGAATAAGACTGCACTTTTAGTATTTTCACCATTTCCGTTCAAGATTTTCCCAAAGACAACTATGCCAACCTATTTCTGAGCCAAAGAATCTCTGACGACCTGTTGTTAAGCCATTTCACAATAGAATTCAACCCTTTTGCTACTGAAGTCAGTGAAAAATAATCCTGAAGCCTTATAAAAACTAGTTTGAAGCCTCAGAAAGCCTCTGCTGCCTCTAGGAACTCCTCTGCAAACATAAACTACCCCTTCTAGGTATTCCTAAGTGCCAAGGCCTGTTCTTAAGCAAAGAAAGTAACTAGTTAATCAATTGATCCAGTTTATGAACTTTGAAGACCAATGTAAAAGCCACTGTTACATCCAAAACCATGTTTGTAGACTTTAATCATATTTTTCACAGTATTCTTGAGGTCTTGAGACTATTTCCTAATCCAAAAAAGTAAATAAATTGAATAAATCAAACAAGCAATGGCTTCCTAAGGTATTGTAACAGTTAATCCCCTGCAGCCTCCTGTTGTTGATGTGGAACATACCCCCCTTGCAAAAAGAGACTTAAAAATTAGTGACCCTGTCACTGATTTCAACCTCCTTGAGCTCCACTGTTGGAGCCATGATAAGTCAATTGACCAAGCTGATGATACCTTTGGGAGTCAATTTTTCCCAAGCATATTGTCCCATAGACCTTCCTATGTCCAGAGGTTATCAAACTCTGTCAAACCAGTTATTTGACTAATCAAAGAGCCTTAGTGATCCCTGGTAAAGAGATTTTATTCACCATCACAGTTGAGTCAATAAACCAAATGCTGCAAATTCAACCTAGGCCTGATGAAACCCCACTGTCTATTGAGACCCTCACATAATTGTATCTCAATCTTGAATTTCCAAAGAGGTTCCAAATATTCCAAACATTGATTCCCTCATCAGTAGAAAATCCCAAGACTAACCTTCCTTATCCAGCTCCTATATTCTTTGAGAGAACTAGGCATATCATCGCAATGTTGTCTTGTATTCTGGGTTATTTTTTTGATGAGCATGTAGATTCTTCCATTCTAGGTTTTCTGTCTATTTTCTCCCCTGGTCAACCTCCTTCTTCTACATTCAATTTTTTCCAGTACCTCTCTGATACAATCCATGAATAACTGGTTAAATTACCAGAGGAGGGAGTGTTCAAGTATTGATCCGATTTGTTCCATATGTTCCTATACTTTCAATCTGAAAGATTTGCAATCAACCTTCAAAAAATGGATGTTGGAGTTAATTCTCAGTCAGTAATATTTTAGACTTCATTAATCAGGAAATATTCCACAAAAGTTCCAGTAGCTACAACACTTCCCACTACATCAACAACTACATCAGCTACAGAATAATCTACTGCAGCAGTACATCCTAGTGATGAAGCAGGTAAACTAGTTAAAGCAATTCAAGAAATGTCCATACAAACTAACGAAATAAATAGACTTAAAAAACAGTTAAAAAATCTAGAGGATGAGAAGAAACTAGTTCAAATCATGCATAAAAATGAAGTACAGAAGTCAAACAAAATGACTGAGAAAGTACAAAAGCGAGAAAAATAGTTGACATTGAAAGAACTACTTTCCCAAGAAAAGCAACAACTGTGGGCCAATACCATTGACTCTATCAATGATATTTGGCCATCCATTCAAGTTATTTATGAGCAGAAGGGTCTTGTCAAAGCAGCAGGTGAAGCCATTCAAAAAATCAAGGAAGAACTTGGTAAGAAGCCAGAAGAGGCCAATGAAATCATTAAGTTTCTTAATTCCAAGAACAAACATGAATTGGAAGAAATTGGCATAAGTGATAGGATTGAAACAATCCTAGAAGCCATAAAGGTAATTTATAAAAGGAACTTAATGGCACAACTTGAAGAAAAGTGTCAGAACATGCAGCTTTCCATAACCAAATTCATGGTGAAATTCGATGTTTTGAGGTAGAAAGGTCTGCCAAATCCTTTGCTTATTAATGACAAATTGATGAAACATGAGGATTATGATCAGAAAATTAGAGAAGTAGTAAAGGAACAGGCTAAAAATTCCTCCATGAAAGGAATGCCCACAGGAAAATTTCTCTATTAGAGTTTTGAGAACCTCTTTTACCTACAACATGAGATAAAAAATCTATTCATTAACAAGACTACTTTTGCAAAGTACATAGAAGCTGATGAAATATTCGGAAGAATGGTAAAAATAAAGTTACCAAATGCAGAGGCTTGGGAGAATTTTAATGATTTACTTTGAAAAGTAAAAGATCACAAGTAAAATAGCAGTGCAGTTTTAAAAAGAAGTAAAATGAAAAGAGAGCAGTCAAAAGGTTAATGTAAAACAGAGACAGGTTAAAGATTATCAGATGAAAGTCATAGTTTAAAGTTAAAACATAAATCACAAAGCAGAGTGAAATACAACCAGCATAAAGGATACTCAACAACCTAAAAGATAGCTAGCGTTAAGCAACAGCGAAGAGAGAAACAATCAAAATATCAACCAGTAAATAGTAAATCCAAATAAAAGAGGGGGAGCTAGCACTTAGTCTCCTAGGTGTCTCTACCTTCTTGCATGAAGATATTTGTTTTTCCTTGAATAATTCCTAAGTCATTTTTAGGATATTTTGTAATAGTTTTTGTATAAATACTTCACAATTCAAAGTATTGTGTGTGGATTGTGGATTGCTAAAAATTTCTATAGTTGTATTGATCTAAACCCTGAGGATTCATTGTACCATTTTCAAGTCAGCACACTGGATTGAGAAATAAAGGCATTATATTACAGGATTCATGTGTTGAGCCACTTCAGTGAAGTACTTTCAATTGTTCTTTTTTATTTTCTGAAGTTTTCACATACTTGCATGTTTTTTGAATCTAAATGTTATAACAGGAATTATATTTCAGAACTTGTTTAAATACACTATGTCTTGACGTTTATTCATTTTAATGTTTTTTTTCTGATATCCGGATTAGGGAATTATTCATTTCTCCCTAGTTTCGATTGACCTCTATCATTTCCCTCATTATCTAGATCTGAGAATCCTTAATTGCTCTCTCATCTCGATTGAAACTCTTTCATCATCCAACCTAAAGATCTCAATTTACTCAGCTACCTTGCCCTGTGAACACTTCCTTTAGAACTTGATTATGTTTTGTTGCTTGATACATTGAATTCATTAGCCCAATGGAAAACATACCTACATCTATCCATCTTAATTAGTGATTCCACCACCAAACCAAACCAAAAATCAAAACCCAATCAATACTACATAGCTAGCCTAAAATCAACTAGAAAACAACAAAGTTAAATCATAAAGAGAGAGCCCTCTCTGAGCATTAGGAAGGCTAGATCCTGATATCAAAAGTAGGTTTGTGGTTACCTCTAATATTTCTTGAACTAAAAGCATAACAACCCTAGGAAATTATTGGAGTGATAACAGGTAGCCTTTAATATTTCGAAGGAAACGACAATAGAGGGCTTAATGATGACATTGGCCAGACTATAAGAAAAACCCTCAGCCTCAAATAAGGTATTTCTTATGAAACATTTATTTAATATGAAAAAGTGAGAAGTTGGATCTATTGCTGATCATTTGAATGAATTTAATATGGTTACCAATCAGTTAAGTTTTGTAGGGGTAAATTTTGATGGTGAAGTTAGGGATTTTTTTTTTCAATGATCATTACCAGAAAGTTGGAATGGTTTAGTTATGGCCATTAGTAACTCTGTCTCTGGATCTAGTACTTTAAAGTTTGATGTTGTTGTCGGTGTTATCCTTAGCGAGGAAATGACACAGAAAAGCTCTAGTGAGACATCAAGTAATGCTTCGAGTGCAGAGACAAGGGGAAGAAAAATGGAAAGAGGAAAGAGCCTAGGATATCACAATAAGTCAATGAAATGTAGATCCAAGTCTAGATCAGGGATAGTGTGCTGGAAATGTGGGAAAAAAGGACACCTGAAGAAAGAATGTAAGTCTCGAAAGGGAAAAGAAGGAAACACAAAAAAACAAAACAATCACAAAGTGAATGTGATAGGTGATGTGTTGCAAGATGCTTTTATTCTTTATTTAGAAAATGTTATTGATTTCTAGGTGGTAGATTCAGGGGCCTCATTCCATGCCACACCTGATAAGAAAAATTTTCATGACTATGTTCAAGGATATTTTGGACAAGTTCATCTGGGTGATGATAAACCATGTAAAATCATTGGAATGGGTAAAGTTCTATTAAAACAGTAGAATAGAAACCAATGGTTATTAAAGGAGGTAAAGCATGCTCAATGTCTGAAGAAAAATATGATTTCAACAAGGCAGTTAGGCGGTGAAGGTTGTGTGACAACTTTTACAGATAAAACCTGGAAGGTCACTAAAGGAGCCTTGGCAATAACAAAAGGGGAAAAGGTTAGTACATTGTATTTATGCAACAATATTTCTAATTGTGTTAATTCTTTAAACACCACAGGAGCAGATGCAACATTATGGCATCATAGGCTCAAACACATGAGTGAGAAGGTGTTGGGGTTCCCATGTTTTGGCCAGATCGGCAAGACAAAAAGATGAGACAACATCAGAACCACTTTCAGACCTCAGGATCTAGCCCTCCTGGGTCCAGAGAGGGATCTCTCTATGATAGTCAAAGGTATATGTCTTTGAAGCTCTATGTTTAGATGTTAGGCTAGTTATAAGGCTCAGGGTTTTGTTTGATTGTTTATTTGGTTGCTAGTTATCAGGAAAGAAGGATTTCAGTGTAAGACAAGAATGAGAAAAGAGGGATAAGGCAGAGGTGAAATATTCCAATAAATACTCAAAACCATTGGGCAATGGAGTCAGGAAAGGATTTTCTTGCTAATCAATAGGCATGCTTTCAATTGGGCTAGTCATCTAAAACCTAGGATCTTCAAGATGATTATGTGATACAGAAAGTAGGAGGGAGGAGATAACACAAATTTCAGAGCACAAAGTTACAGATCAGCAGGTCGTACAAGGATCCTAGTGGATAGGGCTGACTCTAATCCCTAGTGTTCCCAAATCTTCCAACTAAATCTATAACAAGAAACATCTAAGAACTGAATTCATTCAATTCATACATCAGAGAGCAGGCAATAACATCCACTACACTGGTTAAACCAACTGAAATCATTTCTTAGATAATACATTTAGAAGAGAAACATAAATGGCAAGGAGAGCAGTAACATAGGGTACCTAACAAGGGTAAATCCTATGCCAATATTCTGATGCAAGCCAGAAGAAACGAAATGAAATGTATGCAAATACATAGATAGGAAAACATCACCGTTGCTTCAGATCAGGATCCAAAGAAATGCGTTTGTCTTTTAAAATAACAATACCAGACAAGTACAACATGCCAATGGCTGAATACTCAGTTTGAGAACATTTCCTTCGACCTATATTACACTTTACACACAGACTGTCTCTCAAAATAAACTACTTGCAGTTCTCTGATAACTGATCAAAAACCTTTACAATGTTTTTCTCATGAGTTTTATAGCTGAAGAGAAGCAGAGGAGGTAGGTCGAAAACTAAATGCAGCATTAACACTCGAAAGAGGAAGGGGGTGGAGCCCATTCTGTTTTAAACTCAGAGCATTAACCTCTGGAAATTTTGGGCGCACGAATGATCTCCTTCAGGATTCCAATTACTTTGATATGGCCCTGAATGTACTCTGACTGCAGTACTTTGGTGTATAAAAAAAATGACTGAATGGACTGCCATGCTTGTGAAACAAATGCTTCTGACTGTATAGGATTGCTGTAGGGGGGAAAACTTTGCTTGGACACAATACAATCTGAAACCATAATGAGTGTTGTTTCCTTGCTCTGAACGAAACAATCTGCTGATTTGAACCCTGATTTCATTGTCTTCTGCGTGTTGTACCCTTGCATGATCTTGTGGGATCATGATCTAGTGTTTTTCCTCTAAACTTCTATATTAAAACATCAAAACACTTAATGCCGAATGCTGAAATCCTTGATCGTAAGCTGAATTTTTCCACTGTTCCTTGAACGTCTCGATTTTGAGAGATCTAGGCTTTAATGGTGCCAGAGAGGGCTCGCGAAGTTTCAAACTCTGTCCTTTGATGGAATTTATACCTCCGCCACCTTTCTTGACGTTCCTTGTAGTACCAGCTTTTGAATTTAATTCTGTTTGCTCAATGCGATACTTACAATGATCTTTGTGAATCATGGCAGATTTCCGCCTCTCTAAAAACCCTGCAAAAACACACAACTTGTTAAGAAAACCAATGGAGGTGGTGGACGCGACAGGGGGCGGCTAGACTGACAACGCAGACTGGTTAGCTGGCGAAAACATCGTGGAAAACCCGTAGTGTGGTGGAAACGGTATGGATTACATTCGGGAGGTGACGTGGGAGGAAAATGAATGAAAACCTTTGAATCTCCGACCTTTGAACAGATATACGAAACAGGAGGGCGGATGTATGGCAGGACACATGGAGGTGATGTGGCGGGACCGGGCGACGACGGGAGAGTCCACGGTGGGGACAGATCTAGACCGTTGGATCTGAGAGGAGATCAACGGTTGAACATGTGATGGGGGACAACGATTAATGGGCCTGAGATACGGAGACAATGGGTTAAACCCCGCGCAGCTTCGTCGATCAATGACCGTCAGATGAGGCCCCCAAGATCTAACGGTTGACGTGAATATCGCTGCGCGTCCTGAACCGAATGATAACGCGCGATGGGATAGCGGTTTTGAAATCGTATAGGAGCCACACATCGAGAGGTGTATGGAATTGCTGGCCGATGAGGAAATACTGTTGACCGCCCAAAGGCGGTGCGATAGAAACCGCCGAGTTTTGAAATAGTGCACTGCGGGGACCAATGGCGAGTAAACTCTGGACCGTTGATCTGGCGGTGAGTGGACGGCGATGGCGTGATCGGTAGTTTAAATGGGGAAAACACGAGCGTTGTGGAATTAACGATCGTCATCCGATCTACAAGATTAATGGTCAGGGGCGCTCCCGATACTCTTTGGAGACTAGTGCCCTTCGGACCAATGGTCGGTCACGGCGCAGGGTTACATGGAGAGAAAGGTTGCGGGGCTAGCGAAGAAGGGGCTGAGGCCTATTATATGGTCCGAAGGTGGGTTTTTAACCCTTTTTAATGCATTTTAAGGCCCGAGGAGGGTAACGGTAGGGGAAAGAGGGAGATTTAGGCATAATCAAGGGAGTAGGGATGTTTTAGAGGGGATTTCAGAGATGGAAAGGGGAATTAATGGAATTAGGGGGAAGAAAGGGGACTTTGAGGAGAGGAACAATGGGGTGAAAATGAAGAAATTTGCAAGGGTATACAGGCAGAATAAAACCTTTAGGAGCTTGATTTTTGGTCAGCAAGGCATATTGATTCAGAACAACAGAAGGAAAAAGTCACCAAGGAGGGAACTTGGAAAGGCTGCAAGGATGATGTGTTTACAAAGGGAATGCATTCCTTACAGGCTTATGAAACAAATCAGCCCCTTGCTTGCTAGTCAAGAAATTTATAAGGGGCTAACAGAAGGGGATGAAGATTCTTCACTCAAGAAATTTGTTGCCAGGTTTGAAGAATATTGATTTCAATTTATGTGAGAATTGTGTTTATAGAAAACAGAAGAGAGTCAAATTTATTAGAGTTGGGAAAGAAAAGAAGAGATAAAAACTAGGGCTTGTGAATATAGATGTATGGGGACCTTCTTAGGTATCATCTCTCAGTGGCTCTTATTATTATGTTACTTTTATTTATGATGAAACTAGAAAAACTTGGATTTATTGTATTCAGAATAAATCTGATGTATTTTATACTTTCAATAAATGGAAATCTTTGGTTGAGATTGAGATAGGAAAGAATTTGAAGTGTCTCACATCAGAAAATGGAGATGAATATTACAACAAATAGTTTCATAGGTACTGTTCAAAGCATGGAATTCGCAGAGAGAAGACAATTCCCATAACACCATAGGAAAATGGTGTGTCAGAAAGGATGAATAGGAAAATCCTAGAGTGTACAAGGTGCATGAGATTACATGCAGGATTGCCTTTACAATTTTGGGCATATGTTGTACATATTGCTTTTTATCTAATAAATAGAGGGCCTTCAAGTTCCTTGGATGGTGGTATTTCAGAGGAGGCATGAACAGGAAAAAAGGTAAACTAATCTTTTTTAAAGTCTTTTGGTTGTGAGGCCTTTGTCCATATTAATAAAGAAAATAGAACAAAGCTTGAGGGAAAATCAAATAAATGTACCTTTATTTGATATGGTGTTAATTATTTTGGTTATTTCTTATATGATTATGAAATTCACAAAATCATTAGGAGAAGAGATGTAATATTCAATGAAAAGGTATTGTATAAGGATCCGTTGCAGGAAAAGAAACAAGAAAAATAAAACAAAGAATACACAATTCTTGATGAGATCATAAAAAAGTAAAGGTTCTGTTGTACGGTACAACAACCCCCCATTTTTAACTTGTTCACATCAAATAATGGGGACCCTTTCTATAAATTTTTTATCTAAACACCTTTTATGATTTTATTAAGTCAATTATCTTAGGATTTTGTTAATTTTTCATTTTCTTTAGATTCTTGTTTTGATTGCTTGGTTGAAATCGTTTTTTTATAAGCTTCCTGTTGACGCTTGTTTCGTCTCATTTGGTCAACCGGTTTGTAAATAGCACTCCTTTGAAGTCTAATCAATTATGTCACCTGGGTTAAAAAATTGCGGATTTTAATAATGCATTTAGTTTAAATATTAACCCCTAGATTAATTATTACTAACAATTCTTATTTTTACTTATACAGCCAAATCATAAAGCATCGGGATTTCAGTCATTTATTCCAATTTTCCAATTTTCAAATAAATTTCTAATCTCGAAAAAATCCAAAATGTCAAAATGGTTGTTTTAGGTAAATCATCATTTTAGATAAATTCGTAGTCTAATTTAACATCTCTAAAATAAGATAAAAAAAAAAAAAAAAAAAATTAATTTTTAACATAAAATTTTGAATTAATTAAATTAATTATTATATTAAATATAATTAATTTAATTTAATTAAAATTTTATATTAAAAACAAATATATAAAAAAAAACAAAAAATTAAATTAAATTTTTGCATAAAACACATCGCATCGGAAATATTCATGTGAACATCCTTTTAAAAACCCCGATGCAATGATTTTTCCCGATGCGATTGAGGCTCATTAGTTTCATCCGATGCGATTGAGCTCATTACCTCCGATCCGATTAAGCTTGTCAGCCCCGATGCGATTGAGGCTCATTAGTTTCATCCGATGCGATTGAGCTCATTACCTCCGATCCGATTAAGCTTGTCAGCCCCGATGCGATTGAGCTCATTACCTCCGATCCGATTGAGTCACATTGAACTTATGCGATGCGATGAGGTCAATGTTCAAATCTTCCGATGCGATTAAGTCAATTTTCAAATCTTCCGATCCGATTGAGTCAAGAGGAGCAACTGAATTTCCAGATTTATATCAGATTTGACTTATCAACTTTGGAAGCTCATAAATTGAGTTTTACTTGGCCAAATGAGGCCCAGGACGGCTCATTGGAAAGAGAAAATCAAGGAAAACATTTCTGAGGAGGTTTCAATAACAGATTTGATCATTTATTGGGTCAAAAATCAGGCAGAAAATCAAGCTCCGAATTTCTAAAAATAAAATCAATTTTCTGAGTTTTGTTTTCTTCATTTTCATTTGTCCAGCCTCTTCTAATTGCAGATTCATGCATCAATAATATCCTTGATTAATTAAAATCATTATGAGTATCAATAAGAAGCTCAAATTTCATTTTTATTTATTTAAATAGAATTTGATTGGATTTGTTTTAATGATAGAAATAATATTTGGATTTTATTTTTGCTTCTTAAATGATTTTTAATTTCTTTTTGCAGGAAAAACAGTAGAAGAGATATTGAGGAAAAATATTTCAATCAATGAGAAGACTCCAGCAATTAAATATTGGAATTTTTGAGCAATTAAAGTTGGATTGGGCAGATTTTTCTTCAAACAAACTCTCTTCTAAAAATAGTTTTGCGAAGATTATAAATTGCAGATTGCAAAATGTAAACAGGGCTGCTCTCCTCTGCAATTCCAGACTTCTAAAAGCATTTCTGTTATAGGAATTTAGAGTTGTAGATGGGGAGGAGAGAAAGTTTCAGATCTGAACATTATTGAGGGTTTATGCTTTATGTCTTGTATTATGCATGATGGGCAGAGTTTGCATTTCTGCAGCTCTAGTTCAGAAAGAAGAAATTCAAGTAATGTAAAGTACTGTTAGAGACCAGGATCAGAGAAACATATTCAATTAACTAGTATTTTTGGCATTTCTGTATCAAATACCAGTTTCATTTTTATGTTAATAAAATTGTTGTTTCGTTTTATTCATGTTTTGGCATTTCTGTTGATATGGATAATTTGTCTCAAATTGTTATGTATCTCTGCTCTTATGAATTAAACTCTGATTTCTGAGTAACCATTACTCAGAAATCTGTCTTATGACACTGATTTATTAAATGGTAATGTGTCGTGAATTTCTTCCACATGTTATCGTTTAATTATTAGTTTGACTGATATGATAATCGATATCAATTTTTGTGAATTTCTTCTGGAGTGTTGTTGATTTATTATTTCAGTCAAATGGTCTCAATAGAATGTGTTTTGGTACTCACAAATGTGAGCTAATTGAATCTCTTCGTTAGCTTAACATTAATTTAAAACCAGACATATTTTAATTCTCATTATTTAATCATCTTGCTCTTAGTTGGGTTTAGATTTTCATCTACCTAATTGAGATAGGATTTAGATTAGTTTCTTTTTTCTTGCATTATAGAATAAGTTTGCAATTAGATTAAATTTACATTCTTTTAAGTCCTCTTTTCAAAGAGGCAAAATCTTAGTTGTGGTTTGGCTGAACCCAAATCAGCTTAAGGGTCATTCTCTTGCCTGATCAACAAGAAGAATTGATCTGATATCCCTGTCTATTGGTATTTAAGGAAACATCATAAACCAATAGCGATAGGGAAGAGGTAACTGGACCTAGTTAAACCAGTCGGAGCCGCTATCATAAACGGAAAAGGAGCTGTATTAAGGTCCGGACCGGGTGGTTATCCCCCAATGTTGTAGCAGCGATTTTCGAGGCTTCAACATTTTTGGCGCTAGAAGGAGGGCCTGAGATTTGTTTTACTTTGGAGTATTTGAATTCTAACATTTCATTTTTATTACAATGGCTCCTTTAAAACTTCCAATTTGGAGTTGTATACATGGACGTGCATCTTCCAATACTCCACCCGAAGTGGTAAGACTCTTGTCTCAGGTAAAGTTTGATGGTAAGAAAAATTCTTCTACTTTTAATCATGTCTTTCAATTTATTCAAAATGTTTCAAATTATGATTTTCAAGGGATTGATGAAGGCATTTTATGCAGAATTTTTACTCTCACATTTGCGGCAAAAGCCAGAAGCTGGTGTAGAACTCTTCCAGTTGCTTCAATCCACAGCTGGGATCAATTTGTTACAATTTTCATTTGTAAATTTGACGGCTATGATTATGAACATGTATGTGAAGAAATTGAATATTTACGAAGGTTTGAAAATGAGTCTGTTAATGATTTTAATATTCGATTTCATTTAAATTGCTTAAGATTTAAAGACGAAGATAAAACTACGGAAGAAGAATCATTAGATTGGTTTGAATATATTTGTTCTCTTCCACCCATTCCCAATCCATATGAAATTAATTCAAGCTTTGTTCCATCCCATTACAATATAAATGAGAATCCCAATTTAGATGTGCAAATAAATTGTGATAAAGTGGTTTCACAAAGCTTGGAAAATATTTCTAATCAAATGCAAGAAGACAACAACAACAATTTTGGAGAAAAAACTTCTTTGGAATCTGAAAATTACTCTGCGGTCAATTCAGAAAATCAGATCGCAAATCAACAAGTACAAGCAGCAATCGAAGTAAATAATAAAATACAAACTGCTGTACTAATTTCTGAATTCCTCCATGATGAGCAAATGCCGAAATCACAGCAGCAAAGCAGCCTTCTTAAAGCAAGCATGAGCATACAAAGGAATGATTTAGAATCTGAGATTTACAATGAGAATAATGCACAAGAGTTCTCAAACAGAGACAGTTTTAAATGCATTGTTTCAGGTTCACATTTTTCCCTTTATCCAGATATTTTTAATAATGGTAATTTTTCCCCTCTTGATATTAATGATATTTCAGAAAATACAGAGGCTGATCTAAATGAATTACTATTAAGTTTTTATCAAGATAGAGAAGCAATTAACGATCATTCTTTTTCCATTAATGAACATGAAATTCTTGTTCCTCCTTGTTTGGATATATTGGATGAGATTGAAGGGAATTCTAGAGAATCTTGTGAGGTCATTTATGATGATTACTCTGATATTGAGGATGTTGATTTCAATTTTTCTCAAAAGAATCCTCATGATAAAATTCAAATAACATCCGAGAATGAAGAACGCTTCAATTTAGAAATTATCCCAACCAATCCTCATTTTAGAGCAGCAAATTATCTTCATGATTTCATTATTCGAGAAAACTTTCCAATTGATGATTCGTATCGTGATCAAGCTCTCATTCCTACTCATAATCATAATTCATTTTCTAATTCAAAAGTTGGAATTCAAAATTACTCAAATTCCATAATTCTGGCCAATCCTTGTGAAAATGAAATTATTTCAAAACGATCCCAATTGTGTTGTAACATTAGTTGTAAAAATAGTGATTTCATTTTAGTTTTTCTTTCACAGTTATTTTGTTTAAACTTAGATTTATTTTTTGATTTTATTTTGCAAAATTTTCACACTTTTCGCTGGCATATTGAACACCTTACTATCAAACACTCAATTGATGCATTGCCCGATTGGGAAATTGAAGTTTCATATTATAATCATGAGCATCAAAAGATATTAATATTTCAATTTCAATCAATGCTAATGCTTCATCAAAAGCTTCTATTTTTTCAAAGGCAATGTCGACAAGAGAATGTATTTTTGCAATCTGGCCAGCAATTCAATTCAATTAATAATTTTCCATTTCATTTGAAATATTTCCATCCATTTTTCATTAATTCATTTGAAAAATATTTGGAAATTTTTCTCTCAAAGGAGATTGTTAATAATTTAACATTTGTACATAATACTAACAATTCTTTCCATGCCTTTGAATTTAAAAGCTCATCTTCACAATTTGGCCTGTTATCTCTTCCTTTGAACATTTTCCAATTTTTAATAGAAATCCATCCAGATTTCTATGATCCAATTAATATCCAATTAGAAAGGAAATTTCAAGAGAAAGAGATTTTAATTAAGTCGCTAACAATAACTGTACATTCTGATTTCAGATTTATTTTCCTCAGTTTAGTTAGATTTGTATTTTTATTACTAACATTTGAACTGTACATACATGCAGCAAGTAAAATGAAAAAATGGCTACACTGGAAATATGACTATACCTAGTCATTTTCATGTATATGGTTAGAATAGGAGTAGAATTAATTTAGTTTGTTTGTTTTGTATAGTTAATTTGTTTTAACAGTTTTGTAGATTAAAAAATAAAACAAAGCAATCATCCTTCTCATGCATGTTCACTGAAACATTTTCTCCTTATCAGAAAGTTTTAATTCTTGCTTTCCTTTTTAAATTTCTTGCATCAATACCTCTACTCTGCTTATTTTGAATAATGTCTTGATTAAATTCAATTGAGGTTGCACTTAGCATTGATCGCCTCAAAGCCACTTTTCTTCATTTCGAGATTTCCTTCTAAGATTTTCTTTTGGAATTTATATAATAAAGGTTGAAGATGTAAGAGCTTCATGATCTCATTATCCCATGAAATGTATGATTGTCTATGATAAGCTTAATTCCAACTCAATCATTAGTAGTCAGTCTAACCTTTCACGATAATCATATGAAGTTCATATTATCTTCCTCGGAATTTGCTAAAGCTGACCTTAAGGATGTCAATTTTGCTGAGTGCACACATTCAAATCTGTTTTGATATTTTTCTACAATTAGTGGCTTTATCACATTCTAATCTTTAGTTTATTATTTGATGCTGCAATATGCATCATATTCATTCACTAAAGACATTATTGAACAGTCACAATAACAATACGGATTCTTCTCAAGTTATTCAGAATAAGCAGAGATAATAAATTGTTGTTTCAATTCAAAAGGAGAGTCTATTTTTATATTTATTTCTGGTAAATTTTATGTTTTATGAACATGAATGATTGATTTCATTCAGGCTGATTGCACACATAGATTTAAAATAAATAATGAGATGATTTTAATCAAAGGAAGAATTTGAAGATTTATGAGGTAAAATTTACAGACAAATTCCTTTCAGGTACGCATTTACAACTTTATTCTCATCCATTATTAGTTCATTTTTTTCCTTAGTTTATTTTTGATTTGTGTTCTGTTTTATTTGCAGGTTTTTATTTCTTTTCAAAACATAAAGTAAGCAGTAAACCCATTTCAAATTTGCAACAGGTTCAGGGAAATTTTATTTGTTATTCATTAGAATTTGATCATTCTTTAACTTTTCTTTCATTCATTTAAAAAATCCAATTGAAATTAAAAACAGTATCGCAAGATTCATATCAGAAATGTTCCAACTTGATTTTCATATTTCCGATGAAAGATCTCTGATGTGTTACATCATTCAATTTTTCATAAAATATCAAATCACATATCGCATTGGAATAAATTAAAAGGTTTGTTTTTCATTACAAAAGTTCTGATGCAATGAAATGGATAGCAAACGCGCATATCACATTTAACATAAGGTTAATTCATTTCAAACGTTCCGATGCGATGAACCCAACCGGCAATCGCAAATCAGAGAGACCTCATTTTGATATATCCATTTGCAAAAACTCCGATGCGATGAAGTTCAAATCGCAATCGCAAATTATTAAATTAGTCAAGGATTAATTTTGAAAGACCTCCGATGCAACAAGTCTAATCGCAAATCGCAAATCGGGAGGAAAATTGAATACATCCTTGTGTGCTCATTTTAAAAATTGTGATGCAATAATTCATCACCAATTGCTTATCGCTATCACAATTGTTTTAATTTCAATTCCCTTGAACAAGAAGCATTTCGTTTTTGCATTTTACTGCTTGCTTTAAATTAAATAAAATAAATAATGATTTTGGGTTATTGGATTTTGGTTAGTTTTCCTTCTTCATATTTTTAATGTCAAACTAAAAGAAGAAGTCAGCTAGTATTGGAGAAATTGATACCTTCAGGTAAGATCAAATGCAATCATCCAATGGTAAGATTCATGTACCCACTTTCATTAATTTCCATTTCATTACTTTAGTTTCAGTTTTGTTTTTCAAAATTATGTTGATATTTGAATATGTTTTGCAGCTCCTCATAAAAGCTTTCAAACATCTGCCAAATCATATTTTGGAAGCCCTATGCTCTTTTCCTGGTTTTATTTTCAAGAAGCAACGATAGTCTTCATTGAAACAGCTACACTAGGAAGTTTCTGAACCTTTAATATATTTCTTTAAAGCATTTCTTTTATTAGAAAATGATTAAGATAATGCTTTGAAAACGACAAGATTGACATCAAACAGAAAATTTTCATTGTGGCTGAATTTTATCATCACTGCTATCTGAAACCTAAAAGCATTTACAACCTTGCAAGGTATAAGTTTTATGGATCTCGACATAAGAAGAAATGATTACATGATTATTTTATTTTACTTCATGTTGTTGAGACATTGGTATAAACATTTTTTTGTTAGAGTTTGTATTTCAAAAGCTTGGATTTTTTCTTTTCCACTTTTTTGCTTCATTTTAATTTTGTTTGCTGATTTATTTTCTCACTTTAGTTTAAGAATTCTTTTCCTTTGGTTTTCAATTTTGATTTTGGTAACTTTGTTATGTTTTATATGGAAGGCTTTTTATTACTTAACAATGGTTGGCATACATAGGAAAAATTGTTAATAGTCTCCTATTAGCTTTTTCTTAAAATCTCTTAGCAAAATTTGTTTTTCTTATTATAAAGGTAGACATACTTAAGGAAGAGATTACAAAACAAGAAAATTTGACGAAGTATCATGAAATCTGAGAAATTTCTTTTTCATCAAAATTGTAATTATTTTGAGATTTCAATACTTTATTAAGATCTTTCAAGATTCTATTATCAGTCAAGAAAAGTTATTTTTAACCAAGTAAAGACACTTTACAATAAAGCACTTTTAACTCTGAAATTGTCATTCTGAACTCTTAAGGAGTTAATGATTCTCCCTATTTAAAAAGAGTTTTATTTTTCTAGAGTGTAATCCAAAAATATATTTAAAACTTAAAAGATAAGAGGTCTCATCACGAGCCTGCTTACCATGATCATAGGGGAAAAATAGGCTGACATTACCAACACTGCTAAACAAACCAGGGTAATGGATTATAATTTCAAACAATTGTAAGACAAGGGGTCTCATCACGAGCCAGCTTGTTCAGTCCAATTATAACCAGTGAATGGCATTGTCAACTATCTGGCTACCAAACCAGGACAATGGCTTTTAAGAATAAAAAATAAAAAAAAATAAAAAATAAGCATATATAAATGGATTTATCTCTAGGTCAATAATTCTTAAATAGATAGGATTCTGAATCATTGATGATTAAAAGGTAACCCTGTCGAGACTATAGATGTTTGCTGGCAGCAGTGGCTCTACCTGTGACAAATGAGTACACTTTAAAGGCTCGGCTGTAAAGTGACCCCTGCTTTATCTCTAGAACTAATTAAGGACTGATATAGAGTTATGAGATATTTTAATTTATGAGGAATTTCAAGAAAATTACGGTAAGATGATTGTTGCTTTTATTCAGATTAATGAACCTAGTCAAACATTCCAAAAATAATTTTCTCTTCTTTAATTATTTTTACTTTAATTTTAGGAAAATTTCATTTTTATCAAACAGAGATAATTGTTTCTTCTAGTGAATCGCCAATTGTTGTACGGTACAACAACCCCCCATTTTTAACTTGTTCACATCAAATAATGGGGACCCTTTCTATAAATTTTTTATCTAAACACCTTTTATGATTTTATTAAGTCAATTATCTTAGGATTTTGTTAATTTTTCATTTTCTTTAGATTCTTGTTTTGATTGCTTGGTTGAAATCGTTTTTTTTATAAGCTTCCTGTTGACGCTTGTTTCGTCTCATTTGGTCAATCGGTTTGTAAATATCACTCCTTTGAAGTCTAATCAATTATGTCACCTGGGTTAAAAAATTGTGGATTTTAATAATGCATTTAGTTTAAATATTAACCCCTAGATTAATTATTACTAACAATTTTTATTTTTATACAGCCAAGCATCGGGATTTCAGTCATTTATTCCAATTTTTCCAATTTTTAAATAAATTTCTAATCTCGAAAAAAATCCAAAATGTCAAAATGGTTGTTTTAGGTAAATCGTCATTTTAGATAAATTCGTAGTCTAATTTAACATCTCTAAAATAAGATCAAAAAACAAAAAAAAATAATTTTTAACATAAAATTTTGAATTAATTAAATTAATTATTATATTAAATATAATTAATTTAATTTAATTAAAATTTTATATTAAAAACAAATATATAAAAAACAAAAAATTAAATTAAATTTTTGCATAAAACACATCGCATCGGAAATATTCATGTGAACATCCTTTTAAAAACCCCGATGCAATGATTTTTCCCGATGCGATTGAGGCTCATTAGTTTCATCCGATGCGATTGAGCTCATTACCTCCGATCCGATTAAGCTTGTCAGCCCCGATGCGATTGAGGCTCATTAGTTTCATCCGATGCGATTGAGCTCATTACCTCCGATCCGATTAAGCTTGTCAGCCCCGATGCGATTGAGCTCATTACTTCCGATCCGATTGAGTCACATTGAACTTATGCGATGCGATGAGGTCAATGTTCAAATCTTCCAATGCGATTAAGTCAATGTTCAAATCTTCCGATCCGATTGAGTCAAGAGGAGCAACTGAATTTCCAGATTTATATCAGATTTGACTTATCAACTTTGGAAGCTCATAGATTGAGTTTTACTTGGCCAAATGAGGCCCAGGACGGCTCATTGGAAAGAGAAAATCAAGGAGAATATTTCTGAGGAGGTTTCACTAATAGATTTGGTCATTTATTGAGTCAAAAATCAGGCAGAAGATCAAGCTCCGAATTTCTAAAAAGAAATCAATTTTCTGAGCTTTGTTTTCTTCATTTTTATTTGTCCAGCCTTTTCTAATTGCAGATTCATGCATCGATAATATCCTTGTTTAATTAAAATCATTATGAGTATAAATAAGAAGCTCAAATTTCATTTATTTAAATAGAATTTGATTGGATTTGTTTTAATGATAGAAATAATATTTGGATTTTATTTTTGCTTCTTAAATGATTTTTAATTTCTTTTTGCAGGAAAAACAATAGAAGAGATATTGAGGAAAAAGATTTCAATCAATGAGAAGACTCCAACAATTAAATATTGGAATTTTTGAACAATTAAAGTTGGATTGGGCAGATTTTTCTTCAAACAAACTCTCTTCTAAAAATAGTTTTGGGAAGATTATAAATTGCAGATTGCAAAATGTAAAAGGGGCTGCTCTCCTCTGCAATTCCAGACTTCTAAAAGCATTTCTGTTATAGGAATTTAGAGTTGTAGATGGGGAGGAGAGAAAGTTTCAGATCTGAACAATACTGAGGGTTTATTCTTTATATCTTGAATTATGCATAATGGGCAGAGTTTGCATTTCTGTAGCTCTAGTCTTGAAAGCAGAAATTCAAGTAATGTAAAGTACTATTAGAGACTAGGATTAGAGAAGCAGATTCAATTAACTGGTATTTTTGGCATTTTTGTATCAAATACCAGTTTCATTTTTATTTTAATAAAATTGTTGTTTCATTTTATTCATGTTTTGGCATTTCTGTTGATATGGATAATTTGTCTCAAATTGTTAAGTATCTCTACTCTTATGAATTAAACTTTGATTTTTGAGTAACCATTACTTAGAAATCTGTCTTATAATACTAATTTATTAAATAGTAATGTGTTGTGAATTTCTTCCACATGTTATTGTTTAATTATTAGTTTGAATGAAATAATAATCAATATCATTTTTGCGAATTTCTTCCGGAGTGTTGTTGATTTATTATTTTAGTCAAATGGTCTCAATAGAATATGTTTTGGTACTCACAAATGTGAGCTAATTGAATTTCTTCGTTAGCTTAACATTAATTTAAAACTAGACATATTTTAATTCTCATTATTTGATTATCTTGCTCTTAGTTGGGTTAGATTTATATCTACCTAATTGAGATAGGATTTAGATTAGTTTCTTTTGCTTGCATTATAGAATAAGTTTGCATTTAGATTAATTTCTAGATTCTTTTAAGTCCTCTCCTCAAAGAGGCAAAATCTTAGTTGTGGTTTGGTTGAACCCAAATCAACTTAAGGGTCATTCTCTTGCTTGATCAGCAAGAAGAATTGATCTGATATCCCTGTCTATTGGTATTTAAGGAAACATCATAAACCAATAGCGATAGGGAAAAGGTAACTGGACCTAGTTAAACTAGTCGGAGCCACTATCATAAACGGAAAAGGAGCTGTATTAAGGTCCGGACCGGGTGGTTATCCCCCAATGTTGTAGCAGCGATTTTCGAGGCTTCAACAGGTTCCTGAAAATAATAACAACCAAAAGCCACAACAACAACAACCACCACAACATCAACATGTACCTCAAACACCTGAAAATGGTATTATAAGATCTACCAAGATAAGTAGACCCCCCGAACGATACTCTCCTTCAGTATATTATGTATTTTTGACTGATTTTGGTGAACCAGAATGTTATGAAGAATAAATGCAGGGATAAACCAGGAAGAAGTGGGATCTATCCATGAAAGAAGAGATGGAATTCTTGGTACATAACCAAATTTGAGACTTAGTGAGGTTTCCTGCAGGTAAAAAAACATTGCAGAAAAAATGGGTTTACAAGTTGAAGGAAGAAGGGAGGAAAAAATAGGTACAAAGCTAGACTTGTGGTGAAGGGGTTTGTACAAAAGAAAGAGATTGACTTTAATGAAGTATTTTCTCCTATTGTTAAAATGACTTCAATCAAAACTATTTTAAGTCTTGTAGCAATGGAATATTTTCATCTTGAACAATTAGATGCAAAGACAACCTTTCTTCATGGAGATTTGGAGGAAGAGATATATATGCAACAACCATAAGGATATGAGGTCAAAGGGAAGGAAAAATTAGTGTGCAAGTTGAAGAAGAGCTTGTATGGCTTAAAACAAGATCCGAGGCAGTGGTATTTAAAATTTGACAAGTTTATGTTTGAGCAAGGTTATACTAGATGTCACTTTGATCATTGTCTTTATCTGAAACAGAAAAATGATGACAGCTATATTATATTGTTATTGTATGTAGATGACATGATTATTGCAGGGTCTAACATGTAGGAAATAAATTTACTCAAAGGAAAATTGGAAAATTCATTTGTAATGAAGGATTTGGAAGTTGCAAAAAAAATCCTTGGTATGATAATAACTAGAGACAGGAAAAATCACAAATTAACATTGTCTCAGAATGAGTACATACAAAATGTGCTGGAAATATTTAATATGCAGAATGAAAAACCAACTAGTACACCTTTGGCTATCCATTTCAAACTTAGTAAGGAGATTTTCCCCAAGAACCAAGAAGAAATGGATTATATGTCTAAATTTACATATGCATCAATTGTTAGAAACTTAATGTATGCAATGGTTGCACAAGGCTTGATATTGCACGTGCAATGGGAGTTGTAAGCAAGTACACCAATAATCCAGTAAAATAAAATTAGATGGTAGTGAAATGGATTCTCAGGTATTTGAGAGGTACCACAAATCAAGAATTTTTCTTTGGTTGTTAAAACATTGATCTACAGTGATATGTTGATTAAGATATGGCAGGTGATAGAGATAACAGGAGGAGAACTACAGGGTACATATTTACTATAGGTGGAAAAACTGTTAGTTGGGTTTCGAAAATGCAAAGTGTTGTTGTGATTTCAAAAATGGAAGAAGAATATGTTGCTGCTACAGATGCTATTAAATAAATGATTTGGTTACAAAGGTTTGTGAATGAATTGGGTAAGAAGCAAGAGATGGGTAGGTTATACAGTTACAACAAGAGTGCCATTCATCTTGCAAAGAACTCATCATTTCATTCCCAGACTAAACATATACAACTCAAGTACCATTTCATATGGTCAGCATCAGAAGATGGATAGTTGAAGCTAGAAAAGATACACACTAGATAGAATCCTACAGATATGTTAACAAGAGTTTTAACCAGGGAGAAACTGTGATTCTTCTCAATTTCAATCGGTATTCAAGTATGATGATGAAGATGAGAAAGAACCAGGTCCAAAGTGGAGTAATTGTCTAGCAGATGAAGTTGCGGTGGAGTTGCTACAATCAGTCTCGAAGTGGCAGATTGTTGGGCGTGGAGCCTGATTATCTTCTTTATTTAGATGTATCGCCACATTGGACCCCCTATTCTTAACAAAGCCGCAATGTCGCCCGTAATTTGATCATCATCTGGGGGGGTAACGACGATTTTATGAGCCCCCCCTAGCAGGGTTTGGGGGCAGCGCCCCCGAAGCTAAAAATATATGTAAATTTTCCTTTCTAAAATATTGTAATTTCATAGTCAACTAGGTCGTTCATTATGCGGATGATCTCACAGTATAAGTTATGTGTAAAATCTTTCGGTTAAAATCACGTCAAAGAAGATTTTACACACAATTTATGGATCGCAGAAGCCAAATTCCTAGTAGAAGTTATGTTTAATTTAGGGTTTTTTTCCCTAGCAAGCAACCCTCGATTCACATGAGGGAATTGTATTGCGGCTATGTGTGGTATGTGTATTCTGAGAGAGAAAGAAAAAGGGGGGCTGTGTGAGAGAGTAGAGGATATTACATCGGATTTTCTATAGGTTGTGTCTCTTCATTTTGCTGGATAATATAAAGGAAGGACTGGTTGTTTCTCCGTGGACGTAGCCCAAGTTGGGTGAACCACAGATATCTGTGTCTCTCTTGTTTTATATGTTTTTATGTGTTTGTATTTCCGTATATTTTTATGTGTTCCATTGCTATGTAATATATAATTTTATAACAAGTTTTCGCACATTTAAAACATGTCAAAACTTGAATCTGGAAAGTATGTTTTGAGTGTCGGTAGCACCTGAAAACATGTCAAACCTTTCACGGTTTTTAGTAATTTTTTTTGGTTCATTATTGTACCTTTAACATTGTTAATAACGAAAAGGTTAACATTAAGAAATAAAATATATTCTTAAAATATATTTAAAAATTAATTTTCACTCTGTTAAAAATGCAATTCTTTTATTATGTGCACTCATTTAAAAATGCATTTCTTTTTAGCTATTATGCTTTTAACCATATTGATTTTGCAAGAAAATTAACTTTGTGAATGATATTATTAGGTATAATTTTTGAACTATTTTTAAGTTCAAAGTTGGCATATCCATCTAAGTGTTTATCAATTATAGTTTAGTTTTATTAATTATATTTAATGGTTATCAACAATAATTTGTTGTAGTTTAGTTTTTATTAATTATATTTAATTATGATCAATGGTCATCAACCATAACTTGATTATATTTAATCATAGTCAAATATGGTTTACTAATGTTATCCAAATATGTTGGTCGTTAATTAGTACAACTACATTAATAAAGTGGTTGATATACACTCATTACCGTCATTCATCTACTTTTCATGTAGAAATTACATATAGAAAATGGCATTTATAAAGTATATCAACCACTTTATTAATGTGGTTGTGCTAGTTGATACTTGTGCAAAACCATATTATGAATGAATATATTAAAATTAAAGTACTACATTTGAAAAAGAATATAACATATTTTATCTTTTATGTCCTTTTTGTTATCATATCTTTAACCTTATTGATTTTGCATAAAGGCTGACTTTGTTAGTGAAATTGATATTATTAAGTATAACTTATATATGTTAATTTCAAAATTAATAGGATAGAAGTTGGCATATGAATTTAGATATATTATTATCTCAACCATATAAATTAAAAAAATCCAATAGACATCAATCCATAAAAAGCATCAAAACACTTACTTCATCATACATCTCACCTTATTAAAATACAAAAATAATAGAACCTAGCTAAATTATAATTATAATTATTATTATTATTATTAAATGAATTAATATGTAAGTTAAACATATATGTTTAAAAGAACATAGAACAACATTCTTAATTATAGAGATTTACCTCCACTTTACCATGGAGATTTTTAATTTGTAAATCTACTTTGTTACAATATTATGGCTTATCAATACTACATGCCCAAAAATAATAACTTTCTCCATGCTAAACTTGTTCATATGTCATTTTATTTTAATTAATAAGTGTAATTAAAAGAGTGAAAAGAGCATAACTACTTTGGAGATAAATTTCAAAAATTAATTCGTGTATACTAATATAAATATTCTAAAATATTATATGGATATTAAATCTCTATCATCCATATTTAATGATTATTAATAATTAAATTAAAATTATAAAAACTTATTTCAAAATAATCATATAAATGTAATTAATGCTTATAATGTTTATGAAATATGAAATATGTGATATAAAATATTTTGTAAGAAACAATTGTTAGTTAATTAAGTTTTTAATATCATTAAAAAAAAAATTCATTAATCATTGATTATAATGTATATATATAATTTGTGTAATTAACTTTTTAGAATGTTTTTGAATAAAAAATGATATAAAAATTTTGTACCTTTTTATTATAGATATACTGATTTATATTTATATTGTGTGCATCCATATAAAATTACCACAACCCCTTATTATATAAAATGGATTGAAATCTTTGGGTTGGTAAACGTTCCTCAAACAAATGCCTTGTGCCAATAACAAGCATTGTCAACCTACATAAACACGTATTTTTTATTTTTATTTTGGGGAAATACAAGGATCTTGTAAAAAAATTTCTTGCTAAATTAGAAATGAATATAATTTTTTTTTAAACTACAAAGATCTTGTCAAAAATATTTCATTTTCTTTCTAAATGAGAAAGAAATAATAAAATTGAGTTTATTAAATAAAATTAAAATGGATACATGAAAGAATATATGAAAAATCATTAACAAAATTATATATTATTTAGATATAAAATTTGAGAATAACATAGAGACCTATTTGATGAGTAGTTTTTAGAATTTTTTATTTTTGAGATGAAATATTATATTTATTGATTATTTTTAAGAATATATTTGCTTAAGAAGTGGTACTCTAAAATCATCAATTTTCAATTTTTCAAGGTATCATTGTGACATTTAGAATCTTTATAGTCATAAAGTATCAACACATTTTTTTTTTTTCAAATGTTGTTTTTCTAAAATTTCATAAGTTTTGAAAATATTTTTTGTTTAATGATGTATTTTATTAGTTTTGTGGCTATTTGTTTTAGAGTGTAAGACTTTTAAATTATCCATGTTGGTAGGATTTTGAGTCCATATTAAGCTTCATCATTAAGGGAGTTAAAGAATAAGATAATGGATTTGTTAAATGAATAACGAATATGAACCATTGTGATGGAAGATACTTACATTAAGTAAACCAATGAATTGTAAAATACTAAAAAGAGTTGTCGTTAATAATGTTAAGATTATAATTAAAACTAAAGTTATGAGACTTTAGTAAAGATATAATTAAAGAAATATTAAAGTATTGAATGATATACCATATGTTGTGTTAACAGTAAATAATTATGTTATAATTTAATATGTTAGTTATGTATTGTTATATTATTTATATGTTATCTTTTATGGGTATATTATATTAGATGATGATGGAATTTTAAGAATGAAGGACTCGAGGGATATGTCTAGAGGCTTCTAATGAAGGTAATGGGTCATTCTAGGATTTTTGCATGGTTTATGTTCTAGGTATGTAAATTCTATAGTTTTGGCCTACTCTATCATCAAATTCATGTCTTACAATCTAGACACAATAGTCAATGGGAAATATGACTCATGAGATCTATTATTCATCATTTAGATGCATAATTAGTTGATTACAATCGAGAGAAACACACAATATTTTAAAGAGGACCTAGTCTGATTCAGGAGCATCCGACTAGGGAGGCAAACAGACAGTAGGTTTTCATGTTTTTTTTCGGTGATGTGTTATTTTACAGGTCTTTGCACCTGTCCATGTTTAATTTGTCTTTTCTTGATTAGAGGATTAGCTGTCAGTAGGAGTTGTTTTAGTTAACTGACTTTTATGTTAATTGTCATTAAGAAACTATAGTGGGTTACTAGATTGTTTTTAAAATTCGTTAGTAATAAAGTAAAAATAGTAAAAAGGTGGATAATGTAACTGTGTAACCAACAGTGGGCAGTTACCAGCTGGTAACGAACTTGCCTGTCTCTGGAATACAAAAGAATAGAAAGGTCACAAGACAAGGGTTCTGCAAACTGTCAAAGAAGAGAAGGAATAGTCAAACAGTACCATTTTTAAGCAGACCACTCGTGTTGTTAATTCTTCTGAGTTATAGAAATTTGTTTATTTAAAACATGCAATTATGTTGATAATCTGTTGATTCAGACATGCAATGACAGGCAATCATGATATTGAGCGAGTAGTTGTAACATTACAGGCAGGCCATCAAAGTACCATAGTTGTTTCCTTACAAAACAGGTGTTCCAAATCGACAGTGAAACAATCAAGCATTTCGTGAGGTGGAAACGCGGAACCAGAGAGCGAACAAAACATACAAGACACGAAGGAAGTTTAAATCACATGTAAACCATTCTTGTAACGATATTTTTCTATGCAAGCTGAAAACGAAAACAATTGAAATTCTACTGAATAGATAGAAGACTCATATTTACAGTCCATTTTTTTTTAAAAAGTTGTTTGAATGTATTACCAAACACCGAAACCATTCAAGTCATACAAAACCTACAGCTAGGGTTTTAAATTTGAAACCCTTCCGAAGATAGAAAGTAGACCACCCTACAGTCCATTAAATTACAGTGGAATATTTTTTTTTCAAACCCCGAAAATCAAACTAAACAGAGAACAACATAGCAACCCCAGGTTGCTCTCGGAAGGAAAAGAAAACCCTAAGACTTAGCGGAGGAAAACAAAAAGCCTGTGTAACCTCAGCAAGATATAACAGAAGTTAAAAGTAGAATATGGATTGATTCTACCCGTGAAGAGCATGTCGTGAACGCCATCCGGGCCATTGGACTGTTGAGAGCCACAGCTCACCTGCACAGAGTAACCGAAGACGGAGTCAGTTCGACTACCCACAATAGCGCATACATTCCAAAATAAGAGCGAGGAGAGGGTTTGAATGGAAACCTTGCAAAGGAGACAGAATATACAAGACTTCGAATAAACGAGCGACATTTCGCCAAAGACTGGTCAGACCTGCTCACGAGGAGCCGAGCGGTCAGAGTATGAAAGAAATGAGACAGTGAATGAATCAGGGAGAGAAAGCTTACCAGTTGCGTGTTGGACGGAGTCAAGGAGAACCTGTGGACAGTACATTCAGAAGAGAAACACCTGTGCATCAAACAATGACGAGATTACCATTGTGAAAAATAAAACGCAGAGGAAAAAACCCAAATATTGAGAACAAGGTTTTCAGAAACAGGGAAAGAATTAGTTACAGTGGGAAAGTTTAAGCCCTTTCGAAACAACAGAATAGCTGAGCGGAGTTTGCAATGGAAACCGACCACCATCGCTAAACAATTACACAGACAGTCGAGACTTCGGCCCGAAGTTACCAGAAAGACCAGACCTCAAGCGGAGGCATAACACCAAACAGAATGACCGCCAAATGAACTGGCAACGAACCCTAAGGCGAGAAAAACGAAGGCACTATCACCGAGCTGGAGCATTAACTGAGGAGTGAATGTTGATCTACCGGCGGTGTAACCAAATCATACAGAGACCGAGAACTGAGGTTCAAACATTCGTTTTTTTTATTCATAGTACATTATGTATCGACTTGTGGTTTTAATGTAATGCCACGTAATAACACATTGCCATTTGTATAAACAACTCTTTATATGACATAACAGTGACACGTATGAATACGTTGACCATTGTTAAACACAGTTGATAGATTATAATAGTGAATTTGGGGTGTGGACTGGCGCCTACCCATCAAGTGGTATCAGAGCTGAGTTTGAAGGCACGAGAAGACGGAAGTTGGTCGAAGAGGAAGAGGAAGAGGAAGAGCAGTCCGAAGAGTGGCAGAAGAGGGACTGCGAGAAGAGATTCAAATTTTGAATCAAAGATTGGCAGTAGTAGAAGCTGGGGGAAGGAGAGATCCAGCGGATGACAGTGATGAAGATATTGCAGAACCAGAAGATGAGTTCGAAGGGGTGACACCTGAACTCAGATTGTTAAAATCAGTTTTGTTATCCAGTCATAAGCCGAAACATGAGCTTTCCACTTATGATGGAAGTCTGTCGGCAGATGTGTTATTAGATTGGCTGAGTGAAGTAAACAAATATTTTGAGTTTGAAGAAACCAGTGAGGACAAACAGGTGAAGTTCGCTGACACCAAGTTGAAAGGACATGCGTCCTTGTGGTGGGACAGCGTTCAGGTAAAAATAAAAAGGCTACACAAACGACCTATAAGGAAGTGGACCAGAATGGAGGCAAAACTGAAGGAGAAGTTTCTGCCTAAAGATTATCAAATTATGCTGTACAGGCAAGTACAAAACTTGAGACAAAGGGGAATGACGGTTAAGGAGTATACTGAAGAGTTTTATAAGCTAAATTTGAGGGCAGGGTATGTGGAAGATACCTCAGAAAAGACAGCAAGATTCATGAATGGGTTGAGAGGGGAGATACTGGATGAAATCGGTATTCTCTCACCCAGAACTTTGGATGAAGCATATCAGTTTGCTCTGAAGGCAGAGGAGAAAATAAACAGGAAGAAAAATTCCAGAAGAGGAGGTGGATCTGGCAGAGGAAAGGGGAAGGCCTTTGGTAGAGGTAGAGGTACAGGTTCCAATGAGGAAGGAAGTAGTTCCAAGTCTGCAGGGACAACAGAAAAGGACAACAACACTAGAGGAGGACGACCAGCCCAGCGAGGGAGAGGAAATGGTCGGGGCAGAGGAACTGTCCAGTGCTACAGGTGCCACAAGTGGGGGCACAAATTGTATGAATGTCCTGAGGGTGAACCAACAGGTGGGAGAGGAGATTATGTTGCCCAACCTGAGGAAACAGAAGCGCCGCCTCAAGAAGTGGAAAATGCACCAGAGATAGGGGAAGCCTTGGTGCTAAACAAGGTGCTGATAAAACCAACAAAGGAGATTATGGACCCAGATCAAAGGAAGGCTTTGTTCCGGACAGTTTGTAAATCACAGGGAAAGTGCTGCAAGCTAATCATTGACAGCGGAAGTACTGATAATTTGGTGGCCACGGAAATGGTGGAGAAATTGGGATTGAAAAAGCTGAAACATCCCACTCCCTACAAAGTGTCGTGGCTGCAGAAAGGGCATCAACTGTTAGTTGATGAACAGTGCGAAGTGGAGTTCCAGATAGGCAGATATAAAGACAAGATTGTCTGCGATGTTATGCCAATGGATGTCTGTCATATACTGTTAGGAAGGTCCTGGCAGTTTGACAGAAAAGTAGTTCATGACGGAAAAACGAATTGCTACAAGTTTGTTAAAGATGGGATCAAGCACACACTTGTACCCATCAAAGAGGAAGGTACAGCAGAAACTAGTGGAGTAAAAGCGCTGCTGATGGGTGGAAAAGAGTTTCTGAAACAAATAAAAAATGAAGATGTGAATTTTGCTGTTGTGAGAAGGCCAAGAACAGTGGTCCCGCACACAAAGATTTCAGATTTACCTGAACAAATTCATGATATGTTACAGGATTTTGGAGATATCATAGTGGATGATCTTCCAGATGAGCTACCCCCCGAGAGAGGTATCAGCCACTGTATTGATTTTATACCAGGAGCTAGCTTGCCAAATAAGGCAGCTTATCGTATGAGCCCGAAAGATCATGAAGAAATTCGGAAACAGGTGCAGGAATTGCTTGATAAAGGACTGATCAAAGAGAGTATGAGTCCCTGTGCAGTTCCGACAGTATTAGCTCCTAAGAAAGGTGGCGAATGGCGAATGTGTACAGATTCGAGAGCTATTAACAAGATTACAATTCGGTACAGGTTTCCACTACCGAGAATGGATGACATGATGGACTGTTTGAGTGGGGCAGCATATTTTTCGAAGATTGACTTGAAGAGTGGATACCACTATATTCGAATTCGAGAAGGGGATGAGTGGAAGACAGCTTTCAAGACAAATGAAGGACTGTATGAGTGGCTGGTGATGCCATTTGGATTGAGAAACGCTCCCAGTACTTTCATGCGCCTAATGAACGAAGTACTGAAGGAGTTTATTGGGAAATTTGTGATTCTGTATTTGGATGATATACTAATTTTCAGCAGAACGAAGGAGGAACACTTCCGGCATGTTCGAAGTGTATTGAGAAGTTTACAGCAGAACAAGCTGCTGATAACTCTGAAAAAGTGTACTTTTTTCCAAAAAGAATTAGTTTATCTGGGTTTTGTGATTGCAGAAAACGAGCTAAAGATGGATCCAGAAAAGATTGCAGCGATAGTTAGCTGGCCATCCCCAAAGAATTTGTTCCAGGTTCGAAGCTTTCATGGTTTGGCAAGATTTTACAGGAATTTTATCAGAAATTTTAGCGGGATCTGTGCACCCATGTTGGACACAATTAAGAAGGAAAATCAGCCTTTTTACTGGACTGAAGCAGCAGAAAACAGTTTTCAGACTCTGAAGAAGAAAATCACTGAGAGACCGATCTTGAGATTACCAGATTTCAACAAACTTTTTCAAGTTCATTGTGATGCCAGCGGTACAGCCATTGGGGCAGTACTTAGCCAGGAGGACAGACCGGTTGCTTATTTCAGTGAGAAATTGAATGAAAGCAGGCAGAAGTATTTGTCTTACGACAAAGAATTTTATGCAGTCGTTCAAGCCTTGAAGCACTGGAGGCACTATTTGTTAGGTAATGAGTTTGTGTTATTTTATGACAATTCTGCTTTACAGTATGTTATGCAGCAACACAAGTTGAATCACAAGCATGCAGAGTGGGTGGAATATCTGCAAAGCTTTACCTTTGTATTGAAGCATATCAGCGGGCAATCCAACAAGGTGGTAGACGCATTAAGCATAAGATTTTTACGCTTGCAGGAAAGTACGGTGCAGGTGCTGGGTTTTGAGCACTTGAGGGATCTATATTAGATAGATACAGATTTTAAGGAGGCACATGAGGCATGTCAGAACCCTTTACTGCGGAATAAAAGCCCATGGTTGGACTACAATCTGCAAGAAGGATTGTTATTTAGAGGAGGACAGTTGTGTATTCCCGATTGTTAAATGCGGGAGAACATTATTCGGGAGAAACACAGCGGAGGTCTAGCAGGACATTTCGGTATAGACAAGACATTATCCCAGACAGAGCATTTTTATTATTGGCCAAAGTTGCGGCGAGATGTGCAGAGGTATGTCAGCAGGTGCAAAATGTGTCAGTTGGCAAAAGGTCACAGCCAGAATGCCAGACTCTATACGCCATTTCCCATACCGAGTAGGCCATGGGAGCGAGGATTTGATTCAGTGATGGTGGTGGTGGATAGATTCTCAAAGATGGTGCATTTTATACCCTGTCGGAAAACCAGTGATGCTACTCACGTAGCCCACTTGTTTTTCACAGAAATTGTTCGACTGCATGGCTTGCCGAGGTCCATTATTTCAGACAGGGATGTGCGGTTCACAGGACACTTCTAGCGTACCCTGTGGAAAAAGCTGGACACCCAGTTAAATTTCAGCTCCGCTTATCACCCACAGACCGATGGGCAAACGGAGGTGGTAAATAGGAGTTTGGGGAACCTGCTACGAAGCTTAATTGGAGAATATTCGCGGATGTGGGATCGCGTACTTTCCCAAGCGGAATTTGCGTATAACGATTCTCCAAATTGTAGTACGGGATACAGTCCTTTTCAGGTCCTGTACGGCATGCATTCTCGTGGAGTGCATGAATTACGGGATTTGGGAAAGCTTGAGAAGAGAAGCGCAGATGGAGAGGATTTCGCTCAAGCAATGAGTGATCTGCATGAGCAGGTGAAATTAAAGTTAACAGACAGCAGTCAAAGATACAAACAGCAGACAGATTTGAAAAGGCGCGAGGTTCAGTTCAATGTTGGGGATGAAGTCCTTGCTCACTTGCGCAAGGAAAGGTTTCCAAAAGGGCAGTATAACAAATTAAAGTTTAAAAAAATTGGCCCCTGCAAAATTCTTTGCAATTTTTCTGCCAATGCCTACGAAATACAGCTGCCAACCGGAATAGGCATTTCGCCCATTTTTAATGTGGAAGATTTGTTCCCTTATATTTTCAGTCTCGAAGATGAAGAAGCAACAAGGCTAGAACGAAATACCCCAGATGAAGAGGATGTTTGGTTAAAGCAGATGCCTGCAGCACAGCCCCTTGAGATCGAGGGTATCCTCGATACACATGTAGCCAAACGAACACACAGGAAGGACTATTTACAGTACCTGGTCAAGTGGAAGAACCGTCCTATTGAGGACAGTTCCTGGCTTGACGCAGCACAGATTCATAAAATTGGCTATTTAGTGGATGACCTCATGGAGCGGAGCCATGACTTTTTGCTACCCCGAGAGCCTGATGCAGGAGCATCCGACTAGGGAGGCAAACAGACAATAGGTTTTCATGTTTTTTTTCGGTGATGTGTTATTTTACAGGTCTTTGCACCTGTCCATGTTTAATTTGTCTTTTCTTGATTAGAGGATTAGCTGTCAGTAGGAGTTGTTTTAGTTAACTGACTTTTATGTTAATTGTCATTAAGAAACTGTAGTGGGTTACTAGATTGTTTTTAAAATTAGTTAGTAATAAAGTAAAAATAGTAAAAAGGTGGATAATGTAACTGTGTAACCAACAGTGGGCAGTTACCAGCTGGTAACGAACTTGCCTGTCTTTGGAATACAAAAGAATAGAAAGGTCACAAGACAAGGGTTCTGCAAACTGTCAAAGAAGAGAAGGAATAGTCAAACAGTACCATTTTTAAAGCAGACCACTCATGTTGTTAATTCTTCTGAGTTATAGAAATTTGTTTATTTAAAACATGCAATTATGTTGATAATCTGTTGATTCAGACATGCAATGACAGGCAATCATGATATTGAGTGAGTAGTTGTAACATTACAGGCAGGCCATCAAAGTACCATAGTTGTTTCCTTACAAAACAGGTGTTCCAAATCAACAATGAAACAGTCAAGCATTTCGTGAGGTGGAAACGCGGAACCAGAGAGCGAACAAAACATACAAGACATGAAGGAAGTTTAAATCACATGTAAACCATTCTTGTAACGATATTTTTCTATGCAAGCTGAAAACGAAAACAATTGAAATTCTACTGAATAGATAGAAGTCTCATATTTACAGTCCAACTTTTTTTTTAAAAGTTGTTTGAATGTATTACCAAACACCGAAACCATTCGAGTCATACAAAACCTACAGCTAGGGTTTTAAATTTGAAACCCTTCCGAAGATAGAAAGTCGACCACCCTACAGTCCATTAAATTACAGTGGAATATTTTTTTTTCAAACCCCGAAAAGCAAACTGAACAGAGAACAACATAGCAACCCCAGGTTGCTCTCGGAAGGAAAAGAAAACTCTAAGACTTAGCGGAGGAAAAAAAAAATCCTGTGTAACCTCGGCAAGATATAACAGAAGTTAAAAGTAGAATATGGATTGATTCTACCCGTGAAGAGCGCGTCGTGAACGCCATCCGGGCCATTGGACTGTTGAGAGCCACAGCTCACCTGCACAGAGTAACCGAAGATGGAGTCAGTTCGACTACCCACAATAGCGCATACATTCCAAAATAAGAGCGAGGAGAGGGTTTGAATGGAAACCTAGCAAAGGAGACAGAATATACAAGACTTCGACTGAACGAGTGACATTTTGCCAAAGACTGGTCAGACCTGCTCACGAGGAGCCGAGCGGTCAGAGTATGAAAGAAATGAGACAGTGAATGAATCAGGGAGAGAAAGCTTACCAGTTGTGTGTCGGACGGAGTCGAAGAGAACCTTTGGATAGTACATTCAGAAGAGAAACACCTGTGCATCAAACAATGACGAGATTACCATTGTGAAAAATAAAACACAGAGGAAAAAAACCAAATATTGAGAACAGGGTTTTCAGAAACAGGGAAAGAATTAGTTACAGTGGGCAAGTTTAAGCCCTTTCGAAACATCAGAATAGCTGAGCGGAGTTTGCAACAGAAACCGACCACCATCGCCAAACAATTACACAGACAGTCGAGACTTCGGCCCGAAGTTACCAGAAAGACCAGACCTCAAGCGGAGGCATAACACCAAACAGAATGACCGCCAAATGAACTGGAAACGAACCCTAAGGCGAGAAAAACGAAGGCACTATCACCGAACTGGAGCATTAACTGAGGAGTGAATGCTGATCTACTGGCGGTGTAACCAAATCATACGGAGACCGAGAACCGAGGTTCAAACATTCATTTTTTTTATCCATAGTACATTATGTATCAACTTGTGGTTTTAATGTAATGCCACGTAATAACACATTGCCATTTGTATAAACAACTCTTTATATGACATAACAGTGACACGTATGAATACGTTGACCATTGTTAAACACAATTGATAGATTATAATAGTGAATTTGGGGTGTGGACTAGCGCCTACCCATCAAATTAGGTGATGCCTTGAATTATTAGACATGTGACAGATGGCAAGCCCAATGGTCAAGTTAGACATTCCATTGATCAATGATAGAGGTCATGAGATAAGGTCATTTCACTCCAACCATAAAGGAAATGAAATAAGAATTGATGTACTACAAGTGCTGGATCCATTGATATCTATAGTTTTGAATATAGATCATATTGTAAAGTTTAATGTCCTTGACTCTAGTCAGGTTTTGGAAGGAGTGAGAGAGGTCTTATCAAGGATGGAGCTAAGGTCAAATCCTAAAGCGTGCATCTTAGAGAAAAAGTCAATCCAATATGCATCAGCAATTAGAAAAGGAAAAAATGTATTATATATAGAAAATATGAGGTGAAACTAGTGCTCAAGCTTGATGTAGTATGGATATGGTCGAACTCTTAATGAACCAACCCTTGATAAATAAGATTATTAGAAAACTGCTAAAAGAAGACTCTCTAATACTTTGGTTAGAAGCAATATGGTGAAATATTCTTGGATATTCCCCCCAATATAAGTTGATGGTCATGGGATGGATATCCTTCAAATTCAATAGAGTAAAAGATAATACTATAATATTTAAAAATGACTAGTTGTAGGGAACTTCGACTGCGGTACTACATAGTTGGAAGCTAGGGTTTGAACCCCATTGTGAACTGATGAGTATCCAACATGTTTGGATACTTCCCCATGGGAAAGCAATAGAATTATGGAATGAAGCGATTTGACAACTAATTGGAGGTAAAATTGGGTGTTTCACTATGGTTGATGAAAATCTCTAGGATTCTGTTGACAAATGAATGGATAAAGTGCTCATAAAATGTAGTATCCCAAAATGGAGAATGTAGCAATACTTAAACACAATATAAGAATTGCAACTAAGTACAAAATAAATCTCAAGACAACATTAGAATATACAAAGCAGCTGAGCCATTTTATTATATGGAGATGAATCAATTACATAATGTATAGAAATTGAGTAGATCTAGCCCAAGAGAAGGCCTAGAATCACCCTACAATGGTGTTGCAACTAGCATTGCGTAACTGGTGAGCTTACAGAAGCAATACTAGGTTGTCCCTGCCGCTACTGATATACATGTAAATGTTGCAAAGGAAAATGTAGATCTAGGGAGATTATGAGCTCTGATGATGCCAAGATTCAAGATCTTGCCAAAGTGATGGGTTCCCAAGATAACCCATAAAGGATTTTCCAGATCTGCAACTCTGGATAATCAACCTCTTAGGGTTTGATCCTTGATCTGTTGGGATTATAGATCTAAAGCTATATCTGACAAATAGATGGCTGAAATATGTCACAAGATCAGATCTAAGCTTGAAGGGCTGATACCTCCTTCAGATCTACAAGCTAGAAGCTCTAGATCTAGCTTCTCAACCCTCCAATGATGATTACAACTACTGCTGCATAATTGCTCATAAAAACTATGTTGTAAGGGAAAGAGAGGCTTTATGCCTGCTGAAATATGCTACAATAGACTCCAGTCTAATGGAAATACTGATGGCAAGGTGAGGGGATGATCCCTCATAGGATTACTAGCTGAAATTCTAGCAACTTCCTTCCTCCTTTAAATCTGCAATAATGGACATCGTAATTCTAGATGGAACTATTGCTGCTAGGAGGTCAATAACTTTTGGCCTGATGCTAGATCTGAAATGAAGCTCTGGGAATTTTGATCTTCAAGACCAAGGTGATAGGAATAATCCTACATTGGTTCCTTAATTGAAATATTGAAGGAAAACCTCCTCTCAATTGATCTTCAGAAATCTGCAATTTTTTAATATGGATGTTCTGCAAAAAGTAGGAAAATAAAGGTGGCACCAATGCTTGATGTAGAATGAAGTACAATTCTCTTTCAAGAGATTCTCAATGAAAGAGGTGGAATTCCCGACCAGGAACACCCTGTTCTAAACAATACTTGCAATCTTTTCTAAACAACCCAAGAAACCAATGTATGGCACATAAAAAATCCAGATCTAAACAAATCATACATCAATAATAGTCTTCAACATATCTTCATTCTTGCCTTCATCTTCTTTATATAGTGTTTGATTCTTCCCATGCCTTGGCCCTCATCTAAACTATGCTGTGCATGTGGACAAGATCCTCCATGTTTGACTATGTTGTCTCTCCAAGTCATCCATCATGTCTAGGTGTAATGTACAACCCCTCCATCATGTGTGCATTAATTGCACAAAATCTTCCATCACTTTATCATGAATGCCACATGATCTTCTGTTGATATCTTCCAAGATCTTATTTGACTGTATAGACCTCCATGATCTATCTCATTAATGAGACATGGCCTCCAATTCCACTCTCATTAGTAGTTGCTCCACTACCTCATTTTATATATCTAGTCTTAATTAATCCACATTCACACATAAAAAGTGGATATTTATTCATCTTGAGGATTATGGGTCCCTCCACGCTTTTATTTACTTAATTCATTCAGAAAATTAAGAACTCTAATATTCAAAATATCAGGTGAAAATTTGGGAATATTACAGTCCTCCCCGGAAAAATGTTGCTTGTCCTCAAGAAACTACAAAAATGGATGCTACAAAAAACATCCTCCCTCCAAATGGCATCCTCATGTGGAAGGCCGTCCCATCTGTCACGATGTGTCATGCATGTTCAGCTCCAAAGTTGCCTCTCTAGAATGTCTAGAATGGCCTCCAACTAAAAAGTTAGATACCCCTCCTCATCAATGAATCTCCAAGTGGCAACCATATGATGACCAAATATCTCCTCTATACATGAGATACATAAGATGAAGTGGTTCATTCCCAAAGTGGAAAGTCCCAATTCATGAACTATCTCTCCAACCCATGATACATAGAGTATATTACATACATCATTGTTCTCATCATTAGCCATGTTGGCCATGTAGGAATCAAGCATCACATCATCATAGTGAAAAACAAAAAGTAGATACATATGGGAAAACATGAAAATTGTCAAATCATATTCTCCTAATAACAACCAACACAGCAAAGCCTTCTGCTGCCATGCTAGATCATCATGAAAATAAGTAAGAGAGCCATACTCTGTCAAAATAAGCCACCTCAAAAATGCCTCTTGCTGCCATATCACATGATCATTGTACCAAATGTAGTGGCCATATTCTCTCAAGAGAAGCCACCTTAACAAGGCATCTTGCTGCCTCATCACGTCATCATTATACCATGTAAAATGACCATAATCACCCAACAGAAGCCAACATTGTAAGGCCTCCTGTTTCCATCCTCCAACAGATTCATGTAATGTATGGGAATAATTCAGCCCATACTCTCCCAAAAGTAACCAAAGCAACAAGGATTCTTGTTGCATCCTTAAATTATCATGGTGCAATTCATGGAGCAACAATATAGTAATGGAAATGTGAAATGTCTCATCAACATAATACAAACAAGCTCCCTTATGCCACATCATGTGAGAGTTACACTTTCTCCCAAACCCAAGTACATACATGAACATGAGATACATCCCAAACAAGAATACATGTAAATACATGAGACATATCCAAAACAAGAGTAAGCACATGGAAATAAGATATAACATGTGGTGTCCAAAATCTCTTCTCAACAACCGAAGTAACCATGCCTTTTTCTTATGTATTCTGTTATTGAGACATAAGGCATGAGACAAGAAAATATGAACCTTTGGGTATTAACCATACTCACCCAAGAGCAACTAGCATAGCCATGCTTCTTGTTGGCCTATATCATAGATCTGCAAGTGGTTTGGCAACCCCTTGCTCCATATCATCAACCATTCATCCCAATGAGGATGATGGATCTCATTCTACAAATACTTGCTATCCTCCCATTATAGGACACCAACCTACTCAAACTGTTGAAGAACCTTGCACTCCATGAAAGGTTTAAGTGCACCTCTAATGAGATCTCTTAATGATACCTTCTTCTCATCCATGGCCTTCCAAAAAAAATGAGGTTTTGGGTCTACTGCAGGTAGAAGTCTCTCTTTGAGCTGTGAGATGATCATTGAGAAAGTGTCATCAAGAAAGGAGAAAATATTTCTCATCTCAAGATGTCTACCATTCATCATTTTAACCTTCATTGCTTCATGAGTGAAGCTACCTTCATAATGCTCCAAGAATAATGGGTCCTCTTCATTATCACTGTTATTAAGTGATAGAAATGTAGATTTGTAGGGTAATACATATGCTGTCTCAAAGTAAGGTACAATACTAATCTCATAACCAGTCATTGTACATAGGATCATGCTCATCCCTTCTTCTGAAACTCCACACTTCAACTCAAAAGTTTGAATGTAGTCCATCCATGACCAACTGGTATAGCTTTTCATCTCCTCCTTGATTAGATCAAGGGTCCTATGCACTGTGATATGTTGCTGCTTCAAATCAACATTTTGTTCTAACCCTTGGTTATGCATTGGCCCTGATGGCATGTCCCCATAAGTTTCAATAATATCTACTGAAACAATAGGTGATGAATGTATGTGCATACCTTGGATCAACTAATGTGTGGAGACCTCTTGACAAAACACAAGAGTTTCTCCAATCGGGACAATGGTGTCTCCAATTGCTGGCAAGAGAGATGGCTTTTCTTCTACCAATTTATCAGCGCTGGAATATTCCTCCTCTTCTTCATGCATTTCCTAAATCATGCATGGGACTCTATGTTTCAAGAGCTCAAGACTACCTTGCAAGGTTACAAGTGTCTCTTCTCTATATGCAAGTACTTTTGCAGCTGGTGGTGAATGTGGTGACTCCTTGTCCAGAGTGACAAGTTTGACATCATCCTTTGTCTCCTGAGGAAATGTCTCTTTGTAGCCCATCTTTGTCTTCTTCACATCAAACTTCTTCCTCAACTTGTGAAAGAAATCTAAATATTTAGTCACCTTTGCATGCTCCATGTGACTAAACCACCAATCATTGGCTTTAGCTGCAAGATGAAGTGTTGCAATTTGGACAGCCTCTTTTTCAGCCAGCATGAAAAAAGTATCTAACTCTTTCCTCCAATCCTTAACAATGCTTGAGGAAGATCTATCAAATGTAGGAAAAAAAAATCTATTATGCCTCTTTCTTCTATTGCTGCTATAGGATCTTCTTTCCTCTTTGAGTTCAAAGAATTCTTGGAGAGTTGGACCCTCTCTGAATGCTCTAGACTGTGCCTTGTACTCTTCAAGATATAGAATAAGAGTCTCATGAGTCTCATGTTCTCTTATTTCTTCATTTCTATAACTTTCATCTTCTTCAAAGGAAGTGGGCATAGTAGATCTAAGAGGAGATCTATGATTCTTCGATATTCTTTTCTGCCAATAGGAAGTGCATGGACCTTCCTCTTCAAATCTTCTTTTTGGATCCTTCCATTGCCTTTCTCTCTTCATTTGATTGACCTCCTTAGAGATACCTTGCATGGATCTAAAGAGATGAGTGAAAAAGTCCTCCTTCGTGATAAATCTCATCTATCTACTTCTTCTTTTGATGCAAAAGATGAAGTGTCCACAAGCTAAGCCAAAGATCATGCTTTGATACCACTGTAGTATCCCAAAAGGGAGAATGCAGAAATAATTAAAAATAATATAATAACTGCAACTAAGTAAACAATAAATCTTAAGACAAAATCAAAATATACAGAGAAGTTGAGCCATTTTATTATATGGAGATGAATCAGTTACACAATGTATAGAAATTGAGTATATCTAGCCCAAGAGAAGGCCTAGAATCACCCTACAATGGTGTTGCAACTAGCATTGCGTAACTGGTGAGCTTACAGAGGAAATATTGTGCTATCCCTGTTGCTGCTGATATACATGTAAATGTTGCAAAGTAAAATGCAGATCTAGGGAGCTTATGAGTTCTGATGATGCCAAGAATCAAGATCTGGCCAAAGTGATGGGTTCCAAAGATAACCCAAAAAGGATTTTCTAGATCTGCAACTTTGGAAATTCACGCTCCTAGGGTTTGATCCTTGATCTGATGGAATTATAGATTTGAAGCTAGATCTCAAAAATAGATCGCTGAAATATGTCACAAGATCAGATTTGAAGCTAGAAGCTCTATATCTAGCTTCTCAATCCCCCAATGATGATTACAATTGTTGCTGCACAAATGCTCATAAAAACTGTGTTGTAAGGGAAAGAGAGGCTCTATTCCTACTAAAATATGTTGCAATAGACTCCAGGCTGAGGGAAATACTAATGGCAAGGTGAGGGGATGATCCCTCATAGGATTACTAGCGGAAATGCTAGCAACTTCCTTCCTCCTTTAGATCTGCAATAATGGAGAACGTAATTCTGGATGGAACTATTGTTGTGAGGAGGTCGATAAATTTTGGCCTGATGCCAGATCTAAAATGAAGCTCTAGGAATTGTTATCTTCAAGCCCAAGGTGATAGGAATAATCCTACACTGGTTCCTTAACTGAAATATTGAAGGACAACCTGCTCCTCTCAACTAATCTTCAGAAATCTGCAATTTCTGAATATGGATGTTCTACAGAAAGTAGGAAAATATAGGTGGCACCAATGCCTAATGTAGAATGAAGTACAATAGTCTTTCAAGAGCTACTCAATGAAAGAGGTGGGATTCCCAACCAAGAACACCTTGTGCTAAACATCACTTGCAATCTTTGCTAAACAACCCAAGAAAGCATTGGAATGTCACGTGATAATTCTAGATCTAACCAGATCATACATCAATAATAGTCTTCAACATATCTTCATTCTTGCCTTCATCTTCTTTATATAGTGTTTGAGCCTTCCCAATCCTTGGCCCTCATCTAAACTGTGTTGTGCATGTGGAAAAGATCCTCCATGTTTGACTGTGATGTTTCTCCAAGTCATCCATCATGTCTAGGTGCAATGTACACCCTCTCCATCATGTGTGCATTAACTTCACAACATCTTCCATCAATTTATCATGAATGCCCCATGATATTCTATTGATCTCTTCCAAGATCTTATTTTATTGTATCAACCTCCATGATCTATCTCATTAATGATACATGATCTCCAATTCCACTCTCATCAGTAGTTGCTCCACTACCTCATTTTACAGATCTAGGCTTAATTAATCCACATTCACACATAAAAAGTGGATATTTATTCATTTTGAGGATTATTGGTCCCTCCACCCTTTTATTTAATTAATTCATTAAGAATATTAAGAACTCTAATATTCCAAATATCAAGTGAACATTTAGGAATATTACACAAAAGTTGATATTATGGATAGGTTGTCAACATAAATTAAATTTTCTAGTGGGGAATCATTACCAATTTAATCATTAGACTACTAGAATTGTTTCAATGGCTAATGTGTCATAGGTGTTTAGTCAATTTAGTGTCCTAAATTTCTTTCATTAATTATCAACTAGGGCCAGTAAACCGATGAAGTGTGGTGCACCATATGTGCTTAAGAAACCTATTCCTTGCTTCGTTGTTTTGTGTTTTATGTTGGTTTTAGGGGGGGTTTTGTTCTTTGAGATCTAAGGATGGTTAATCTAAATCTATGGAAAGAATTATGTGAATCTAAATGTATTTTAGAAGGAAGAAAATAAAGTGTGCCAAAACTAATCTAATTTTCATAAAAACATACCAAAAACGGAGGGCTAGTTTAAGACCTATTTTGGAAATCAAAGCATCTATCTAATCTATTTATTAGTCCTAATCCATGGATCTATTTTGAAAACTAAGACTGAGAATTGCAATGCCTATCTTAAATGAAATCAGAAAAATGAATCAACTATTGTACCTTTGGTTACCTCAACATTCAACTATTAGGCATGACCCTATTGAGATGGAGTGTAGCAACAACTTGTACTTTAGTCTGCTAAGGTCCTAGAATAGAAAACAAAGAATGCAAATGAAAATATCTAAGATGTGTTTAGTTACTCCAATTATTCAATTTGTAAAGAGTGATCTTCTTGAAGTAATGTTAGGTAACTAATTACACCTATTTGAACTAAAGAACTAAGAAAAATTTGCAAATGGATAACTCAGAAATTGCATTTCATTAAGCATTCAAACATATCATCTGAAAACATGATTAGATCAATTCCTTCTAGAGTGATTTTTAGGAAGATTATTGTTTGAAATTAAGTGAGGGTCTTGAAAGTAAATGCATTTAAGATCTAAATAAAATCAACTAATGTATAATCGACTTGTTTGCCAAATTCAAATGTAAAGTGTTTAACCTCTTGAGATGCCTTCGGAGAAATCAATTATGCCTTAGTCTTTAGAAAGAAAATAACAATAAGAAAGATAACTTCAACCATTGTATGTGTGAGATATTTAACCATTTAATGTAGGATTAGCATATTGAAAATGGCTTTAATAAACAGCTATTAACACAGCAATTGACAACTCTATTCTAATGGAAATAAAAGACAAGAACAATAAAACTAAACAACCGTGGTTTCTTAGCACTTCAATCCTTAATCCAATTTTGAAAACAGAGTTTATATTTTTATGAAATGTTTTGGAAGAGTAAGTCTACACAGTTGTAATTTATCATTAAACTATTTGAAAGCTAGAAATGAAGCATAAGCCTATTTAGAAATAGAAATTCTTAAAACAGAGTAAAGGAAATCTAACTAGAAAACACAAAAAAAAACCTCCTTCAGAAGTAGGGGCCCTCTGCAACTGATGTGGTTGAACTCCTAGCTTATTAAAGGTGCAATCAAGCAAGCATTTGGAAAATGAACTTATTTATTATGATAAAACAAGGTCTGGCAATAAAGTATCCACTTAGAAATATGAACTGTATTGAACTGTCTCTCGGTTCTATGGAACCAATATTTAAAGAGAAATTACATAACTAATTGCGAGTTAATTTAGCTACAGGTGTCTAACTTGAATTGCAATTGAAATAGGACTGTTGGACTCACGATTTGATATGAAGAGAAAATCAGGAGTCCTACTTCTGTAGGTAACATTCTTTGACTTGTAACTTTGACCATAAGTTTAGGCTCCTTTTTATGTTGATCTGGACCGAGTGAGTAGGATAGAATCCATGTTGGCAAGATTCTAGAAACACCCATGTGGCCCAATTCCTCAACTAACACTTGGAACCTGCTAAAACATAACAGTGACTATGGAATGCACAGTTAGTTGTAGAAAATGCTCCATTCTGTAGCTAAATTGTAAAAACTTATCCAAATAAAAAAATCATGAAAATATAATATGAAAATCATTTAAATGCATCCTTAAGACAAAACCTTAGCATTCTTCATTGATTAGGGTTTGTGATATTATGGAAAAGTGGTGGAATGAGGTGAGAAAAACTGTAAAAGAGAGGTTAATCCTAAGTTTCAACATACCCCCACAGCAAAATCATTGCATGTCTTCATGCAATTTTCCAAAATTATGAGTTCTTCTCCCCTACTAAATTTGCTCAGATACCTCAGCTAGGACATCCAACCTTATTCTTTTGTTCCTCTTTGAAGTCAATGTCATTCTTGGAATTTTCATAAGAAGTTTGAATTTGAGGTTTATGGTTGCTCTGTTCAATCTCTTGTTCTTCTTCTTCAATTTCCTATTTTCCTTATGCAATAGTCCTAGCTGCATAGTAGTATTATCATGCATTGCCTTGTCCAATTTGTTTTGCTCTTTCAAAATATCATTCTCCTACTTGATATGCCTATTCAATATCTCTAATTCATAAATATCCTGCTTAAGAGCATCAATTAGAGGTTCTTGTGTATTAACAGGTAGTTCTTGGTTCATTGAGGCACTTCTTCTTTCCAATGACTCTACATAATCATATATTTGCTGTTGAAATGGATCTATACCAGAAGATGTTTTGACGGGGCCTTCTTCAAAATGATAAACATGAGAGTTTTGAGGGTTGTACACAGGAGAATTATCAACAGGTGATGGAACTGGGGTTTCCTCTTCTATATTTATGAGCTCTGTCCCTTTGGAAAGTGTCTTCTTCATAATGCCTCAGAGTCTTGAGCTCCTTCTTAGTTTTGGAGGAATTTCATTCCCTTCATTTGTAACCTGACTCTCTTTCTTTTTCTTTCCTCTAGCCTTAATTTGTTTCCTAATTTCTGACAGTTCCTTAGAAATTAGTTTTTCATCATTCCTCTGTAGTGAAGTTTCAGGTTTGTTTTCAACAATCATATCAGTTTTCTTTCTTTTACTTCTCCTGACATTCTCTTCCTTGGGTGGTGGCTCTGGCTGTTCTTGAAAATGATTCCTAACAAGGAAGTCCTCCCAAGTGTCTCCTATGCTCCTTAAGTGAAACTTAATCAATATTTTCACCAAGCCATGATGATGCATAGTGGTATCTATAAATTGTATTCTCTTTTGTACATTTGAGGCCATTCTTCTTAGACTATTGAGCATAAAGAAAGGAAGGTTGATTTCACCATTTTCTAGAAAATTCATTAATAAATGGATATGATAAACATACATGGTTCCAAACCTTCCTTCACAAGTTATGAATTTCTGCAAAATCAAAAGCATATTTCTCAATTTGCTTTTAAGCGTTGTACTTGGGATTCCTTTTCTAAAACCTGAGACATCCATATCTAGGTTTTTAAGTATCACCTTCCATGATTCATTATGGAATTATTTTTTCTTTAACCATCTCTCTCCATGCCTCGGAAGTTCTGTAGCTTCATCCAGGAATGACTTTGTCACTGTAAATTTAATTTCCCCAATTTCTACTTCGGTTCCATCACAAGACCGGGCAAATGATTTTGTAATTTCCTTATGAAAACCATTGAAATTTTCTATAAACCTCAACCATCCAGCTTGTTTTAGCAATTATATAACATGTGGGTATCCTTCCATGTATTTTACCCCCACTGGTTCTATTCTAACAATCAAACCCATCCTTCTTCTATGTAGAGTGCTTTCAACCTTTAGAATTACCCCTTTGTTTTGTGGAAATGAATTGGCTGCAGAGTTGATGGAGATGAATTGGTTGTGGAATTGATGGAGATGAATGAGCTATGGATCGGATGGAGGATTTATGGTGAGTTGTAGGAAATAAGTAAGTGATACGGTCTTGGAGAGACGTAGACAAGTAGGTCACGTCATGATCATGACCGTTAGTCATCAATCAATGATATTAATGATCGACTATTATGCAACTTTATATGAGGGATATGTTTGAGATATATCATGATGAGGATTGTAATCAATTCGAATGCTGGGTTGTCAAGGAACATATGAATGTACATATTATACATATTTCATGTTTTTAACTTTGCTATTAAAAATAAATTTTTACACTTTACCTCAGATCTTAGCCTTTTTGTTTGTTGTTTTCTTGATGTTGTTCCTTAGGTACTCTTTTGTAGCATGGACTTCAAACATAATCCTTTAGTACCTTCACAATCATCATGTCAGAATTTCTGAAGTGGTTGCAGAATCAAATTAGCTGTAGAATAGAATCAACTGTAGAATGTACCTAGCTACAGAATGTATTATTATTATTTTTTTCAAGTATGGAACATGAATGGAATGAGTGAGAAATATGGAATGAAAGTAAAATATGACTTATGGAATGAATGTGAAAATGAAATGAAAGTGGAATGAGATGGAATGACAGTGGAGTGTGATGGAATGAAACTGAATTTGCAGATTATGAACTGCAAATATGAATGTAGTTTTCACTACTTTATTACAGAAAAGAAAAATGGAAAATATAGGATGTCAGAGGGCTCTGATTTTCACCTTGTATTTTCTGCTTAAGTATGCCAATCATTGATTGGTTTTCATACTTATACACTTTATTTATTTATTTATTTTTCATCAAATGTAGAAAAATAAAAGCTAATTTTGTGAAGAAGAATAATTATTCTTCACTAACTCCATATCAATATTATCTTGAAATTTCTTAACAAACTCTTCTTTTGAAAGTGGTTTATGATATACTTTCAACTGATGACCATTTACAAGAAGAGATAATTTTTCTTCATCTATTGTTATGATCTTCACTGCTCCATTATCAAATACTTTTTCAATCTCATATGGCCCAAGCCAATGAGTCTGAAACTTTCCTTGAAAATCCTTTAATTTTGAATCGAACAAGAGTGCCCAATCCCATTCTTGAAACTTTTTCTCTTTGATATACTTGTCATGCCATTTAGTCCTTTGCTGCTGGACTATACTGGTTCTTTGGATTACATCTTCTCTGATCTCATCTAATTCATTGAGTTGCTCCAGTCTATGCTTCTGATAAATCAAGTCCCAATTGGACTGCCATCTTAAAGGTTTTGATCTGAAACTATATAGGGAACAGGACTTGCTTCCCATAAACAATTTCATAGGGAGTCTATCCTGTTGTGTTCCTCCATGTATTTCTGTAGGCCCATAAGGGTTCAGGAAGCTTATCTGCCCAATCTCTTATGTGTAGATGAATAGTCTTAGTGAGAATTCCTTCAATCACCTTATTGGTAGAGTTAACTTGACCATTTTCTTGTGGATGGTAAGGAGTAGACTTTTTGTGCTTGATCTTGTAATCTTCCACGAGCCTTTTCACTATCTTTGATGTAAATTGAGAGCCTTGATTTGTTACAATTTCTCTTGGAACACCAAAATGAGTGAAGATATCCTCAAAAAGAAAATTAACTACAGATCCTTCATTATCAAAAGGTAATGCTTTAGCCTCTACCAATTTAGTGACATAATCAGTGCATACCAAAATATACTTCTTTTGTTTATATGGAGGATTGATAGGTCTAACTAAATCCAAGGCCTATTTTTCAAAAGGTTCAATGAGTACTTGAGGTTGCAATGGAATTTAATTTTAAGGAGCAGGTTTCCCTACTTTTTTGCAACTGTCACACATTTTGACATATTCTTTAGCATATTTGAAGATGGATGGCCAATAATATTCTAAATGAAGGATTTTATAGGTTTTCCTCTTATCAGCAAGATGTCCACCACAAGGTTCATCATGATATGCCTTAAGAATTTCAGGCATTTCATCTTCTCAAACACATCTTCTGATAATGAGATCTGGACCTATCTTATACAATTCATTAGTAATCCATGAATATCTTGCACTTAATTGAATGATTCTTCTTTTCTCTCTAGAATGCAAATGTGAAGGTAATTTTCCTATAACTAAGTAATTGGAAATATCTGCAAATCAAGGGGTCCGAGTAGTTATTGCAAAAAGATACTCATCAGGAAATGTATCTTCAACTAGAGTGTATTCCTTGATATTTTGAATTCTAGATAGGAAATCAACAACTGTGTTTTGTTTTCCAGGCTTGTCTAGAATAGTAATGTTGAATTCTTGTAGGATCAATAACCATCTTCTAACTCTGCCTTTAGTAATAGATTTATTCATTAAATACCTAATTGCAGAGTGATCTGTATGGACAAAGGTTTCATAGCCTGTTATGTAATGTATGAATTTGTTGATAGCATGAACAACAACTAAGAATTCCTTTTCAGTTATAGTGTCATTCAACTCTGTGGGGGTCAAATTCTTACTTGTGTAATAGATGGCATAAGGGATCAAGACTTTTTGTCCTAACACAGCTCCTAGAGCTTGTTATAAAATTATATATTATAGAGCAATGAAACACATAAAATATGCGGAAAACACAAGCACACAAAACACATAAAACCAGAGAGACACAAATATACGTGGTTCACCCAGCTTCAGCTATGTCCACCCTGAACAACCAGTCATTCCTTTCTATTATCCAGCAAAATGAAGAGACACAACCTACAACAGATCCACTGTAATATCCTCTGTTCTCTCTCACAGTCTCCCTATTTGTTTCTCGCTCTGAGAATACACATACCATTATGCATTCACAATACAATACTCTCATAAAAGTGAGAGGTTTCCTTCTAGGGAAAAAAACCCTAAACTAAACATAACTTCTACCATCAGATCATCCGCCTAATGAACGACCCAGATTGACTAGAAATTACTATACTTTTACAAGGCAATTTTACATCTGTTTTTAGCTTTGGGGGTGCTGCCCCCGAAACCCCCGGCTAAAGGGGGGCGGGGGGGGGCTCCATAAAGTGCGACGCGCCCCCCCCCCCCCCCCCCCCTCCCCCCCCAAATCCCCTAGGCAGCATTTAATTATAGGCAGCGTTGTTGCCCCATTAAGGTACATGGGTTCAATGCTGTGATACAAAATAAACAAGATAATCAGGCTCCACACCCAACAATCTCCCACTTGGAGACTGATTGTAGCAACTCCACCGCTACTTCATTTGCTAGACAGTGACTCCTCTTTGGACCTAGTTGTTTCTCATCTTTATCGTCATCCTTGAAGACCAAGTGAGACTGAGCATAATCTTAGTTTCTCCCTAGTTACAACTTTTGTTAGCATATCTGCAGGATTCTGGCTAGTGTGTATCTTTTTCAGCTTCAACTCTCCATATTCCAATAATGACCGTATGAAATGGTACTTGTGCTGTATGTGTTTAGTCCTGGAATGAAATGTTGAGTTCTTTGCAAGATGAATGGAACTTTGGCTATCACTGTAAACGTGCCCATATCATGCTTATTACCCAATTCATCCATAAACCTTTGTAACCAAATCATTTCTTTACTAGCCTCTGTAGCAGCAACATACTCTGCTTCTGTTGTTGAAAGTGCAACAACACTTTGGATTTTTGAAACCCAACTGACAGCTATTCCACCTACAGTTTATACATATCCTGTAGTGCTCCTCCTGTTATATTTTTCACCTACCATATCTGCATCAACATATCCCTGTAGAGCACTGTTTGAACCACCAAAGCATAATTCTTGATTTGTGGTACCTCTCAAATATCTGAGAATCCATTTCACTGCCATCCAATGTTATTTTCATGGATTGTTCATGTACCTGCTTACAACTCCCACTGCATGTGCAATATCAGGCCTTGTGTAGACCATTGCATACATTAAGCTTCCAACTACTTACGCATATGGAACTTTAGACATGTAGTCCATTTCTTCTTGGGTCTTGGGGCACATCTCCTTACTAAGTTTGAAATGGCTAGAAAAAGGTGTACTAACTGGTTTTGCATTTTTTATATTAAATATTTTCAAAACCTTTTGTATGTACTCATTCTGAGACAGTGTTAATTTGCGATTTTTCCTGTCTCTAGTTATTCTCATACCAAGGATTTGTTTTGCAGCTCCCAAATCCTTCATTGCAAATGAATTTTCCAATTTTATTTTGAACACATTTATTTCCTGCATTTTAGACCCTGCACCAAGCATGTCATCTACATACAATAACAATATAATATAGCTACCATCATTTTGCTTTTTCATATAAACACAATGATTAGAGTGACATCTATTATAACCTTGTTGAGACATAAACTTGTCAAATTTTAGATACCACTGCCTTGGAGCCTATTTTAAGCCATACAGGCTCTTCTTTAACCTGCACACTAATTTCTCTTTCCCTTTGACCTCATATCCTTCTGGTTTCTCCATATAGATCTCTTCCTCCAAATCGCCATGGAGAAATGTTGTCTTTACATCTAACTGTTCAAGATGTAAATCTTCCGCTGCTACAAGACTTAAAATAGTTATGATTGAATTCATCTTAACAACAGGAGAAAATATTTCATCAAAATCAATACCTTTCTTTTGTGCAAACCCCTTCACCACAAGTCTAGCTTTATACCTCTGTTTTCCTCCATCTTCTTCCTTTAGCCTGTAAACCCATTTATTCTGCAATGTAATTTTACCTGCAGGCAACCTGACTAAGTTCCAAGTCTGGTTTTTTATTAAGGAGTCCATCTATTCTTCCATGGCTAGCTCCCACTTCTTCCTGCTTTCAACCTGAATTGCTTCTTCATAACATTTAGGTTCACCAGAATCAGTCAACAATAAATAATATAATGAAGGAGAGTATTGTTCAGCGGGTCTACTTATCCTGGTAGATCTTCTAACACCACTTTCATGTGTTTGAGGTGCCTGTTGTTGTTGTGGTGGTTGCTATTGTTGTGGATCTTGATTATTATTATTTTCAGGCACCTTTACCTTTTCTGTGATCTCATCAAGCATTGTGTATTCTTTGTTTTCTTTTTCCTATTTCTTTTCCTGCAACTGATTCTTATACAAGACCTTTTCATTGAATATTACATCTCTGCTCCTAATGATCTTGTGATTTTCATAATCATATAAGCGATAACCAAAATCATTAACACCATATCCAGTAAATGTACATTTCTTTGATTTTGCCTCAATCTTTGTTCTGTTTTCTTTGTTAATATGGAAAAATGCCTCACAACCAAAAGGTTTTAAAAAGGCGTAGTTTACCTTTTTACCTGTCCATACTTCCTCTGGAATACCACCATCCAAGGAACTTGAAGGCCCTCTGTTTATTAGATAAACAACAGTATCTACAACATCTGCCCAAAATTGTAAAGGCAATATTGCATGCAATCTCATGCACCTTGCACGCTCCATGATTGTTTTGTTCATCCTTTCTAACACACCATTTTCTTGTGGTGTTCATGGAACTGTCTTCTCTCTACGAATTCCATGCTCTGAATAGTACTTATCAAACTCTTTGCTGCAATATTCACCTCCATTGTCTGATCTGAGACACTTCAAATTCTTTCCTGTCTCAATCTCAACCAAAGCTTTCCATTTCTTGAAAGTATCAAATACATCAGATTTACTCTGAATGTAATAAATCCAAGTTTTTCTAGTTGCATCATCAATAAAAGTAACATAATAACGAAAGCCATCGAGAGATGATACCTGAGCGGGTCCCCATACATTTTTATGCACAAGCTCTAATTTTTAGCTCTTCTTTTCTTTCCCAACTCTGAGAAATCTGACTCTCTTCTGTTTTCCATAAATGAAATTCTCACAGAAATCCAAATCAACATTCTTCAAACCTGACAACAAATTTCTTGAGTGAATAATCTTCATCCCCTTCTCACTCATGTATCTGAGCCTATGATACCATAATGTTGCATCTGCTCCTTTGGAAATTAAAGCATTAATAGAGTTTGAAATACCATTCCATAAATACAATGTACCAACCTCTTCTCCTTTTGCTATTACCAGGGCTCCTTTGGTGACCTTCCAAGTTTTATCTGTGAAAGTTGTCACACAATATTCACTGCCTAACTACCCTATTGAAATCATATTTTTCTTCAGATCTAGGACATGCCTTACCTCCTTTAATAGCCATTGGTTTCCATTTTGTTGTTTTACAAGAACTTTACCCATTCCAACAATTTTACAGGGTTTATCATCACCCAAACTAACTTGTACAAAATCTCCTTCAACATAGTCATGAAAATATTTCTTATCAGGTGTGGCATGGAATGAGGCCCCTGAATCTACAACCCAAGAATCAATAACATTTTCGAAAGAAAGAATCAAAGCATCTTGTAATACATCACCTATCACATTTTCTTCATGATTATTTTCTTGCTGTGCATCTCCTTCTTTTCCCTTCCGAGATCTACAATATTTCTTCAGGTGTCCTTTCTTTCCACATTTCTAGCACACTATCCCCAATTTGGAGTTGGATCTGCCTTTCCTTGATTTACGGTGATATCCTGAGCTCTTTCCACTTTCCATTTTTCTTCCCCTAGACTCTGCACTCAAAGCATTACCTGATGTCTCACCGGAGATTTTCCATCGCATTTCCTCACTAAGGATAGCACTGAAAACATCATCAAACTTTAAAGTACTAGATCCAGAGACAGAGTTGCTAATGGCCATAACTAAACCATTCCAGCTTTTTGGCAATGAGCACAGAAATAAAGGAGCACTAACTTCATCATCAAAGTTTACCCCTACAGAACTTAACTGACTGGTAATTGTATTAAAATCATTTAAATGGTCTGCAATAGATCCACCTTCTGACATCTTCATATTAAATAAAAGTTTCATGAGAAATACCTTGTTTGAGGCCAAGGGTTTTTCATATAATTTCGCCAACGCCTTAATCAAACCCTCTGTTGTTGTTTCCTTCAAAATTTTGAAGGCTACCAATGTTGCGAGGCACAACTGTACTATTCTGAGTGCCTTTCTATCAAGAATCTCCCATTCTGCGTCTGTCATAGCCATTGGCTTCTTTGTTTTTCTGCTCAATGGTAGGTATAGATCTTTCTGATACAAATAATTTTCCATCTGCATCTTCCACAGCGGGAAGTTTTTTCCATTAAATTTCTCGACCCTAAACTTACCATCTTCTGCCATTACTCCCACTCGAACCAAGAACCCTTCTTTCCTGCGAGTTTATCATCCAAATAGACCTTCGGCTTTGATACCAGTTATTAGAAAATTATATATTATAGAGCAATGAAACACATAGAATATGCGGAAAACACAAGCACACAAAACACATAAAACCAGAGAGACAAATATACATGGTTCACCCAGTTTGGGCTACGTCCACCCCGAATAGGTAGTCCTTCCTTTCTATTATCCAACAAAATGAAGAGACACAACCTACATCAGATCCACTATAATATCCTTTATTCTCTCTCATAGTCTCCCTATATGTTTCTCGCTCTGAGACTACACATACCATTACACAGCCGCAATACAATACCCTCATAAAAGCGAGGGGTTGCCTTCTAGTGCAAAAAACCCTAAACTAAACATAAATTCTACTGTCAGATCATCCACATAATGAACGGCGAAGATTGACTAGAAATTACTATACTTTTACAAGGCAATTTTACATCTGTTTTTAGCTTCAGGGGCACTGCCCCCGAAACCCACCGTTAGGGGGGGCTCCATAAAGTTGCAGCTGCCCCCCCCCTGGACCCCCCAAGTAGTGTTTAATTATGGGTAGAATTTCCGCCCCATTAAGGTATAGGGGTATAATGCTGTGATACAAAATAAACAAGATAATCAGGCTCCACACCCAACAGAGTTGTGTCTGAAGCATATGTTGAAATGTGAAAAGGTAGTTTCCAGCTAGGCCCTCTTAAGATGGGTGCTTCAAAAATTTTTTCTTTTAAGGTTTCAAATTCTAATTGGCAGTCAGGATTCCAACAAAATTCACAATATTTGGTGAGTAGTTTGAAGAGTGGGGATGCTATTTTGGTGAAATTTTCTATAAATTTTCTATAATACCCTGTGAATCCTAGAAAATTTCTAACATCCTTCTGGCATCTTGGAACTGATAACTTGGAGATGAATTCAACTTTAGATTTATCAAATTTAATTCCATCTCCTGAAATGTGATGTCCCAAAACAATCCCTTCAGTAAACATCATGAAAAAAAATTCATGACTTAGTGAGAGGTTTGCTTCCTTACATCTTTTAAGAACCTTTTCCAATTTTTCTAAAGCCTCTTCAAATTTATTACCATAAATGGTAAAGTCATCCATATACACTTCTACACAATCATGTATTAGATCAGAAAAAATTCCTAATACTGCCCTTTGGAATGTTTCAGGTACATTGCACAATCCAAAAGGAAGTACACGGTAGCTATAAGTCCCCCATGGACAGGTGAATGTGGTTTTATCCTGATCTTCAGGTGCAGCCTGAATTTGGTTGTAACCACTCAAACCATCCAGGAATGAGAAATACTTGTTACGTGCTAATGTATCCAACACTTGATCTATAAAAGGCAAAGGAAAATGATCTTTAAGGGTAGCTTTATTCAATTCTCAATAATTAATACATGCCCTCCATTTACCATTCTTCTTGGGTACAATCACTAAAGGAGAAATCGACTGACTATCTGAGATTGGATAGATGAAGTTTACATTTAACAACTTTTGCAACTCTTCTTTCACAATTTCCCTAAGATTTGGATTCATCCTTCTTTGACGTTGTCTGATAGGTTTGCAATTTTCCTTAATGTAAATGTGATGTATACAAGTCTTAGGACTAATTCCTTTCATGTCAGTGTATTCCCATGCATATGCAGATGAATGTTGTTGTAATGTTTTGATTAGCTTCTCTTGTTGTAACTTTTCCAAGTTATTTTTTATGTTCAAGGTTTTCCCTGGAAATATTTCAACTATAGAGCTACCAAATTCTTCCATAGAGTAAAGAGATAGCTGCCTAGAAGACAAATATTCAATATTGGATCTTTCTTGAAATTGATCATGTTCATATTCAGGAAATGATTCATAATTTTCTATTGTATTTAGGATTTAGATATCTTCACTAATGTTTGAAATAGTAAATAGAGGCAGTATATATTCTTCATCATCAATCCATTCTTTGTCATCTATCTCTATGATTTTTCTTGCTGGAGGATACAGAGTGAATTTCTTAGTTGAATTACCATCAGAAATATACATGTCACTAGATCTACAGCTAATGAAAGCATCAGCTATAGCCAACCATGGTCTTCCTAATATGAGTGGGTGTCCTCCTAGATTGTTCTTAAGGGTTAATATCATAAAATCAATAGGATACTCCCAAGAATCTAAAGACACTGAAATATCTTCTAACATACCATCTGGTTTGATTACAGATCTATCTGCTAATTTCAGTAATGTAGGCGTGTAAAGAATATTAGGAAGCTTAAGTTGTTCCATGGTCTATTTGCTCATGATGTTTATTGCTGCTCCTAAATCAATCAATATATTTTCAATTTCAATTTCAACTCCATAGATATGTGTTTTTACAACTGGACTTCCACAATCTAAATATTTTTGAATGGAAATTTTTCCCATCATTATGTCTGCTATTTTTCCTACAAGTTGGATTCTTTTTATTTCTTTTGTTTTTCTTCCTGGTTTCTTCATACTCAACTCCTTTATTGTTTTAGCTAAAATTGGAATTTCCTTGATGGATTGTAACAAAGGGATTTTTATGCAAATATTTTTCAATTCATCTAGGAAATCATAATTAGGCAACATAATATGCTTTTCTACTCCTCTATAAATTTGAAATCTTTCAGGAAAAGGAGGTGTAGAAGTAGATACTGATGGTTTCTCTATGACAAGAGTTGAATTTATTTGTTGTTTTTTCTTTTTATTTTCAGAATTTTGGTTTTGAAGAGATAATTCTTCCTCAAAACTTTTATTGGGATGTAGAGAATCTTCCTCAGAATATTCTTGTTCTTGGATGATTACAGAAGGCTTCCTCTTTTCTAATATCCTACCATATCTTAGTTGGACATCATTAAGATCTATAGGAGATATCATATCAGTTGGAAATTTCTGGCCTTCTATCATATAGGTATTCTGAAGATTTTTATTGTTGGGGTTAGGTAATGGTTGGGTAGGTAACTGATTTGGTCTTTGAGGGAATGGTAGTGAGAGTTATGGATTTTGGTTTTGGATTTGAGGTTATTGATTTTGTTGAGGAATTTGTTGGGGAGGATAATTTGGATATGATGGTGCATATTGATATTACTGAGAAAATCTTCCATATGGATTTTGCATTCCTTGAGCCCAAGGTGGAGATTGAAATTAAGATTGGTGCCAAGGTTGCTGCCAAGAATTCCAATTTGGTGGGGGTTGAGTATTCATTTGGTTTTTAAACCCTTGAGTTTGTGGCCCCTGCCATGGTCTTCTAGAGACAAAAAAAAAAGAGATTCTGTAGGATTTAATGTTGTTTCTTCTTGAAAAATAGCCTTAAGACTAGGAATTGAAGGAAAATTCTTAGTCCCATGACTTTCTGAACAAATAATACAGGTTTCTATGACTTTTTCTTCAAGAGGACATTCTCTGAAAGTATGTTTCTTTCTGCATTTTGAACAAAAAATAGCCAAAGCATCAGCCTTAGATTTCTGCTTGTTTTGTAACTTAAGGGTGTCTATCTGTTCACTAAGACTCCCTAAAATGTCTGTTTTGAATTTATCAATCATGTTTCCAATTTTTGCCCTACTCACCGTTCTAGTTGCATATTGTTTTACCCTAGCTAGAGCAGGATCTCTTGGTCCTTTCAAAATTTTTTATTTTCCTCTTGAGAGGTTAATACATAGTTCCCCAATATCAGGTAATGGAAGTTGAGATATGTCCCCCTTCCCCATCATGTTAATGATATCTATCCATTCATCTCTAATTGTTTTCAACAAAAGAGATTTTAGAGTGTCTTGATCTAGATTTTCCATTTTTTCTCTTTTAATGTTATATTTGAATACTTCAAGTAAATCCTCCAAATTTTAATCCTCCTTTTACATCATCTTAAACACTTCCTCTTTGTGATTAACAGGGATAAAATAGTCCAAATACCTTTCTAGAAATTCTCTCTTCATATCATTCCATGTCCTAATAGACCTAGTGATTAGAATCATGAACCATTTTAGAGCTGCTCCTTTCAATGTTGAAGGAAACAATTTGAGTTTTTGAGCATCTTGTAGATAATCATAAGTTTTGCACAAGACTTCAAATTAAAATAAAAAGGTCTTAGGGTCTTCACTTTTTATTCCATGAAAGTTTGGGAGAACAAAAGGTGAGATATTTTTCATGGTAGCATTTGTCTCTTCATCTACTATAGGGAATCCAAAAGAACTCTCAGTTCCTCTATTTCCTCTACCTCTACCTCCTTCTGCATTTCCCCTACCTCTTCCTCTATCTCCTCCTCTACCTCTGCCTCCTCCAAATAGTATATTTTATCCATTAAAAATTTCTCCTTCTCCCTCTCCTCCTTCTTCTCCTCTTCCTTCCATGATATATTATTCATAGTTGATATAAGGTTTAGCCTACATGGTTAACTACTCCTTTGGTTCTTCTATCAATGGTATGTTGAAGAACTGTTCTTCTTCTTCCTCTTCAATATGGATTTCTAACTCTTTAGCTAGAATATGTTCCTCTGTAGAAGTGAAAAAGGTTACTCCTTCTGTTGGAGTCCTAGGATCTTCTTACTTTAAGATTGCCTCAGTGGATGAAGTAGGAGATCCTCCTAACTGGATATCTGATCTTATAACTTTTGGAAGTCTATGACCAGTAAAATATGGGATATGGGTTTGAGCTGGTGGTGTAATACTTCTTGGTCTAGGTGGAGTGAGTGGTGTTGTAGGGATTAAGCTTCTGCCTCTAGCTATGAATCTGCCCCTATAGTATCTTTCTCTACGCATATCATTTTTTATTTTTTGATGTAAGAAATAAGGTTACCAAGTTACACTTCCCTAGAAACAACGCCAAAATGTTTAGTCAATTTAGTATCATAAATTTCTTTCATTAATTATAAGCCAGGGCTAGTAAACTGATGAATTTTGGTGCACCATATGTGCTTAAGCAACCTATTCCTTACTTTTTTATTTTGTGTTTTATGTTGTTTTTAGGGGGGTTTTTGTTCTTTGAGATCTAAGGATGTTTAATCTAAAGCTATGGAAAGAATTATGTGAATCTAAATGTATTTTAGAAGGAAGAAAAGTGTACCAAAACTAATCTAATTTTCATAAAAAAATACCAAAAACAGAGGGCTAGTTTAAGACCTATTTTGGAAATCAAAGCATCTATCTAATCTGTTTATTAGTCCTAATCCATGGATATATTTCTAAAAATAAGATTGAGAATTACAATGCCTATCTTACATGAAAGCATAAAAATGAATCAACTATTGTACCTTTGGTTACCTCAACATTCAATTGTTAGGCATGACCTTATTGAGATGGAGTTCAGCAATTGCTTGTACTTTAGTCTACTAAGGTCCTAGAACAAAAAACAAAGAATGCAAATGAAAATATCTAAGATGTGTTTAGTTACTCCAATTATTCAATTTGTAAAGAGTGATCTTCTTGAAGTAATGTTAGGTAACTAATTACACATGTTTGAACTAAAGAACTAAGAAAACTCTGCAAAGGGATAACTCAGAAATTTCATTTCATTAATCATTCAACCATCTCATCTGAAAACATGATTAGATAAATTCCTTCTAGAGTGATTTTTAGGAAGGTTATTGTTTGCAATTAAGTGAGGGTCTTGAAAGTAAAATCGTGTAAGATCTAACTAAAATAAACTAATGTATAATTGACTTGTCTACCACATTCAAATGTAAAATGTTTAACCTCTTGACATGCCTTCGGAGAAATCAATTATGCCTTATTTTTTGGCAAGAAAATAACAATAAGCAAGATAAATTCAACCACTGTATATGTGAGATATTTAACCATTTAATGTAGGATTAGCATATTGAAAATGGCTTTCATAAACATCTGTTAACACAACAATTGACAACTTTGTTCTAATGGAAAGAAAAGACAGGAACAATAAAACTAAACAATTGTGGTTTCTTAGCACTTCAATCATTAATCCAATTTTCAAAACATAGTTTCTATTTTCATGAAAGTTTTTGGAAGAGTAAGTCTGCACAATTGTAATTTATCATTAAACTATTTGAAAGTTGGAAATGAAGCATAAGCCTATTTAGAAACAAAAGTTGCTAAACAGAGTAAAGGAAATCTAACTAGAAAACACAATAAAAACCTCCTTCAGAAGCAGGGGCCCTCTGCAACTAATGTGGTTGAACTCCTAGCTTTTTAAACGTGTAATCAAACAAGCATTTGGCAACTGAACTTCTTTATTATGATAAAAACAAGGTCTGGCAACAGAGTATCCACTTTTAAATCTGAATTGTACTGAACTGTCTCTCGATTATGTGGAACCAATATTTAAAGAGAAATTACATAACTAATTGTGATCTAAACTAGCTACAGGTGTCTAACTTGAATTGCAATTGAAATAGAACTATTGGACTCATGATTTTCTACGAAGATAAAATCAGGAGTCCTACTGCTGTAGGTAATGTTCTTTGGAGAGATATAGCTTGGAAAATCATGAAGGAGTAAGGATCAATGGCGATTTAGGTTTGATGTAGTATAATCTAGATCAAATGGAGAGAAAATCATATATCTCAAAAAAAATTGAAGGCCTAAAGGGCATTAAAGGTAGGAAAATAATTGACCATAAAAGGGATACTTAGAGTAAAAAAACCCTAGGAAGGTTATGGTGAGCCTTGGTATTGCACCAAGAGTGCTGCAACTCCCATCAGCTACTCAAATTTACTTTCTCAACCCGAGGTTCGTACAAACTTGGAGGTGACAGTGCTATATGCACAACAGATAAGCTCTACTCATGACATCCTCATATTAGTTCTATAATGAGGTGTTAATGCTAGGGTTAATTCTAGGAAATGAATCATGTCACAATTCTAAATGTAATCTAAGACTGGAAATAAATCATAACCATTACTCTATCAACAAGGAAAGAAACTACTCTATATCACACTGATTCATCTAGCTATTTGCAAGAAAGATTAGTTCACATTTATACTAATGAAAGCAAGGAAATAATAGTAAGTGGCATTCATAATCTAGATTGCTAATTTGATTTCCAGAAAAGGAAACTAATCTAGAGCACACATACTGAATTAAATGACTAAATAATTCCTATCTAGCTTATGCTTGACTACTATGTTTAATGATGCATCTAGTAATGAACTAATCACACTTCAAAATGACTCTGTTTTTTCAAGAAAAGAAGGAGGTGCCTAGGTGGTCTAAGAGGGTCCCTAGACCAAAGGTTCAAAACTGAAGGTCTATTGGTGGCTTGGATAGGCTTATATGAGGTGGAATAATGGTTTTGGGTTAAAGGAGAGAGTGTTTAGCACTGCTACAGGAAGTTGTTACAAGATTTCTTGTAGTACTACAAGATGTCCTGAAAAGCTATAAGAAAAAAGCCGAGTGGATTTTGAGCATAGAAATGGTGAGAAGAAGGTTAGGAGAGGTGGGGTAGAGGTGTATATAGGTAGATAAAGGGTAGCCAACCCCTTTTCCAAGCTCATAACTCTTCACAAAGCCTGACTTTCACCCTCAAGGTTGCTCTCGGTGATGTGGCGATGACCTGAAAAACAGGGTTGTAGGTAACTTGGCTGGAAGGTGGTTTGATGAAGGGGTTAAGAATAAAAATGATGGTGCTAAAGGGGTCCTCCTATTCTTCTCTATTCAAACTTGCAATCAAGATACTTGTTCATGCATTCATCATTGATAAATTTGTCCTAAAAATGGTGGAAAATATGAGTTGAATTTAAATAAACCTAGCTATGCAATTGAAATGAAATCTATCTCTGCACCTAGAACATGTTCATGATAAGAAAAGTAAAAGTATCTATATTTTCCAAGAAATCATAAAATAAAAGGATATTTGGTCTGTGATGAAAGACCTTCCTCCTCAAGCTCCAATGGAAGAGGTGAGAGAGGGAGGCTTAGCAGACCGTTTTGATGTTTTATATGCTACCAAACATGAAATGAAAGGAAATAAATATTGTAACATAAAATAAAACACAAGTACATAAGAGAGACTGAGACCAATGGATTGGGCCTTAACTCACAAGCTCAGATCCCTGAAACTAACTTAGCGCAGAAGAAGCCCAATGCTTATTTTATTTCACAACCAGTCTTTTAATTAACATATGAAAGTTAGAAATGTCTAATACAAAAGCCAAGAGTGCTCTAGATACACCCAAAAATAGAAACCTAGTGAGATCTTTCTCTGACCTATTTATGCTAGAGGGTAGCTACCAACAGCTCCCTAAAAAGTGCGTCTTTGTTCCCTTGGAACTCGAAAGGAGTGGAGATTGTCTCCCTTTGATCATGCACTTGCTCGGTTGTCTATGATTTCGAGTTGTTGGAGGAGAATATTGAGGAGATATTGGTTGCCTTTAGGAGTTAAGAAGGTGGTCAACCCTCATACAATATCTCCTTGTTGTCTACTCCGAGCCCTGATTATGCAATCTTCCTCAAAAATGAAATTATTCCCTTGCTTTTTCTACATTTAAACCACATTAGGCCTCAAAGCATGACAACCCTTATTACACCATTCTCACTAAGAAAAATATGAAAAAATGCAATTAAATGTGAGAAAGAGATAATAATTAAGATAAAAAGGTGACAATTAACCCCTTAAAATGTACCTAATGATGGTGCTCATCATCATCACACCTCTACCAAATGGTTTCTCATCCTATGAGAAACTTAGTCCTATTTATTTATCTATTTTAGAGGCCTTGTGGCCTCTTTGACATCCCAAGGTATCATGGAAGGAGTCCCTTTAGGAGGGAAAAATCATGCATTATGTTCTTCTTCCTCCCATTCCTTATCCTCCTTAGTTTGGTCTTTTTCTTCAGTTAGTCCGAAAAACAAGGGTGGACTGATTTTTAATCCAAGCAACTTGATCTTCATTGTTTGCATGGCCCTTTTGTGCAAGGGTTCTCTTTCTAGGGAAACTCTCAATCTATCTGGAGTATGATATTCCAGGTTCCTTAAGCTAGGTGGGAGGCCATTCCATCTTCTATGACAGGCCATCACACACTCCTTTCCCAGTATTATAGAGATGTCATCATAATGTGAAATTTCCAGTGCTTGGGGGTTGAGATATATGTCTAAGATATTGGCATCATTGAATATCATTTGGTGGTTGTTTATGACCCCTCTAGGGCTGATTAGCTCTACCTTGATTTGGAGAGGCTCTTTTCCTTCTCTCTTCATCACCTTTTTGACCTCCTCTACCATGGATTCTTCATTTGTCATCCAAGAGGCTAGGGCCATCAGTTGAATATCCACCAACCTAGAGTTTGGGTCCCAAATGTTCAAATCAGTTTGGAAAATATTATGCATGTAAAACTCTACCAATTTAGCCCTATCTTCTATGTTTTAATAAATGAAAAAATCAATAAATTTCCTGTAATTATGGAAATGAAATGACCTATATGATGCTAATGTTTTGATTTGGAAATGTAGCCATTTCTCCTTCAGGTAAATGGCATAAGAATTTGATGGATATCTGTGTTATTTTACCTCCATGCAGAAGCCTAAAATCGTGGCAATATGTTTGTCTTTTTGCTGCAGTTGGCCATTCAATATTTCATTCTTTTCCTGTGCCTCTTTTAGCTACTCTTTCAACATTTCCTCCCTAATTCTAACATCATCCAAAGCTCTCCCCATCTCATTGAGTTTCTCATCCATGATCCCCACATCTTCCACATTACTATTTTGTGCAACTTGCATCCAGTGGTGGGTGCACGCTCTCTCTTTTTCTAGCTCATAGAATAGGGGAGCAAAGATTTTTTGAGGGATCAACCTCCCTCCTTCAATGAGTGTGTAATAGGAGCTTAAGTTTTTCTATGAGCTAGGATGTTGAACTGTTGTAATGTCTTTTGGGGCAAATTTTGGAGAGGTTGGTTCTTCCTTTGTTTCCTCCTCTTACTTCTCTTGTTTCTCAAATTTGGCATCCTTCCCCTAAACTTCTGCCTCTTTTTCATCACCTTGGGAATCCCTCCCTTCTAATCGTGCCATGTCCTCTTCTACCTTGACATTTTTCTCTTCCTATAGAAAATTATGAGTTTCTAGTATAAAACTCTGTGTTTCTTGTAACATACCCTGTTTTTCATACTTCACCTTATTTTATTATTCTTAGGGGTCTATGGATGATTGTTCTTGATTGAGGGATGCTAGCCTTGAGGAGTACCTTATTTTGTAGGTCACAGGTGTCTTTTTAGGTGAAGTGACCTCTTGAATATTACCCTCCTCTGTCCCTATTTCTCCTTTCTTATCACGTGATTTCTCAATTGTGATGGGGCTCTTGGTTGTAGTTTGAGGCCTCCCTTGTCTCACCTTAGCACTCTTCCTGGTCTTCAAGTACATGGGGGTCTGCCTTTTCCATTTTGATTTCACATGGGTGCTTAGAGTGGCTAAAGTTGCAACCAATTCCTTTTAGTGGTCCTTGGTGAAGGGCTGGTTTGCTGAGGGGAGATATCAGTGGTAAGCTTGGCATCTAGGATATGCTCCTCTTCTATCTTTCCTTCTTCCTCTTCTTTTTCATCTTTCTTTTCTTCCTCTTCACTTTATTTTTCTACTCCTACACCTTCTGTGGGTTCTGCCTCTATTTCCATTTCCTCTTCTTTCTCTTCTTCCTTTGTCCCTTCAGCCCCTTCTTCTTTTACTTTAATGCCACTTTCTCCAAGGCTAGAGATAAGGGTATCTCCAAGAGTGAAGGTTTTTGTCCCAATGAATGCTTCTCTATCAATGTCAATGAATGTGGAACAAGGTACAAGGATGTTGATTTTGTTTAGAGAATCTTCCGCTATGAGTCTAATGAGACCATGATGATCTAGGTGTTGATATTTCCTCTCTCTTACCCTCTGGCTCATATCTATGATAGAATGGAGGAAGAAATATGAGATATTCACTCTTTTATCTAAGGGAATATCCCCTTTGAACTTGATTTCTTGAAATAATCTAAAATTTTATCCATAGAACACACTTAATATATCCTCACAGGAGATATAATTCATGATATGGTAAGCTACCTCATCCCATGGTTAAGGAACACTTTCACTTATTACCCCATTCTTATATTCCATGTATTATTCATAAGGAAAGAAGAAACTCTTCTTATAGGAAGTATTAGAGATTCTGTTCTCTTTGTTCCATTTAACTCCCAGAGCTAAGGTGGCGACTCTAATAATGAGCTCAGGGGTTATGGTAATTTATAACCCTCTTACCACTGTGGTGGCCCTATCATCTTCTTGAGAGTGCAAGGTTACTAAAAATTCTCGAGCCACTTCATCATCAAACCCTTAGCTCAAATAACCCCAACCACTGGTGAATTTTGAAGATGTCAACCACATGAGGATGTAGTCTAATTATTTTTGTTTGTGGGTGCTCTTCTATTGAACCCCCCTCCCCCCCGCCCATATTGTGACTATGTTAGAAAGGTGGTTATATGTGGCTTGTTTCCAAAGACACTTTGATATGGGACCCTGAAGATTTTAAATTTACACAGAATGTGGTTTCTTTATCCCTATTACTTTGAACAACCCCTTACTTTATTGAATTATGGCTTGATTGTGTGTAAATTACCATGAAAAATATTTGCAACTTGATGGGGTTACAGCCACTTACCTCTACAATTGAGATGTTATTTGACTTGAAGGATGGTGTTGGGGTGTCAATATACTCTGAGGGTGGCTTGCATGGAACTTTATAACACTTTTTTTCCTCCCTAGAAACTTCCTGTAGCAGTAGCAGAATTTCCTGTAGCACGGGTTGCATGCAAATATCGACCATGGATTGAATCTCCTCGGTGTCTCATGTATTTTTCCTACTTTAACTAATCTCGAAATGCACAATTGAATGAGGGGGAATGATCCAAAGTACACTTTTTATTCTAAATCGAGCCAGCTTGGAGCGTATTGGTGATGTGGTTTGCATGAGGTTTCGTCATTTGGACTGTTGGTCCCACTCGATCCAATCATTCCATTCTACCTCATAATCAACTCCCACTACTCGTTATCCTTCCCCTAACTGACGTGACAACTCCATGTGGCATGAAAAATCCACCAACTTTTAACTTTAACTATTCGAGGGTGGCCAAGTTAATTGGCCACCTTTTTTCCTATTAAACTCTCTTTTCTTGACATTTACTCATTTAGTCAAATGATGCATAGTGAGAGGGTGAGGGAGCCACACCTGAGCCTACATGATTTCTGATGAGTGAAAGGATCCTTTGATGCAAGGAGTTGGAGCATTGTGATGGTCACAAGCGATTTTTTTTATTTGTTCTGTTTTATTCATTTATTTATTTCTCTGTGAGGATCTTATTTTTTGAGTGAGGTGCTTATTATCTTTTCTTCCTAATTATTCTGTAGGACGTACCTCATGGAGACCCTAGGATGTTGTTGTTGTTGTAGCTTCCCTTTTGGAGTCCTTTGGTTATCTTCATGATCAATAATCATCATTCATCTCATGCCTTTTTTATGTGCTAGTTGTGTGCACATATTTTCTACAGGAAGTGATCATCTTCCTGTAGCAGTTCCCATGTTGCAATTTTGGAGTTCAATTATCCCGAGGAAGGAAGGAAAAGAGTGTAGGGATACTAGGGGTGGTGTTAGCAAGTGAATGGAGTGTTATAGTGGAGGATGACATGAGAGAAGATGCCCTATGTGTGGATTTAGCCAAAATGGCTCACAATGGAAAAATAGAGGGTTTGTTGAGTGAATCTTCATGCATGGGATGGAGTGATGGTTAGGGATGGTAGACATAGGTAGAATAACATTTTTTCATGTATTTTTAGGGTTAGGTGGCCTTGGGTGAGCTTATTCATACTTGGATGACTTTCCATTATCATTACAGGGTTTCCTATGTTGAGATTCAACAAGATGATGAGCTTAGTGAAAATCAGTCGCCTTCACTAAGTGGATCCGCAGGCTATTTTTAGGCTGCAAGAGCTGGTTTCACAACATATTTCAGAAGTTGCAGGATGCTATTTGTGGATGGTTGGTTAAGTTGGAAAAATAGATGAAATTATATTTTTAGAATATTGGGCGAAGTCTATTTATAGATCGTCGATCTAAAATTAGATGCATGTCTATTATTATTATCCCTTAATAATAATCAGACAATAAACATCAACTTATTCTCTTGGAGCACTTAATTTCAGTGTACGTATTTGGAAAATCAGTGGGCTGAAGGAATTATGAAATTCCTAGGGTTGACTGGTGGTTCATGCATGGAGGACTAAGTTATAACTAAAGTGGCAACGTTATGACAGAGTTGGAAGAGTAGTTCATGGAGTTGTATTCAGTTTAACTCAGTTAAAGTGAGTTAATCTCAGTTGAGCTAGTTGTATCTAGTCTAAATGAATGATACACTAGTGAGAGTGGAGTGAATTAATTAGTTAATTAATTCAAAAATAATAACTTATTAATCAACTGAACAAATACAACAGCTAACTACAGTGCATGTCAATTCCAGTGGAGACCCAGTGAAGAGGTAGGTGAAAGGGTGAGATGGACTATCCGTTGTGACTATAATGATGAATTGATTGCATCACACACACATTGGAGTTGCAAATGAGGATTTCGTAGTCAAGGCAAGGCCAATTCGAATTCATTCAGGGGTCTTCTTCAGCAGGGATTGCGCAGTGGAGGTAGGCTATCAGGTGGCAAGAAATCAGTGCATGGATTTGCAGATTTTTTCTTGTTAGTGTGTGATGATTGATTGTATTGAGAGCTTGATGTACTAATATTTGTATGAGATTGTTACATGATCTCCATGATACATAATATATGATAGTTGTGGTTTTTAGCTTTAGGATTTCCCGTTAAACAATTGTGTTATTTGCGATTGTTTTTATTGCTTCATGTGTTTGCAATTGAGTTTATAATTTCCGCAAAAGATTACCAGTGGAAGGATTCTGTATTTCGAAATAAGATAAATATTGTTAGATAAGGAGAATATAGATATATAATGCATATTTTATATAATTTCTACATCTTTTAGCCCTATAGGAAATCCTGTAGCAACCTAAGACATCCTGTAGTACTGCATAAAGTAAGATAAATTTCAAATTTTTTCTCACCTGGTGGTTGAAATGGATGAAGGAATGCATGTTGGGGTTGGACATGGATTGGATAGGTAGAGGACACAGAGAGAGAGAGAGAGAGAAGTAACGTTGCTCCTTTTTTCCAAATTGTCCCTAATCAACAACCTATAAAACATAAGAAGGTTAGTGCATATGTGTTGTGTCATTCTTTTGGATTTTTTTTTTTGTTTATTTATTTATTTTGAAGATAGGTGAGTTACCTTAGTAGATTTTTTCACCCCACAAACTTGACATGGGCACCTCAAAGAGGTTTTCACCCGAGGATCTTTTATTTCTCTATTTTTTTCTTTTTTCATTTTTTTTTGCTCTAGGGTTGTCTCATGGAGGTTTTCAACCTAGGAGTTGGCCTTGGATGCCTTCGAAAATGTTTTCAAGCAAGGCTCTTTATTTTTTTTATTTTTTTAGGAAGATGAGGGGCTGGAAACTATGGAGCTTCCAATTACATTCACCTCCCTATTTATTGTATTGATAAATTCAACCTTAGACAAGGGCTTCTTGTACATCTTTAGCTTGCAACCATTGACAAGAAGAGGGATCCCTTCATCATCTATGGTTCTGATCTGAACTACCCCATTTTCATGGCATTGATCCACTTGATAAGGTCCTAGCAATCTGGTCATTAACTTTCCCTTGAATTTGGAGTCATAGAGAAGAACCCAATATCCTTCCTAAAATGTCTTCTCTTTGATGTGTTTGTCATGCCAAAAGTTTCTTTGCAAATTAATTACTTCTGTGTGAAGGAGGGTATGCATTATAAATTCATCTAAACCATTAAGCTGAATCAACCTTTCATTTTGTTCCTTTGTGATGTCCAAGTCCAAATGAGCTACCATTCTAAGGGTATTATACTCAAACTCAATGGAAAGAAAATATTTCTTCCCATAAACTAAATCATATGGAGAAAACCATGTAGTTGTCTTCCAGGTGGTATTGTAAGCCCAAGTGGCCTCCACCAATCTATCTGCCCAATATTTCCTGCTGCTACTCACAAATTTGGTGAGGATGCTCTCCAAGGCTCTATTTGTCACTTCCACCTGGCCAAACTTGAGGATGATAAGTAGTGGAAGTCTTGTGATTTATTTTGTGTTACCTCATGATGTAATCAATGAGATGAGATGTAAATTGAGCCCCCTGATCAGTTGCTACCTCTATGGGGTATCCAAACTTATAGAACAAATTATCTCTCAAAATCTTATCTACCTTATATTTTTTGATGCCATTACAACCCTTGTTTCAGCCTACTTGGTCAAATAATCGGTGCAGACTATGATATATATCTTCTACCTAGATGGTGGATCAATAGGTCCAATGAAGTCCATGCCCCACTTGTCAAATGGCTCTAAAAACAATTGAGGTTTTAAAGAAATTTCATCCATCGGTGTAGGTCTCCCCATCATTTGACACTGATCACATCTCTGGTGTATCTCTTGGCATCATGGTGGAGGGTAGGCCAATAATATCTTGCTTGTAAGGCTTTGAAGGTTGTCCTCTTAGTAGAAAAATGACTCCCACACGGACCATCATGACATGCTGAGAGGATTTCAAATACCTCCTCTTCCCTCACACATATTTTGAGAATTTGATATAGACCCAATTTTAAGATATTTCCACCAATCCAAGTGAAAGGGGAACTTTTCCTTATAATTATGCTCTTTTATTTAGATGAAAGGTTTGGAGGAAACCTCGTAGCAACCAAGTATTTGGCTATGTCAACAAACTAAGGAGAGAGTGTTAAGATAAAAAATATATTTTCATCTAGAAGATGATCATCCACCATCCCTTCCTCATCTACAGATAAAGTTAGTCTAGATAAGAAGTATGCAACAACATCTTCCTTTCTTGGTTTATCAACAATTGTCAGATCAAACTGCTACAATAACAAAAAACCATCTAATGATTCTAGCATTTACATCAAGTTTATTCATTAAGTACTTGATTTATACATGGTTAGTATGTACAAAGGTCTGATAACCAGTAATATATGCTTGAATTTGTTTAGGGAATGGACAATAGCTAAGAGATCCTTTTCAGTGACAATATAGTTAAATTCAACTTTGGACAGATTATTGCTAATGAAATAAATGGCATAGGGTAATTTGTCTTCCAAATTCCCCAAGGCTACCCCCACAACTTTATATGATGCATCTATATTAATGTGGAAGGGGAGAGCCCAATTGGGACCTCAAAGAATAGGGGAAATAGTTATATTTTTCTTGATGATATCAAAAGTCTCCTGACAAAGAATAGATAAGGAAAACTCAGAATCTTTGGCCAACAATACAAATAATGGCGAAGCCACTTTGCTAAATTCCTTGATGAACCTCCTATAGTAGCCATCCAAACCTAGGAAAATTTTGAAATATCTCTACTTTTGAGGACTAGGCACCCTTTTATGATGGTGATTTTGTTTGGGTCTACCTGTATTATTGCTTGTGATATGGAATGGCCTATGACTATCCCTACCCTTTTAAAAAATTCACACTTTTCCAGACTTAGGGAGAGATGAATTTCAATGCACTTCCTCTACACTTTCCATATATTGGAGAAATCCTCCTAGAAATCATACCCATAAGGTGTAAAATTGTCCATGTATATTTCTATAGAATCATGAACTAGTTCAGAGAAAATGTTAAGGACTTCTCTCTGGAAAGTAGTAGGCGCATTTCACAGGCCAAAGGGAAGGAATCTGTAAGCGAAAGTGCCCTAGGGACATGTGAATGTGGTATTTTCATGGTCCTTAGGGATGATCTGAATCTTGTTATACCCACTGAATCCCTCCAGGAAAGAGAAAAACTTCTTTCCCGCAAGACCTTCCGAGACTTTATCGATGAAAGGAAAAGGAAAATGGTCCTTTGGAGTGGCTTTGTTTATTTCTCTGTAATAAACACAGATTCACAACTTCCCATTTTTCTTTGGGACTAGAAAAAGAGGAGACACCCACTCACTGTCTCATATGGGGTAGGTAAAACATGCATTCAACAACTTCTACAGTTGATCCTTCACTATGTCTTTTAAGGTTGGGTTCATCCTCCTTTGGGGCTGGTGCACATGCTTGCATCTCTCTTTAATATAGATATGATGTTTTCACTCTAAGGGATGCACCCCTTTCAGGTAATTTTAGTCCCAATTAAAAGCATCTAAGTTTTCCTTTAGGAGATGGCACACTTTCTCTTCTACTTTGGCCGAGAGGGATGATCTAATCTCCAGGGATTTATATGGGCCAAATTCCACAGCCTTGGTGGCTTCAGAGGTTGATTGAACTGAGTGCAGCTCAATCCAAGGGTGGATTTCATATTCTCTCACTAGGTCTTCGAGTGGAATGGTTGTCGGGGGCTGGCTTTGAATGACGTTGTCAATGAGATCATCCTCATCAGGTTACCCCCCTCTAAGAAGAATATATATGGTACAAATGGGGTAGGGTGTGGTACTATCAACTTTATCTTCTTCTTCTTCATCTTCCAACCACAAGGGTAGGTCATTATCAATGGAAGGCTGGGAAGGAGGATATAATACCAACTATTTGGACAAGGACCCATTCTTGATAGTCATGTTTCCAGCCCTAAAACCGATATAAGCATCGATAGTGGCCAACGAAGGTATTGCTAAAATGAGAGGATATAATACCAAATATTTTGGCTGGAGGACTAGTTAATCTGTGGGGTACTCCCAAGAGTCAAACAAGACCATAAAATCCTCAACAATTCCTTCTAGAGCTACTATAGATCTATCTGCAAGTTGCAGAATAGTGGTGGTCTTTCTCAAGCCTCGTTTGAGGTTAAGTTTAAGCATGTTTTCCCTGGTCATCACATTGATGACAACCCAAAGATCAATTAGAGTGTGGGGCACTATGACACCATTGGTGTGTACATCTACTATTGCACTTCCAGGGTCCAGGTACTTCGGGAAGATCACCCTTCCCAACATTAAGTCAGACAACTGTCCCACAACATTGATGGTGGGGGTGTTTCTCTTCTTTATCCCAGGATTTTTAAATCATTTTTCTTTGATGAGCCTATTGTAAATAAGGACATCCTTAATCGTCTGAAGAAGGGGTATTTTCACACACAGGGTTTTCATATCTCTTAGGAGTTCATTCTCTTTTGGAGTGTGCTGACTAGGGTAGATCAGGCGCTCAGGAAAAAGAGGTTGATTGGTATGAGGGTTGCTCTCTTACTTTTCCTGCTCAACCTCTACAGGTGGAGATGGAGGATGATTTTCTGGGATTACTCTTCCAAACCTGAGGTTAATTTCATGTATCTCCACAACATAAGCTGGATATGATGTTTCCCCATTGTAAACCTATTGTGCCTACTTGTTGTTCGGGTTTGGATTGGGTTGGGTAGGCATCTGAGGCAACTTAGGTGGAGTATAATGAGTGATGTGAGGTTTAGGTTGTGGTGGAGGTAGTAAATTAGGTGGTTGGTTGTGTTGTGGCATCCACCCTTTTGATGGGTTGTTCCATTGAGGTGGTTGAGGAACATACTATTGGAAAGGTTGGTTTACATGCTAAGGGTGATATGGAGGGGTATAAGGCCAAGTAGGAGGTGTAGACCATGATGGAGGAGTGGATGTGTAAAAGAGTGCATAGGTGCATTCTGGTTTGCATGGTATTAGGAGTACGATGCACCTTGCATGCCCTGCTGATATGACCAAGGTCTTTGAGGCCTCCTCTGATTTATGAAACAACGTTTATATGGTCCTCCTTCCCCACCTTGATATACAACTTTGAGACCAAGTAAGGAGGGACACTTATCTATGGCATGATTCTCTTCACAGACTAGGAAAACCTCTATGACATTTAAGGGACATTCATTTTGAGAGTGTTTTATGGTACATCTAGGGAAATATATAGCTAAGGCCCTCTCTACTTCCTCTTGCTTCTTCTTGATCTACATTGTGTCCATTTACAAAGAAAAGGTGTGCAACATCTCACTTTTGAAGTCCTCCAACATATTTCCAATCTCATGCTTGATGGAGGTGGAAGAGGAAGGGGTGTTGGTCATGCTTTGACTAGCTCTACCTTTTTTCCTAGTTGCCTTATAGTGGTTTCTAAATACATTTTTGATGTCCTCATAAGGTAGCTAGTAGATATATCCTCTAGATATCATATTAAGGGTTTCTATCATCTCTTCCCTGATCCCTCAGAGAAATACCAGTTTGAGTGATCCAGGATCAAGGGTGTAGTTGGTGCTTTTATAGTTCAGCCGCAATATTTCTTCATAACCCTCCAGGGATTCATCAGGTCCCAAGGTCATCCTAAATATATCATATTTGGTTTTTTTGGAGCTACAGTAGTCTCTATATTTTTTGTTGAGGGACTCTTGCATCTGTGCTCAGGTAGTGATACTATTCCCAGGAAAACCAATAAACCAGCGCAAGGCTGTATCCTTGAGGTGGATGGGAACAATTTTAGATTTTGGTCATCTGAGGCATATTCATAAGTCCTGCAAACTACAAAAAACTCGAACATAAAGGTGTCAGGATCCTCAGAGGTAAGGCCATGGAAATGTGGTAGGGTTGAGGGACTAATGTTCTTCATTCTAGTTTCTCCATCAATTTCTCTAATGGGAAAGAATCCTTGGGCTCTAGTTTCATCCCTGGCTTGAATTAGTGAGGAAGGTTCCTCAAGTGAAGAAAGTTCATATTCTTCTCCAATAGGTTCTTCAATGTTTTCAAGTGGTTCACCTATATGGTGTTCTACCTAAAATTCACTAAAGAAGAGTGAAGGGTGACAGTTTGGGGATGTGGGGGTTTTTGGTAATAATTTTCCTTGGTTATCCCTACTCCTACAAGGCATGAAATTAAACTATTTTTGTATTTTTCAATAGTTTGAGACTGAATGTAAAATAAAAATAAGAAAATAATGCTAAATCATAAACAAACATCTACTTAGACACCTCCATGACAAAGACACCAAAAAATGGTGAGCCCTGGTATTGCACCAAGAGTGCTGCCCAAAGGCTAGCAAAATTTACTTTATTAACCCAAGGTTCATACAAACTTGGAGGTGACAGTGCTATATGCACAATAGATGAGCTCCACTCATGCCATCCGCATCTTAGCTCTACAATGAGGCGTTAATGCTAGGGCTACTTCCAGGAAAGGAATTTTTTCACACTTCCAAATGTAATCTAAGACTGGAAATAAATCATAACCATTAATCTATCAAAAATGAAAAAAACCACTTTAGATCACACTGATTCATCTAGTTATTTTCAAGAAAGAGAAGTCCACACTTATGCTAATGCAAGAAAGGAAATTACACTAATTGGTATTCATAATCTATATTGTTGAATTGATTTGCAGAAATGGAAACTAATATAGAGCACACATACTCAAACAAATGACTAACTAAGTCCTATCTAACTTATTCTTGACTATTATTTTTAATGATTCATCTAATAATGAACTAATCAAACTTCAAAATCAATCTGTTTTGCAGAAAAATAAGGAGGTGCCTAGGGGGTCTAATATGGTCCCTGGACCAAAGGTTCAGAGATGAAGGTCTATTGGTGTCTTTTCTAGGATTAGATGAGGTGGAAGAATGGTTTTGGGCTTAAGGAGAGAGTTTTTTCACTGCTACAAATTTTCGCTACAACATTTCCTGTAGTGCTACACGATGTCCTGAAAAGCTGTAGGAAATGGGACGAGTGGAGTTTGAGGCTAGAAATGGTGAGAATAAGGTTAGGAGAGGCAAGGTAAAGGTGTATATAGGTATATTAAGGATAGCCAACCCCTTGGCCAAGCTCATAAATCTTCACAAAGCTTTTCTTGCACCCTCAAGGTTGCTCTCGATGATGTGGTGGTGACCTCAAAAATAGGGTTGTAGGTGACTTGGATGGAAGATGGTTTGATGAAGGGGTGAACATTGAATATGATGGTGCTCAAGGGGTCCTCCTCTGCTGCTCCATTCAAACCTGCAATCAAGATACATGTTCATGCATTCCTCATTGATAAACTTGTTCTAAAAATGGTGGAAAATATGAGTTGAATTTAAATAAACCTACCTACACAATTGAAACAAAAATATATCTCTAAACCTACAGCATGTTCATGATAAGCAAATTAAATCTAAATTGTCCAAGAAATCATAAACTAAAAGGATATTTGGTTTGTGGTGGAAGACCTTCCTCCTCAAGCTCCATTGGAAGAGATGAGGGAGGAAGGATTAACACAAAATTTTGATGTTTTATATGCTACCAAACATGAAGTGAATGAAAGGCCGAGGCCAATGGATTGGGCCCTTATTTCATAATGAGTCTTGTACATAACATGTGAAAGTCATAAATCTCTAATACAAAATCCAAGAGTGCTCTAGCCACATCCAAAAATTGAATCCTAGTGAGCTCTTTATCTGGCCTATTTATGCTAGAGGGTAACTACAAAAAACTTGCTAAAAAGTATTAGTTTGTTCCTTTGGAACTCGATAGAAGTGGAGCTTGTCTCCCTTTGATCATGCACTTGATTGGCTACCTCTGATTTTGAGTTGTTGAAAGAGAATATTGAGGAGATATTGGATGCTTTTAGGAGTTAAGAAGGTGGTCAACCCTCCTACAATCACTCCTTGTTGTCTACTTTGAGCCTGATTATGAAATCTTCATAAAAAATAACATTATTCCCCTAATTTTCCTACATTTAAACCACATTAGGCCTCGAAGCATGACAACCCTTAATACACCATTCTCACTAAACAAAATATGACAAAATGCAATTAAATGTGTGTGAGAGAGAATAATTAAGGTAAAAAGGTGACAATTAACCCCTTAGAATGTACCTAATTATGGTGCTCATCATGTTGCTACACCATGATTTATTTATCCTTTAACATTAGCAGGTTAGGGGGTTTCCGTATTAAATTTATCCCTCATAATATTACTTTCTATGTATAGGTTGGATGGGATTATGTTCCAAGAGGTAGTGTATAAGGGGACTAAATCCATTGAGTTTCTTTCCTCTATCTCAAAGGAGAAATTTTTTTTTGGTATGGATGCACAAGGATTCTCTAATGGTCTAGTAATTTGTTAGAATGATAGATTTGAGACTATTAATTTTATCTATCTCATTTCTAGAATTATGGTTGAAGGAAGGGCCAAGGGTATATATTAGCTATTCAAACTTGTGAACTTGTAGGCTCCATATAAAATCTAGTTACAATTCTAGAATAATTTAAAATATCAATGAATCTTGATTTTGTGATCGTAGGAGTTGCCTTAAATCTTACTCTGAATTCAAGAGAATACCAGGGTGATGTTGCTAGATTAGATCCACTAGAAAAATATTTCACTCATGTATTTGAAGACTTAATATTGATGGGTGTTGAAGCAACAAAGGATTTACTACTATCAGAAGTGTGAGTTTTCCCTTTCTACTCCCTCATATAACCTATTATCATTCCCCTTTTTTCACAATAATTTACATTATGATCATCACATGCTAATAAGATGTGTTGTTAAATTCAATTCTTTTCCCTTATTTTTAATGAGTTATTTTAGCTAGAGATTGTCTTTTCTAATGTGAGTATCATATCATTTAATACTAGTCAAAATCTAGTAACCGAAATCATTAGTTTTCATATCTATAAATCCCTAAGATAAAATATGCCACATTATTTTCATTTCTAGGTGGATCAAGTGGATTACTGTTGGTTTAATTTCTCCTATTTTTGACAAGGAAGGCACCAACTCATGGTAAATTCTCATGTCAAACGTAGGGTGGAAATGCATACAGCACAACAACAATAGAATAATTAATAAATTTCAAGGTTTTGGATTTATCAGGTCTCGGGGTCATCCTAAATATCTCCTCTTTGGTTTCTTTAGACCTTTAGTAGTCTCTATATTTGTTTTTGAAGGACTCTTGCATCTGTCCCCAGGTAGCGATAATGTTCCCGGGAAAACCCATGAACCAGAACAAGGCTGCATCCTTTAGAGTGGATGGGAACAATTTTGTCTTTTGGTCATCTGAGGCATAATCATAAGTCCTGCAGAGAACAAAAAACTCAAACATAAAGGTTTCAGGATGCTCAGAGGTAATTCCATGGAAATGTGGAAGGGTTGAGGACTGATGTTATTCATTCTAGTTTTTCCATCATTTTCTCTAATGGAAAATACTACTTGGGCTCTAGTTTCAGCCATGGCTTGAATTGGTGAAGCAGGTTCGTCAAGTGAAGCAATATCCTCTTCTTCTCCAATAGATTCTTCAAAGTTTTCAAGTGGTTCACCTATAGGGTGTTCTACCACACAGTCACTGAAGAAGAGTGAAGAGTGATTGTGTGGGGATGTGGGGGTTTTTGGTAATAATTTTCCTTGGTTATTCATACTCCTACGAGTTATGAAAGTCGAACTGTTTTTGTATTTTTAAATAGTTTTAAACTAAATGTAAAATAAAAAGAATAAAATAATGCTAAAGCATAAACAAACATATACTTAGACACCTCCCCAACAACGATGCCAAAAAGTGGTGAGCCTTGGTATTGCACCAAGAGTGCTACAACTCTGAGAGGCTACTCAAATTTACTTTATCAACCCTGGGTTTGTACAAGCTTGGAGGTGATAATGCTATAAGCACAAAAAATGAGCTCTACTCGTGCCATCCTCATCTTAGTTCTATAATGAGGTGTTAATGCTAGGGTTACTTTTATGAAAGGAAGTTTGTCACACTTCTAAATGTAATATGAGACTGGAAATAAATCATAACCATTACTCTATAAAATAGGAAAGAAAATACTCTAGATCACAATGATTCATATAGCTATTTGCAAGAAATAGAAGTTCACACTTATGCTAATGAAAGAAAGGAAATTACACTAAGTTGCATTCATAATCTAGTTTTCTGCATTGATTTGTGAAAAAGGAAACTAATATAGAGCACACATACTGAATCAAATGACTAAGTAAGTCCTATCTAACTTATGCCTGACTATTGTGTTTAATGATGCATCTAGTAATGAACTAATCACACTTCAAAATGACTCTATTTTGCAACAAAAGAAGGAGGCACCTAAGTGGTATAAGAGGGTCCCTAGACCAAAGTTTTAGAGTTGAGGATCTATTGGTGGCTTGGCTAGGCTTAGATGAGGTGGAAGTATGGTTTTGGATTGAAGGAGAGAGTGTTTGAAACTGCTACAAGAAGTTGCCACATGATTTCCTATAGTGCTGCAAGATAACCTGAAAAGCTACAGGAAACAATCTGAGTGGAGTTTGAGGCTAGAAATGGTAAGAAGAAGCTTAGGAGAGTTGGGGTAAAGGTGGGTCTAAGTAGATGAAGCATATCCAACCCCTTGGTCAAGCTCAAAACTATTCACAAATGTTGTCTTGCACCCTCAAGGTTGCTCTCGTTGATGTGGTGGTGACCTCAAAATAAGGGTTGTAGGTGACTTGGATGGAAGGTGGTTTGATGAAGGGGTGAATATTGAAGATGATGGCATTGAAGGGGTCTGCCTCTACTGCATTATTCAAACCTACAATCAAGATACATGTTCATGCATTCATCATTGATAAACTTGTCTTAAAAATGGTGGAAAAGATGAGTTGAATTTAAATAAACCTACCTATGCAATTGAAATAGAAATCTATCTATACACCTACAGCTGTGTTGGGTGTGGAGCCTGATTATCTTGTTTATTTTGTATCACAAAGTTGGACCCTTGTACCTTAATGGGAGAGGAAACATTTCCCATAATTAAACGCTACTTGGGGGGTCTAGGGGGGGCGACTGCAACTTTATGGAGCGCCCCCCTGGCGGGGGGTTTCGAGGGAAGCACCCCGAAAGCTAAAAACATATGTAAAATTTCCTTGTAAAAGTATAGTAATTTCTAGTCAATCTGGGCCGTTCATTAGGCAGATGATCTGACAGTAGAAGTTATGTTTAGTTCAGGGTTTTTTTCCCTAGAAGGAAACCCCTATCTTTGTATGAGGGTATTGTATTACGGCTGTGTATGGTATGAGGATTTTTTAGAGGGAGAACAGATAGGGAGACTGTGAGAGAGAATAGAGGATATTACAATGAATCTGTTGTAGGTTGTATCTCTTCATTTTGTTGGATAATAGAAAGGAAGGACTGGCTGTTCGGGGTGGACGTAGCCCAAATTGGGTGAACCACATATATTTGTGTCTCTCTAGTTTTATGTGTTTTGTGTTCTTGTGTTTTCCGCATATTTTATGTGTTTCATTGCTCTGTAATATGTAAATTTTCCAACAATTGGTATCAAAGCCGAAGGTCTATTTGGCTGATAAACTCACAGGAAAGAAGGGTTCATGGTTCGAGTGGGAGAAATGGTGGAATATGGTAAGTTTAGGGTTGAGAAATTTAATGGCCAAAACTTCCCGCTATGGAAGATGCATATGGAATATTATTTGTATCAGAAAGATCTGTACCTACCATTGAGCAGAAAAACAAAGAAGCCGACGGCTATGACAGACGCAGAATGGGAGATTCTCGATAGAGAGGAACTCAGAATAGTACGGTTGTGCCTTGCGGCATTGGTAGCCTTCAATATTTCATAGGAAACAACAACAGAGGGTTTGATTAAGGCGTTGGCGAAATTATATGAAAAACCCTCAGCCTTAAACAAGGTATTTCTCATGAAATGTTTATTTAATATGAATATGTCAGAAGGTGGATCTGTTGTAGACTATTTAAATGATTTTAATACAGTTACCAGTCATTTAAGTTCTGTAGGGGTAAAATTTGATGATGAAGTTAGGGATCTTTTATTTCTATGCTCATTTCCAGAAAGTTGGAATGGTTTAGTTATGGCTATTATTAACTCTGTCTCTGGATCTATTACTTTAAAGTTTGTTGATGTTGTCGGTGCTATCCTTAGCGAGGAAATGCAATGGAAAAGCTCCAGTGAGACATCGGGTAATGCTTTGAGTATAGAGTCTAGGGGAAGAAAAATGGAGAGAGGAAAGAGCTCAGGATACCGCAATAAATCAAGGAAAAGAAGATCCAGGTCCAGATCAGGGATAGTGTGCTGGAAATGCAGAAAGAAAGGACACCCCAAGAAAGATTGTAGATCTCAGAAGGGAAAAGGAGACGCACAACAAGAAAAAAATCATGAAGCAAATGTGACAGGTGATGTGTTACAAGATGCTTTGATTCTTTCTTTCAAAAATGTTACTGATTCTTGGGTTGTAGATTTAGGGGCCTCATTCCATGCCACACTTGATAAGAAATATTTTTATGACTATGTTCAAGGAGATTTTGGACAAGTCAGTTTGGGTGATGATAAACCCTGTAAAATTGTTGGAATGGGTAAATTTCTTGTAAAACAACAGAATGGAAACCAATGGCTATTAAAGGAGGTAAGGCATGTTCCAGATCTAAAGAAAATTCTGATTTCAACAGGGCAGTTATGCGGTGAAGGTTGTGTGACAACTTTCACAGATAAAAATTGGAAGGTCACCAAAGGAGCCTTGGTAATAGCAAAAGGAGAAAAGGTTGGTACATTGTATTTATGCAATGGTATTTCTAACTCTGTTAATGCTTTAAATTCCAAAGTAGCAGATGCAACATTATGGCATCATAGGCTCGGACACATGAGTGAGAAGGAGATGAAGATTCTTCACTCAAGAAATTTTTTGCCGGGTTTGAAGAATGTTGATTTGGATTTATATGAGAATTACATTTATGGAAAACAAAAGAGAGTCATATTTCTCAGATTTGGGAAAGAAAAGAAGAGCAAAAAATTATAGCTTGTGCATATAGATGTATGGGGACCTGCTCAGGTATCATCTCTCGGTGGCTCTCGTTATTATGTTACTTTTATTGATGATGCAACTATAAAAAATTGGATTTATTGTATTCAGAATAAATCTGATGTATTTGATACTTTCAAGAAATGGAAAGCTTTGGTTGAGATTGAGACAGGAAAGAAGTTGAAGTGTCTCAGATTAGACAATGGAGGTGAATATTGCAGCAAAGATTTTGATAGGTACTATTCAGAGCATGGAATTCGTAGAGAGAAGACAATTCCAAGAACGCCACAAGAAAATGGTGTGTCAAAAAGGATGAACAGAACAATCATGGAGTGTGCAAGGTGCATGAGATTGCATGTAGGATTGCCTTTACAATTTTGGGCAGATGTTGTAGATACTTTTATTTATCTAATAAACAGAGGGCCTTCAATTTCCTTGGATGGTGGTATTCCAGAGGAAGCATGGACAGGTAAAAAGGTAAACTACTCTTTTTTAAAGCCTTTTGACTGTGAGGCATTTGTCCATATTAATAAAGAAAATAGAACAAAGCTTGAGGCAAAATCAAAGAAATGTACCTTTATTGGATATGGTGTTAATGATTTTGGTTATCTCTTATATGATTATGAAAATAACAAAATCATTAGGAGCAGAGATGTAATATTCAATGAAAAGGTATTGTATAAGAATCAGTTGCAGGAAAAGAAATAAAAAAAATAAAACAAATAATACACAGTTCTTGATGAGATCACAGAAAAGGTAAAGGTGCCTGAAAATAATAATAATCAAGAGCCACAACAACAACAACCACCACAAAATTTAAAGAGATAAATACCTCTACAGTGCGTGGAGAGAAGGATCGATGATACGATGACCTAGGCAGGTCTGCACTCTATGCCTGCCCCCTACGCCTGGGCCCTGCCCAATGCCTCTGCTTCTCTGTGCCCCTGCACCTGGGCCCTGCCCAGCGCCTTTGCTTCTTTTTGCCCCTACAATTGGGATCCTTTGCCCTTCGCCACCGATATGCTCTTTGTCCCTCTAACCTAGGGGCTCTAACCCTCCTGAATTTTTTGCATGGGCACTCTGGAGCCTCTCCCAGAGGTGACCACAGCAATGACCCAAGCTTGCACATTTGCTGATCTCATTAGCTCCCTGGGTCCTCCTAAACCTTGACCTGCAGTATCAAGACTCGTTAAAAAGCTAGATGTCTTGGAAGAAGTTGTTCTTCCTCCCTCTCTCCCTCGCATGGTAGCTCTTTCCTTGGTTGAGAAGGGTCTAATACGACAATTTACTGGCCTCTAGACATCCCCGAAGATGGTTCAGAGATGGATTGAACGAAACTAGTCTGATAAGATCACTGGTAAAATCTCTATCAGGTTCTGTGGAAAGGGATACTTTACCTTTCATTTTAAATCTAAAGAGGATAAGGATCTGATCTTCAGAAACGGGCCCTATTTCATGGACTCCAGGGGTTTATATCTCAACAAATGGACTCCTAACTTCGAACCAGAACTCGATGTGCCAAATGTTGTTCCTGTTTGGGTGTGCCTCCTGCACCTCCCCCTGCACTTTTGGGGGGATGATTCTGTCAGGGCTATTGGAAATGCTATCGGCACCTTTATCGACAGGAGTGAACCTAAGGAAAACATGCTCGCTTACACTAGGATCTGTGTCGAAGTAGATTTGGGAAAAGGACTCCCAGAAGCCATCAAGCGAAAAGTGGATGATTGGATGCACATCCAATAGATTGACTATGAACAGATCCCGTTTAAATGTAAGGTATGTCACAAATATGGCCATTTTACTAATCACTGCTCAAAGAATATAGGTGTTGAATGCCTGAAAACAGATCATCCATGGGATACTGTTAAAAATAAATAAATATGATCTTGTTACAAAGAATAATCCTCCAGATACTTCCCTCGCCAAGCCCAACCTCCCTCCCCCTTCCTCTGAAAAGATTCTGGATCCATGCAACCTTCCCTCTACCTCTACAAACCCCTCTTCGAACTTTTTTTCCAACCCCTTCTCAATCATATCCCCCCTTGATGATGATCCCCCCCTCTCCAATCTTCCCCCACCTCTAGATCCTCCCATCACCTCACCCCCCATCCACGATATCACCACATCTTCTCAAGAAATGGCCTCCATTTGTATTACCAGAAACTCATCCAAGGAGCATGGAGCATCTCTGGAATCACATAATAAGCAGGGTCCTGGAATAAAATCAACAAAACAAAAACGGAATGAAAATGCACAAAAAGACATTGCTTTAGGAACCCAAAATCCCATTGAAAATTATATATTGGGGCAAATTAATAGAGATATAGGACAAAAGGAGTAGGGAGGGAAAGCAACTCTTCGAATTTACTTGATGCAATAATGAAAGTTCTCTCTTGGAATAGCAGGGGTTTAGGGCACCCTTCCAAAACAAAAGCCCTCGTGGATCTTATAATTCAAGAAAATCCTGAAATTATCCTCCTTCAAGAAACTAAACAAGGAGAAACATATATGAGGAAAATAATAAGTAGAGAAAAACAATATGATGGCACACTTTTAGAATCAAGAGGTGCTTCTGGAGGCTTAGCTACACTTTGGTCATCTAGCACATGGAATCAAAAAGGCACTACAATAAATCAAAATTGGCTCAAAACTGTACTAGAAAACAACGGAAATCAACAGAGAATCATTGTGTACAATGTGTACAGTCCAAATCACTACAGAGAAAAAGAGTTATGCTGGAATTCCTTAAAGGAAGATATGAACAATGAAGAAAACAATAACATCATAATGGGGGGAGACTTTAATCTAATCCTACATGCAAATGAGAAAAGAGGAGGCTCTTTTGGAGATGATCCCTTCTAGAGACAGCTTGAAAACTTAATGCAAGAATAAGAACTGGTAGATAGAACGCCAAAGAACCGCATATATACATGGAATAGCAGGAGAATAGGAAAAGGCAATATCATGGAAAGGCTTGATAGGATTCTAGTAGTTTTCACACTCCTCTCACAATTCTCCTCAGCATCTGCAAATGTGTTAACCTTTTCTGCATCAAATCATTATCCTATTACCCTTTCTTTTGTTGATCAGTGCCCTCTTGGGCCCATTCCATTCAAGTACAGCCCACTATGGAATGAAATTCAAGATGAAAATCACCTGGTGTAAAATGTGTGGCTTCAGCACGTTGAGGGATCACCAATATTCATATGGGAGACCAAACTGAAAAAGACAAAACAGGCATTAACAGATTGGGCTAAAATCCACTATAAGGAACCTGATAAGATCTTAGAAGAAATTGAAGAGAAACTGAAGGATGTCCACACCAATATAGATTCTCAAGCCCCAAGTCAAGACATTCTTAATCAGGAAAAGGACCTCTACTGGAAGCTTCATCGTATAAACAGGAAAGAGGAGGAGAAATGGTGCCTGAAATATAGAAACTTATGGCTCCAAGCTGGTGATAAGAATACAACCTTCTTTCACAAGCAATCCACCATGCGCAAAGCTAAAAACAACATTTCATGCATCACATATGAAACAGAGAATATGCAAACTGATCAAGAAGCAATAAAATGAGCTGCAACTACGCATTTCAAAGACCACCTCACTGAGACCAGTATGCCAGAAGATTACTCGGACCTACTTCAGTACCTCCCGCCCCTGATCACTGAAGAGATTAAAAACTCTCTCAATAGAGAAATAGCCAAAGATGAGGTCAAAAATTCTATTTGGACCATGCACCACAATAAAGCCCCCAGAACTAACGGGTTTCCGATATCTTTCTATAGAGCTTATTGGGACCTCATTAAAAAATGCCTCATGAAAATTATATAGTGGGAACATCGGAAAATAAATAAATAAATAAATAAATATTGGTGGATATACTAACTCTACCTTCCTAGCCCTCATACCTAAAGAAAATTGGCCCTCTACCTTTTCTAGATTCAGACCTATCTCTCTCTGCAATGTCTCCTACAAACTCGTCACAAAAATCTTGGCCACCCGCCTCAAGCCTCACATGAACAATATTATCTTGGAAAACCAAGGAGGATTCATTTCTCAAAGACAAATTTCTGACTCTATCCTCCTTGTTCAAGAAGCTATCCATTCCAGCATATCTCGGGATGAAAAAGGCTTCATCATTAAGCTAGACCTCGCCAACGCATTTGATAGGGTCAGACACTCCTTTCTCTTTTTTGTTCTACAAAAAATGGGATTCGGTCAAAGCTTTCTTGATTTCATAAAATCCTTCATCTTTGGGCCCTGGATATCTCCCCTCATCAACAGAAGAATAGCTCCATACTTCCAATCCACAAGAGGACTTCGTCAAGGCTACCCCCTCTCCCCCTACTTGTTCATTCTTATGGTAGATTCCTTCAGCAGAGCTCTGGATCATATCAGAAGGGTAGGTCTCATAACAGGTATAAAATATGGCAATGGAGTTCGAAATATGTATCATTCCCAATTTGTGGATGACACTTTGTTAATGGGAGGAGCATCCAATATTATTGCACAACATTTTTAAAATGTATTGGATATATTTATGCTCTTCTCTAGAGGCCTGATCAACCACATCAAAAGTTGTGTCTATGGTTGGAATACTTCTAGTCAATCTTTGCACAGCATTGCCAACATATTTGGGGTACCATGTAAGCAAAATTGGGACCATTTTAACTACTTAGGTATGACGGTGAGCATCAAATCCCTGAAAGCTGAGGTTTGGAATGTAACTATTCATAAAATGAAGAGGAAAGTTCACCAATGGGGCTCCACTTGGCTCAATCCCACAGGTCGTCTCATTCTCCTTAAATCTGGGTTATCTTCCCTTCCCCTTTATCAATTGACTCTTCTGCAAGCCCCTGTTAGTGTTCATAATAAAATTGAGGCAATCATCATACATTTCTTATGGCAAGGAGGGAAGCATGAAAAAAAAATACAATCTAGTCAAATGGAATCAAGTAATACAAGATCAGGAACACGGAGGCATTGGAGTTCGCTCTCCCAAACTCATGAACAAAACCTTTGGAGGGAATATTGTGTGGAGATTCATCAATGGGAACTAGACTTGGTGGAAAAAAGTGTTGGAAGTAAAATATTTAAATTTTACCTGAGAACAGCTCCTACAACAAGAAATCCCCAATAGACCCTACACCAAAATCTGGTCTTCATGTAAAAAAACTATCCCCCTCCTAGCTCAAAATATTTCAAAAGTTACCAAAGGAGGAAACACTATTAATATTGGAATGGATCGAATTATGGGACAAATTCCCATCATGGATAGGCCTGATACTCAGAACATTCTCCACTACTACAACAACATGGATTTCAAATTTTTGAACCAGTTTTCGAAATGGGATACACAATCCCAAATGTGGATCGGATGGAACTTCCCAAACATTCCTCCTCACCTTGAAGATGAGCTCAAAAATTTTCAATCCTACCTTCATGTATTAGCTCCTATTAAAAAAGATAGCACCGACAAATTCCGTTGAGACCCTACAGGTAAGGCCTTCACCATCAAGTCAACATATCAGTACCTATGCAAAGAGAATTATCCTGCACCAATCTGGCCAGTATTGAAGACTGCCTGGTAGTCTGAAGCTATTCCTAAGATAAAATTCTTTATCTGGATTCTATTGAAAGGTAAAGTTCTAACCTTAGAGAAACTCAAAAAAAGAGGCATTATAGGACCTTCTATCTGCCCAAACTGTCAAAATTCTCACATCTCTTCATCTGGTGCCCCTTTACCATACACTGTTGGACAGAGCTCACCAATTATTTGCAGCCCAATAGCACCCCTCTGAGCTCTATAACTGAACTGCTTCTTTCTTGGAGAAATATCTTTCCTTCGAAAAATAAGAAGAACAAAATCTCGTGGAGGGTTTGGAACACTCTACCATTTGTGGTCTTGTGGAATATATGGCTCTCCCAGAACAACAAGATATTTAGAGGCAAAGAGCCATCCTACATGAAGCTCTGTAATAAAACTTGGAGCCTAACTCTCGAAGCAATTTCTGCCAAAAGCAATTACAGGATCGATCCCAATGATCTGTTTGTGGAGGAAAAGATATTCCTTCGTGATCTGTTGTCTAGAAGCACTAAGAATAACCCCTCTCATAAAACTCAATGAAAATCTGATATCATCTGGAAAATTCGACTCAGAGAAAATGAATTCAGGGATTGGATCAAGGACAGTGGCAGACCCACACTATTTTTTGATGGTTCTTCAAAATCCAATCCGAGAATTGCTGGGGTGGGTGACAGCATAATAAATGAAAGCGAGGACCCTATCTTAACCTTTGAATGGAGACTATGCTCTCTGTCCAACAACAAACAGAGGCTCTCGCTCTATTTCAAGGCTTAGTCCAACTGAATAAGCTCAAAATAAAAAACTCCTTGATTCTAGGTGACTCAGCAATCATAATTCATTTTATGATTCACAAACGTCATGTTGCCAATGTAGCCCTCAACCAAGTCATCAGCAGATGTTTTATCCTCTTACAAGATTTGATCGAAACCCCATTCTTTCACATCCTCTCAATCCATAACAACGAAGCATATCTTTTGGCAAATCGAACCTGTGGTCGACCTCCGGGTCAGTTGATGTGCAACGATTCTATGTTTCAAACTCCCCTGCCTTAATCATGAATTCCACTACTATAGGATCTTATTCGATCTCCAACCCTAGCATCTCTGACTTCACTTGTGTCATATGTACTCCTTACCGCTCCAATCCCGTGACTCCTTCGTCTCGGTTTTCTCACAGCAAAGCGCCTCCCCACCTATTCGTCTCTATTTATTCCCCTACCCCCGCCTTCTACATCATCCTCTTAATTCCCTTGATCGTATAGGCTCTTCTTTGTGGCGTTATGTGCCCTTTCCGATATCTACTCTTGTTTATAGCAGTGGATACCAGAACCCCTGTTGTTGTTGGCAGGTTGGTAAAGTCTTCCAGCTCTGTCTTCGACCCCTTTGGTCCCGTATCTCACCAATCAGCATGGCTCGAAGTGAAAACTATTTTCACTGTGCTGACTTGCAGGTTGAACTCAAGAAAATTCATGCTCACCAAAAGAATATCGACACAAAGCTAAAGAATGATGTTAAAGCCCTTGAGGACATGCACCAGACTGATGTTAACTTCTTTCTCTCAAGGGTCTCTTCTCTTCAAGCAAAATTCGAAGATCTTTTGAACAAGTGTGCTCATGCTGAAGAATCGATTCAAATCCTAAAATACATGATTAAAAATGCATAGCCCCTAGTTCTAGCTCCAACAACTTAAGGAATGTGGGGAATGAAGAAAATCCAAAAAACTCTACTGCATGCCAAATCAGCCAAATAAATATTGACTAATCTACCTCTCTCTCCTCAGCATGTCTTTTAAATATGTATTACTCCTTTCTTAGTTTGTCTGTATCTATAACTTTTCAGTATTTCTGCTTCTTTCAAATACTAGAATCAAAGGGCATGTAATGCATATTTGTAGCTGCTCTCTTCACTACACAGTAAGAAGATTTTCATGTAATTTCGGAGCTTTTTCTCTCTTCTTTTTTTTTAATACAAACTAGCAACCGATTCTATCAAAAAAAAAAACAACAACAACCACTACAACAGCAACAAGAACCTGAAACACCTGAAAGTGGTGCTAGAAGATCTACTAGGATAAGTAGACCCCCTGAACGATACTCTCCATCATTATATTATTTATTGTTGACTAATTCTAGTGAACCTAAATGTTATGAAGAAGCAATGCAGGTTGAAACCAGGAAGAAGTGGGAGCTAGCCATGGAAGAAGAGATGGACTCCTTAATGCATAACCAGACTTGGGACTTAGTCAGGTTGCTTGCAGAATAAATGGGTTTACAAGCTGAAGGAAGAAAATGGAGGAAAACAGAGGTACAAAGCTAGACTTTTGGTGAAGGGGTTTTCATAGAATAAAGGTATTTATTTTGATGAAATATTTTCTCCTGTTGTTAATATGACTTCAATCAGAACTATTTTAAGTCTTGTAGCAGCAGAAGATTTACATCTTGAACAGTTAGATGTAAAGACAACATTTCTCCATTGAGATTTGAAGGAAGAGATCTATATGAAGCAACCAGAAGGATATGGGGTCAAAGGGAAAGAAAAATTAGTGTGCAGGTTAAAGAAGATCTTGTATGGCTTAAAACAGGCTCCAAGGCAGTGGTATCTAAAATTTGATAGGTTTATGTCTGAACAAGGTTATACTAGATGTCACTCTGATCATTGTGTTTATATGAAAAAGAAAAATTATGGAAGCTATATTATATTGTTATTGTATGTAGATGACATGCTTGTTGTAGGGTCTAACATGCAGGAAAGATATGTGCTCAAAATAAAATTGGCAAATTCATTTGCAATGAAGGATTTGGGAGCTGCAAAACAAATCCTTGGTATGAGAATAACTAGAGACAGGAAAAATCACAAATTAACACTGTCTCATAATGAGTACATACAAAAGGTGTTGAAAAGATTTAATACGCAGAATGCAAAACCAGTTAGTACACCTTTGTCTAGCCATTTCAAACTTAGTAAGGAGATGTGCCCCAAGACCCAAGAAGAAATGGACTATATGTCTAAAGTTCCATATGCATCAGCAGTTGGAAGCTTAACGTATGCAATGGTATGCACAAGGCTTGATATTTGGTATTATGCAAAGTAGCTGAAGGTGCACATGAACAATCCAGAAAAAGACCATTGGATGGCAGTAAAATGGATTCTCAGATATTTGAGAGGTACCACAAATCAAGCATTATGCTTTGGTGGTTCAAACATTGCTCTACAGGGATATGTTGATGTAGATATGGCAGGTAACAAAGATAACAGGAGGAGCACTACAAGGTATGTATTTACTGTAGGTGGAACAAATGTCAGTTGGGTTTCAAAAATCCAAAGTGTCATTGCACTTTCAACAGCAGAAGTAGAGTATGTTGCTGCGACAGATGCTAGTAAGGAAATGATTTGGTTACAAAGGTTTATGGATGAATTGGGTAAGAAGCATGATATGGGCATGTTATACAGTGATAGCCAAAGTGACATTCATCTTACAAAGAACTTAGCATTTCATTCTAGGACTAAACACATATAGCTCAAGTACCATTTCATACGGACAGCATTGGAAGATGGACAGTTGAAGCTCGAAAAGATACACACTAGCTAGAATCCTGTAGATATGCTAACAAAAGTTGTAACCAGGGAGAAATTGAGATTATGCTCAGTTTCAATTGGTCTTCAAGGATGATGATGAAGATGAAAAACAACCAGGTCCAAAGAGGAGTCATTATCCAGCAAATGAAGCAGCGGTACAATTGCTACAATCAGTCTCCAAGTAGGAAATTATTGGGTGTGGATCTTGATTATCTTGTTTATTTTGTATCACAGCATTGGACCCATGTACCTTAATGGGGGCGGCAACGCCGCCCATAATTAAACACTACCTGGGGGGTCCAGGGGGGGCGGCTGCGACTTTATGGAGTCCCCCCCTGGCGGGGGGTTTTGGGGGTAGCACCCCCGAAGCTAAAAACAGATGTAAAATTTCCTTGTAAAAGTATAGTAATTTTTAGTCAATCTGGGTTGTTCATTAGGCAGATGATCTAACAGTAGAAGTTATGTTTAGTTTAGTGTTTTTTTCCCTAGAAGGCAACCCCTCTCTTTGTATGAGGGTATTGTATTGCGGTCGTGTATGGTATGAGGATTTTTTAGAGCGAGAAATAGATAGGGAGACTGTGAGAGAGAACACAGGATATTACAACGGATCTGTTGTAGGTTGTGTCTGTTCATTTTGCTGGATAATAAAAAGGAAGGACTAGCTATTCGGGGTGGACGTAGCCCAAACGGGGTGAACCACGTATATCTGTGTGTCTCTAGTTTTATGTGTTTTGTGTGCTTGTGTTTTCCGCATATTTTATGTGTTTCATTGCTCTATAATATATAATTTTCTAACAAACTGTTCATGATAAGAAAAGTAAAACTATATAAATTTTCCTATAAATCATAAGCTAAAAGGATATTTTTTTTTCTGTGGTGGAAGACCTTCCTCCTTAATATCCAATGGAATAGGTGACAGAGGGAGGCTTAGCACATTGTTTTGATGTTTTATATGCTACCAAACATGAAATGAAATAAATTAACTACTGCAACATAAAATAAAAACAAGTACATAAGAGAGACTGAGGCCAATGGATTGGGTTGTAACCCACAAGCTCGGCTCCTTGAAACTAACTCAGTGGAGAAGAAGCCAAAATCTCATTTTATTTCAAACTAGTCTTGTACATAACATATGAAAATCAGAAATGTCTAATACAAAAGCCAATAGTGCTCTATATACATCCAAAAACTGAATCCTAGTGAGCTCTTTCTCTGGCCTATTTATGCTAGAGTTTAGCTACCAAAAACTCCCTAAAAATAATGTATTTGTTCTCTTGGAACTCGAAAGAAGTGGACTTGGCTCCCTTTGATCATGAATTTGCTTGGCTACCTCTGATTTTGAGCTGTTGGAGGAGAAGCTTGAGGAGACATTCACCGCCTTTAGGAGTTAAGAAGGTGGTCAACCCTCCTACAATCACTCCTTTATGTCTACTTCAAGCCCTACTTATCCAATTTTCCTAAAAAATGGCATTATTTCCTTGATTTTCCCGCATTTAAACCACATTAGGCCTCGAAGCATGGCAACCCTTAATACACCATTCTCACTAAAAAATATATGACAAAATGCAATTAAATGTGTGTGTGAGAGAGAATAATTAAGATAAAAAGGTGATAAATAACCCCTTAGAATGTACCTAATGATGGTGCTCATTAGGTTGCTACATCATGATTTATTTGTCCTTTAACATTAGTAGGTTAGGGGGTTTTCCTACTACATTTATCCCTCATAATGTTGCTTTCTATGTATAGGTTGGATGTGATTATGTTCCAAGAGGTAGTGTATGAGGGGACCAAATTCATTGAGTTTATTTCCTCTATCTAGAAGGAGAAAAATATTTGTGGTATGGATGCAGAAGGATTCTCTAATGGTCTAGTAATTTGTTAGAATGATATATTTGAGACTATTAATTTTATCTATCTCATTTCTAGAATTATGGTTGAAGGAAGGGCCAAGGAAATAGATGAGCTATTCAAAATTGTGAACTTGTAGGCTCCATATTAAAACTGGTTACAATTCTAGAATAATTTAAAATATCATTGAATCCTTATTTTATGATCGTAGGAGTGGAATTAAATCTAACTATGAATTTAAGAGAATACTAGGGTGAGGTTGCTAGATTAGATCCACTAGAAAAACATTTCACTCATGTATTTGAAGATTTAATATTGATGGATGTTTAATCAAGAAAGGATATACTACTATCATAAGTGTGATTTTCCCCTTTCTACTCCCTCGTAGAACCTATTATCATTCCCCTTTTGTCACAATAATTTGCATTATGATTATCACATGTTGATAAGGTGTGTTGTTAAATTCAAATCTTTTCCCTTATTTTTAATGAGTTATTTGAGCTAGAGGTTGCATTTTCCAATGTGAGTATTCATATCATTTAACACTAGTCAAAATCTAGTAACCAAAATCATTAGTTGTCATATCTATGCACCCCCAAGGTGAAATATGCCACACTATTTTCATTTCTAGGTGGATCAAGTGGATTCGTGTTGGTTGAATTTCTCCTAGTTTTGACAAGGAAGGCACCAACTCACAGTCAATGCTCAAGTCAAACATAGGGTGGAAATGCATACAGCATAACAAAAATTGAATAATTAATCAATTTCAAGGTTTTGGAAAGTAGCATGGATAATTTCACGCATGCCATTCCATGTAAATATTCTATTCCAACATACAAGAAGTTACCCGTGTCAATGAAAGTTGTAAATGTTAATGGGGTTACCCTAGGCTACTCTATTTTTGGGATGTAAACAATTAACAAGTCTGTATCTTCGCGGGAGTTAATTATGGTTCAATACACCATCCCCTATATTATATAACATTTATAAAAAGTAACTTGGTTGAAGTTCGATGCTTGTTCTTCTCATATTATCGAGGTGGATATTGGTGGCCACCAACCTATTCCACTTGGACCCCCACCATTGTTTCTTTCAGTTTTTCAGTTTCCTTATTGTAGCACAGTTTACTATTTTTGGGAGTTTTTCGGGTCCTGAACTTCCAGAGCTATTTTGAGGCCCTAAATTACATTTTTTGGAAAACTTGGGCCAACAATGGCCTTGGAACAATGTTGGCCACTCGAAATTTGTAGTCCTCGAATAGATATTTTTAATGAGGTATTGTGTGCATCAAATGGAGATCGTATGCCAAAGTTACGACCCCAGGAAGTTGATGTACCAATTTACCCAATCACGACCCATAGTTTTGGCACTTCATCTCCTAGGGTTAGGTTTTTGGATGTTTATGGTTTTCCATTGTTTCTCAATAATAAATAGGGCTTCGAGCCTCATTGTAACACTATTAAGAGGCATGTAGCTGCCACATATCTTTTCAGAGATAAACTACCATATCACCCGAGCTAGTTTATTTCCATTCTGTCTATAAGCATATTTAAGTTATTTTATATTAATGAAATGAAGTTTTATTTCTGTTGCATCTCTGTGTTTATGTTTATTTATGTATTTTATTACATTCCTGCATAAGTCCGGATCAGTGGTATCAGAGTAGGTATGATCTCTCTCGATCTTTCTTTGCATGTCACCAATTATATTAGGGTATAAGGAGTTAGGGCTCGATCTATTTGAACCTTTGAAAGATTAGCCTCGAAAACCCTGATGACCTCCAATGGCAGAAGAAAAAAATACGAGAGAGCAGAAGATCTTATCAAAATATTGCTCGAGGAGGCCCTCAAGGAATAGAGGAATGCGATGATGGATAAATTTTCCCAGATCCTTCGACAGCTACCCACTAACGACACATCTTCATCTGGAAGCCACTCTAGAGGTGCCACTCCTTTTAAGGTATAAGTTAATTTCGACATTCCCATATTTGAGGGGAAAATAGATGCAGATGCCGTAGATAAATGGTTTAATCTAGTAGAAGGATATTTTTTGGTTCATAACTTTTCCAACTGGGAAAAAATTACTTTTGCGCTCCTAAAAGATGCCCTCCATGTCAAGGACTAGTGGGAAACCTACTGTGAGCAAAAGGATGAAAGGGAAACCTCCCTATTCTTGGCCGCACCCACTTGGAATTCTATCTGACACGCCATAAAATAAAAATATTACCCTGTGAAGAGCTATGAGGTCAAGTACATAACATGGACTACGTGGTGGAAACAAAGGGATCAAGACGTGTATGATATGATGAATTTGTTCCATACTGTGCACAAAAAGTTGGGTATCAAATATTCAGAGAAACATTTGGTGCTTAAGTACCGCAGTTTTCTGCATAAATACATCCAGGAGGAAATGGAGTTCCTCGATGTCTCCTCGCTTGGTGCAACATACCAGTATGCTTACAAGATTGAGCATCAATTCAAATAGAAGAACCAAAACCTTGGATATACGAATCATAAGCAAATGAAAGGTTCCCCCAAACAACAAAACAAAGGACAAATCCAAGGCAGGGCAGCTCAGGACAACCCGTCGAAGCTGCAAGTGAATAACAACACCACGAAGCCAAATAAGGACACGACAAAGTGGTGTGAGTTCCATAAGAGGTCCACTCACAACACAAGTGAGTGTCAGGCCAAGAAATCACTTGTGGCTGAGCTGAAGGCTTCCAAATCAAATACATTTTCCAACTCTGAGTCAGAACCAAACAAGGGGAATTATAAAGGGAATAATATTATCGATGCGGAGCCCAATGCCACCGTTGCCAACACCAAGATCCAGAAGAAGGAAATCGAAGACCTAGAGGAGGGGGAGCACCTCTTCCATTCTGTTATGTGGGTGAAGGGTTCCTCGCTGCAGTCATTGTTAGCAACAGGAGCCAAAAGAAACTCATTTCAGCAGAGGTCATGAAGCAGTTGGGCCTACCAACCACATCACACCCACAACCGTACACCATCGGGTGCCTTCACCAAGGAAGGGATCTCTGCGTAAGCCAAAAGTGTCGCCTTCCCTACAACACAAGCCCTTCATAGATGAGGTATTACGTGACTTTTCTCCTCTTGAAGTTTTTGAAGTATTATTAGGCCAACCATACTTGTGGAAGTGACATGTTGTGTATGAGTTTAGGAATTGCACTATTATTGTTACTTTGGGTAATAAGTTGTACATGATACCAGAGGTAGCACTACCTACCACCATCTCTTTGATCACTACAAAGAAATGAAATAAGCTCATTTCCCAAGCCAGGAAATTTTTCCTCCTTATGATCTGCCCTCATGGAAAGAAGAATATTGTGGCCACAACCTCCAGATAAGGCTCCTCTACATGACAACAACATATGGACAAGGTCGTGGAGGAGTACAGGGACATCTTCACCTCACCCACATGGATGCCTTTTCAATGTCATCTCAAGCACTCCATCGATTTGACCCTAGGCATGCCACAACCTAATCGACCAATCTATCGGCACTCTATTTTTGAGCCTGGTCGTGTTGATGTAGAAAAAGGATGGAACTTGGTTGAGACTTTGTATTGACTATCGAGCACTAAAAAAGATCACTGTCTGGAATATATATCCAATCCCATGGATTGATGATATTATAGACCAAATCAAGGGGGTAAAATCTTTTAGAAATATTGAATTGAAGTCCGAGTATCACCAAGCACCAATCGAACCCTCTAATGTGTGGAATATTTCCTTCAAAGCCAAGGAGGGCCTATTTGAATGCTTGGTCATGTGTTTTGAGTTGGTGGTTTTTCATGCAACCTTCATGAGGCTGATGAACGACATCTTGTGACCATTCACCAACTCATTCGTGGTGGTGTATTTTGATAACGTCCTGATCTTCAACCAGAGTTGGGAAGAGCACCTCCACCACATTCAACAGGTCCTCCAAATATTGTGGCAACACAAGTTGTGTGCCAATTTCGAGAAATGCACTTTTGGCATGACCTAGGTTCAATATCTAGGATACATCATTGATGAGAAAGGGGTGCAAGTGGACCCAACCAAGGTCCAGGTACTTCGGGATTGGCCAGCCCCAATGACTCTAAAATATCTCCACAACATTTCGGGTCTTGCTAATTTATATCGTCAGTTTGTGTTGGGGTTCTCTCATATAACTTGGCCTTTGAGTCAAGTCACTAAGCGAGGAGCGAAAGAAAATTTCTTTTGGTATGAATCACAATAGAAGGTGTTTGCAGAGTTGAAGCATCACCTCTTCTCTGCACTAATGCTCACATTACCAAACTTGCACCAGCCATTTGAGATCGAGACAGTTGCCTCTAACTATTATATTGGGGAAGTTCTTACTTAGAAAGTGCATCCAGTGGCATATCATAGTGAGACACTTTCAGACACATTCTAGAAGTATCCCACCTATGAAAAAGAGAATTATTCCATTGTGCAGGCCTACTGACAATGGAAGCATTACATTTTTGGCAAGGAAATGGTCATCCATACAAATCACCGACCACTACAGTTCATACAGACACAAGGGAAGTTGCAGAACAATCACCATTAGAAATGGTCCACATACCTGCAACACTTCCATTTGAACATCAAGTACAAGAAGGGAAACATCAATAATGTTTCAGACTGCCTCAACCGACTGCTGATCGTGGCGCTAACCACTGTGCTCAACTCTTGTCGGCAGGAGAATTTCGATTGGCTGCATCTCTACAAAAGCGATCCAGAATTCGACAACACAAACCAGACGCTCTTGGAAGGGAAGCAAGTTCCAAATTTTTGCCTCCAGGATGCATTGTTATGCCACTTGGGACACCTCTATGTTCCTTCAAGCGAGTGTGCCAAGATTATTTTGGAAGCGCACTACATTTGGTTCGTTGGACATTTTGGGGTCGAGAAAACAATGACAGTACTACAAAATTATTTCTATTGGCCAAAACTTCGACAAGATGTCAGTAAGTACATTAGATCATGCACTATCTACGTCATTTCCAAACCTACCATCAAGAAGCAAGGCCTATATACTCCACTTCCTACCCCTATTCGACCTTGGGAATCCATCTCAATGGATTACATGTTAGGCCTTCCTTCTACCAAGCATGAAAATGACTGCATTTTGTGGTCATCGACAGATTCTCTAAGAGGGCAATTATGGTGGCCTGCAACAAGAATAGCACAGTAGAAGCCACTAATAAATTATTATTTGAACGAGTGTGGGTACACTTTAGGATCCCACAGTCCATCATCTTATATTGGGACAATAAGTTACTCAGTACATTTTGGTCAAGTATCTGGTCTATGTTAGACACCAAGCTCACTAAGTCCATAACTTTCCACCCCCAAACTGATGGCCAGACATAGGTCTTCAACAAGATGATTGTACACATTCTATGCATGTACAACTCAAAGCATCCATGCACATAGGATGAAAGCATCCCATATGTCTAGCACAATTATAACTGGGCTCTCCACAACTCAACTGGCCACAACCCCTTTCAGGTGGGCTTGGGATTCCAACCACTATGTCCCATTTATGTGGCCATACCATTTTCAGCTACTAATGCAGATTTGGCTCATGTCCAGTCCAAAGCTAACAAGGTGAAAAAATTCATTGAGTGTATTCATCACATCTGCCAACAGGTCCTTGACATATTGGATAAAACCAATGCTAAGTACAAGCAGTGACATGATCAATATCAGGTGCCACACAAGTTCCAGGTGGGAAACAAATTTTGGCTACATTTGCAAAAGGAGCGCCTTGTTAGACCCCACCGCAAGCTTCTCCTGCTCCAATATGGGCCATACACCATCACCAAGGTTGTCATGGATAATTTATTTGAGCTTAGTATTCCACCATTCTTTGGTATGCACCCAGTGTTCAATGTGGATCGCCTTCAGCCCTACTTTCCACCATTACTGGACACATCAGACATTGCAGAACAACTCACGCCAACAGATCTAAACCCTGACTGCATGGAACATGAAAAAACTGATCGGATCATGGACACACAGATCAAGAACACTCGAAATCAAAATATCCAGCTATATCAGGTTGTAAAATTTGTCCAACTCTTGCACCAAGGTAAGTGGCTCACAAGGGACTAAGTTCAACACAAGTTTCCTCATCTCATGGAGGAACTTAATGCAATGGGGAACATTTCTTCCTTAAGGGGGAGGACTAATCGAGGTGGATATTTGTGGTCACCCATCTATTCCACTTGTACCCCACCATTGTTTCTTTCAAATTTTCAGTTTCCTTAATTGTAGCACAATTTACTATTTTTGGCAGATTTTCGAATCATGAACTTCCCTAGCTATTTTGAGGCCCTAAACGACATATTTTGGGAAACTGTGGCCAACATAGGTCCTAATTTGATGTTGGCCACTCTAAATTTTTAGTCTTCAGATATCTCTTTCTAACAAGGTATTATGCACATCAAACGGAGATTATATTCCAAATTTACGACCCTGGGAAGTTGATGTACGAATTTACCCAAATGGGGCCCATAGTTTTTGCGCTTCATCTCATAGGGTTAGGTTTTTGGATGTTTAGGGTTTTCCATTATTTTTCAATAATAAATAGGCATCTAAGCCTCATTGTAACATATTTCAAAGGCATTTAGCTGCCACATCTCTTCTCAGAGATAAGCTGCCATCGCCTGAGCTAGTTTATTTCCATTCTTTCTGTAAGCATATTTCAATTATTTGATATTAATGAAATAAAGTTTTATTTTTGTAGCATATTTGCGTTTATGTTTATTTCTATATTTTATTTTTTTACTGCATAAGTCTGAATCATCATCATATAACCTATAAGCTTTTGTAGTAGAATATGCCATGAAAATATATTTGCGACTCTTGGCACCCAATTTGTTGTGTTGATGTTTAGGAATCAATGCATAGCATAAAGAACCAAAAACTCTAAAATTTTGAACAAGAAGTTGATTATACCACATTTCATAAGGATACTTATTATTGATGACACAAGAAGGACAACGATTGTGAATATAGACTTCAAAAGGTACTTCTTCTCCCCAAAACATAAACTTAACATTCTTAAAAAAAAAATCATTGATCTCACCATGTTTAGCAAAGTTCTGTTCATAAGTTCTGCAACACCATTTTTTGCGGATATAAAGAATTGCAGTTTGATGTTTGATTCTAATGTCCCACAAATACTTTTAGAAAACATGAGGTGTGTATTCACAACCTTAATCAGATCGTAGAGTGCCAATGTTAAGTTGAGTTTCATTTTTAATTGAGAAATGAAAAATTTTAAAAGTTTCAAAAACTTGTGATTTATCTCTCAATAGATAAACCCAACACATCCTTAAGTAGTCATCAATAAAAGTTGACATATATTTATTACCATTAGAATATTAAACATGCATAGGTCCAGATAAATTAGAATGTATGAGAACTAATTTCCTGGAATCTCTAGAAGTAGAGTGATGAAAAGACTGCTTATTGTGCTTTCCTAAAATACAGGCATCTGGCATGGGGTAAGTTTTATTGGAACATTAGGAAGCCCTTTATTGCCTTGTTGTCTCATAATCCTGATGCTATCATAATTTATATGACCAAAATGAGCATGCCACAATAAATTGGAAGACACAGTATCACTTTGTTGAGTCAAATGAGCAGAGTTGGATGAAGAGGATGACATTTCTTTGAGTTTCAAAAGTTTATATTCTTCAACACCAGTCATAGCACCCACATTATTAGATACTCTATAGATTTCAACATCATATATGTATAGAATATACACCATCAAATATACGTATAGAATTCTCTTGTTGCCTCAAAATATCTTTGAAATTCAGGAATGTAAAGAACATCATGTAAAAACTAATCAACAAGTCCTAGTATTTTCAGTCAAACAAATCCAATTCCTAAAGGATTTACTTGTGATTTATTGTGTAAATAAACTACTCCAATCAATATTATCACTTAAATTTTTTAAAAAATATCTTCTGAAGGTCATATGACAAGTGGCTCTTGTATCCAATATCCAAGTATCTCGCTAATAAGATAAAGTAGTGTTAATTAATACATAATTTATATTGAAATTACAATGTGTGACAATATAGTTGGCATACTCAGGTGTTTCTGCTTTGCAAGGGGTTTGTTTCTCTTTCCTTTCACTAAATTATTCTCTCTTCTCACTGATATTTTCCCAGGGAGTGCGAAAATTCGTAATGGTATGACCAAGTTTACCACACCTATATCACTTAACACTTTGTTGATAATTCTAGAAATGTTGTTGTTGCATGCCACCTTGATGATAAACCCCTTGTCTATTATTTTGATGATAAACCCCTTGTCTATTATTTTGATGATAAAACCCTGCCTATCAATTGTTTATTACCATGACCTCTACTACTTTTCCACCTCTAGTAGACTCCCCTTGAGACTTATGTTCCTTTTGGGCAACATAAAGACTCAATATTGGAATTAGGAGGAGACTCTTTCTTTCCAAAGGACTTCACTCTCTCAACAATTTTCCCTACAAGTGTGTTAAATTTCATTTATTTCATTTTTTCACTAGCTTGAAGAGATTCCAAATAGTGATAATAGACAGGGTATAGGGCTTTAATGAATGCAATAAATTGAAAATAAACTTTGACACTAGTGGAATAAATATCATGATTAATAGATTTAATTTACGAAACTAATCTTATGGGATCATTATCTTTCAATTCCAAACTAAACAACTTCATCAACAATTGTATGATTTCTAGTTCTGAATGGGAGTCAAAAATTTCTTTTAATTTTTTTAATGTTGCAAATGTTGTGGTGTTGGGAAGAATATTGAGACTTACCTCTTCTGTTACTAATGTTGAAATCAAAGCATGTGCCTTTTTATCCTTATTCCTCCAAATTGAAAGTTATTTTTCATATTCAATATGTTCAGGTTCTGTTGACGGGCAAAATTGTACTGCTGGAAACAAGGGGGTCTCCCCGGTAAAAGATCCCAATTAGACCTCACACAGTTTGGGATAGGAGCCCCATCTGGTATGTGGGCTCGGTTGTTGCCATAAGTGTTTCCACTCTTGGTTGTTGTATGAGAAGATGATGAAGTGGAGGCAAAGTTGAAATGACCAATCAGTGAAGCAAAAATCAGCCCAAGATTGACGAACCACAAAACAAGATACAAGAAAGTGTAAGCAGCAAAATAAAAGAGGGTACTGAGTGGGATCGGTGAGCCGAAAAAAACTAGTCAAACATACATGGAAGAAAACACACCAGAATTTAATTGCAAAGTAGTTCACAATAGATAATTGACATGGCAAGGAACAAACAAACACTGATTCGAGAGAAAACGTACATGCAACCACTGTGAATTAGTTCATAACCAATTGCATGCATGAAAGCTAACGTACAACATAGTGAAATATTAGACAACTAGTACTATCACCACAATCAAGCACATGAATCAGTGCCAGAAAAGAGAATATATTATTAATGTTGTTGCAACGTCAACTAAATATTTACAACTCGTCAAAACCCAATAGTGGAACATGGGCTATTCATCTCAATGCATGATACCAAAACCCTAGCCTTGCTACCTCTCTCTCTACTTGATACCATGAGCTGAGTGCCTTTAGCTCTCAAGAACCATTTCCTCTGTCGTCATGGCTTCGATTACAAAGCTAAAATTTCCCCATTCTTCATCTCCCGAAGTTGTACATATAAGATGAGATGACTATTCAGTTCCCCCCACTCTTAGTATTCCTGACTGTTGGGCTGGCTTGTGACTTGGGCCACCCGCGACATGTGAACCACGGTCATTTGCGACCTACGACCTGGGGTCATCTGCGACCTGTGACCTGGGGTCATATATGACCTGTGACCTGAGGTCATATACGACTTGTGAATTGGGGTCATCTGCGACCTGCGATTAGTTGTGACCTGGGAGGTTGCGACCTAGGACTATTTCTTCTGCATTTCCCTCTTGGATATCTCAGGACCTTGCTTGTCGGAGGACAACCCTAGCTTTCGCCACGTGCGCCAGTAACTTCTATCTTTTGGTGATACCATTGTAATGCCAAGGGAATTTTGTATGAATCGATAAATGGGAGAGTGATTTTCCATTTTGAGTGAGATCCTTAGCTTCTACATAACGTGGGTTTTCTTGTTGGTCTGAATCAAAGTTGTGCAACTTCTGGAGGAAATGAGAAAATTTCCTCATCTGGGTCAGTATTATAGTTTCCTCATGTTACTTTCAACCGACCATATTAAATTAGCCATATGTGTGTGTGTGTGTGTGTGTGTGTGTGTGTGTGTGTGTACATTGAGGAAGCAAACGAAATATATTTATGGCAGTTAAAATTGCAGATGCATTGAAGGAACAAAGTAATATATTTATGGAAATTCATAATCATCTTGGACCCCTATGTAGTACTATTCTGCTGAAGAATGCATGAACAACATCGTGCACGCCTATAACAAGCTCGTTTAATCATGAAATGGAGATAAAACTTGAAATTTCATCCGACGTTCACCACATAACTGAAATGTATGGCTAGCTCTAGCTTAATATTTCCTTCCCATGGATAATGTTGGAGACCAAGGTGAATCTTTACATTTTGTATGTGTTGGGACAAGACTGCATTTTTTGACCCCAATAGAGCTTCTAGAGACTGCGAATTGGAAGGAGTTTGCGACTTGTGGTAGTTGCAAGGTCACAGCTCAACGTTTTTGGCTCTTTTTGGGGAGTGCAACTTGGCGACCTGGGCAAAGATAGAAACTTATGAAAGTCGCATAGTTGCAGCTCGCAGTAGGTCGCACCTTGCTTTCATGCCTCAGGCTTGTGACTTCGTGACCTATGGGGGTTTGCGACTTGAAAAAAGGTCTCATAGTCACGTTTGGGGCTGGGTCACACCTTGCTTTCATACCTCAGGCTTGCGACTTCATGACCTGTGGAGGTCTGCGACTTGAAAAGAGGTCGCACAGTCGCATTTGGGGATGGGTCGCACTTGTCACTACTACAAAAGAAGTGCGCCTGTGTGACTTGATCGCACAGTGTCTCCTGTGACCCCTCTTGAACCATGCGAAAGATGTATCTCCTTCCTGGCATGAGTTTCTCATTCGAAAATGCTGAACTGGGTTGAGATGCTACCAATCGATCGAGCAAGTGAAGAAAAAGTGTTGCCTTGACTATCCTTTATGAACATATTTTCTATGCCTTGTAGATGAGAAACTCTAACCTTTTACGAACTTGATATTTTCTGATCCCTCCATGCCCACCATTCTCAGGTTGGATACTAGTTGCCAAGACACGTTAGAAAATATGTCACTACTGCATAGTAGCATCAGTGGGAAATCAGAAAAGAAAATGCAATTTTCAAACACGGTGGTCGGCCTGCTGGTGTTATGGCACAACGGATTTGACCTTTCGCAAAGTTACTCGAATGAAGTGTGTTAACATGTGTACCCCACCAACCTCCGTTTGTTTGAGAAAGAAATCATACATAGCTTGCCATCATGCTGGACACAGCTGTATACATTCTTATGTTGCGGTATTCAAACGCTACTTGAAGAATGGGCATAACACATACTCATTAACTCCATGTGTTTGAAGCCAACGCTGCTACGCAGTACCCACGACATCATTCGGAAAGGCATCCTCATCAGTATTGATTATTTTAAAGCGTTCTTCCCTTATTTATGTTGAAACGACTACCGTGCATGGCCCTTTTATCTGCGTCTAAGGTGTGTTAACAACTTCTCTCACATGTACCTCTGATGGAAATCGAAAATGGAGATACACATTTCACCTCCTTCCTCGTTTTCGTCCCTAGGTATTTCTTTGGAGTGCACTAGCCTTTATGGAAATTACCCACGCTGTCTTTTAAATATCTTGAGTGTGCTACTATGTTTTGTTGAGTATCTTCATGGTGCCATGTTAATGGATCTTAAATGAACTTGTTACACCATTCAACGCATGTTGATGGACTCCTTGACCAATTTCCTACAAGTGGTGGGTTGAGAACAAGTTAGCTCTCGGTAGTGGTGAGAATACATAAATGATCAAATAAAACAATTCACTTGAGGAGCATCCAAGATGTTGCAAATTAAATTGATTGTTCGAGCACATTTGAGTTTGGGGACCGACTTAAAACTTATATTTTCATGCATCTATTGTAATAAGCCTTTATAATTCATGGTGCCACAAGGTAATGATTAATTCATGGAGAAGGCTTATTTTAAGTAATCGGGACCGTGCTTTTGGAGGGTGGGGAATTAATGCAAAGCAAGGCTGGTTTACATGCATATAGGGTTGCGAGGGCACAAAGGGGCATGCAGTTCATGCAAACCTTAATTCGAATGTTGAAGGGTAGAACCTAACAAGCACTTGGGGGGAATAGGCTAGGCCTTGACTCCCACTGTGATGTCACACGAAGCCAATGGATAATGCGAACTAGACTCGAGATCTCACCTACCTGAGCTCAACACCCCATTGATTGGTGATGACTACCAGGGGAACATGTCTTTGAATCCGCGGAGGGACTCTCAATGCCCTTTGAAGTAGTAAACCCCCAAACCCTAGTGTGTAGATGAGGTATCAAGACAAGCGGGTGCGGTGACAAGGTTTGGTGAGAATAGGTCACGAAGGTGTCACTAACTGAAGGTTGGGTCGAAGACTTAATGGGCCGAGCGAGCAGAGGGGGATCCAGAATTTTTGAATATACCCAAAATTTTGGGTGGTGTTGTAGCGGCTATAACAGGTTCATTAATGTTAAACAAGAAATTACGTTATAACATCAATATGATACTGGGTTGGAGAGCACCTTTATAATAGTCAAAACAATGGTGTATTGGCATAATTCCGAAAGTATGATTTGGGTCCATGGTATTAGTAAAAAGTACAAATTTTGTATATAGCCTTGGTAATATTTTATTGGATGGTGATATTTCTTCAATCTCATTAATTAATCAAATTGTTGACATTTATACTGTACAAAATCATGACTATAAATTATAAATTCTAGGCCTTAATTTGAAGTGTAAAACTACCCCACAAAAATTTAATGAAGAGAATCCAAATGACATATATCACATAATTTACATAGTGTTAAAATTAATTATTTTGTAAAGGTTTCAAATAAACTTTTTAATGCCTCTTTTAATAATAACAATGTGCAAGATTTAGCCCACGTGGTGTAGAACAGTCGGTGATGGGGTGCACTGTTAAGGCACTCCATTCTGTAAGGTCACCGGTTCGAAACCCGTGGGTGGGATGGGAGGAGAAAAAATGGAAAGATTAGGATTAGTCTAAACGAGAAAAAAAAAACAATGTGCAAGATTTTCATCCCATGGGACGTAGAATAATCGGTGATGGGGTGTAGTGTTAAGTCACTCTGTGATATGAAGGTCACCAGTTCAAAACTCCGTGGGAAAAAAATATTGTCATGTTAAGCGATAGTTTGGCCCAAGACTGGCGTGGCCTACGACAGGTGCGATCCCTAGGTGATTTTGACGACTTAGATACCCCTAGGTCACGGTTTCTCAAGCCACTAGTCAAGCCTGATGCAACCTCTGATGAACTCAGGCCACTTGACAAAAAAAAAAAGTATAAGATTTGCATAAAAGGTTTCAATATGCACAAATAGATACTCTTTTTAGTATATCTTTCGGAAATATATATACCCAATTCTTAATATGATAAATAAAAATTATATAATTAATATTTGGAATAATAAACATTACAAGATTACTAGGAAAAATATTAAATATGCTTTAGATACATTTCTAAAAATTATCAAAATAAAAGAATACACTACCTTCGGTAAAAGAGATATTAATACATAAACCGAAAAAAAAATGGAGTTGTCTTTAGTGCGACTTTTTCGAGATTCCGGTTCCGGAATCCGGCGTAAAAAAATGAGGTGAAATATTGATTTGTGTTATTTAAACAAATTTTTTGACTGTATATATGTATTCAACACCCTGAAAATCCCCTAGGGCACTTTTATTGTGCGGGGGTTATCCATCAAGCTTGTGATTTCAATGAATTCCTGCCCGATTTTAGAGAAATTGGACTGGAAAAATCCACAAGAAAAACTTCCAAAATGTCACACTAAAGACAATTCGAAAGAAAATATCGTAAACATATTTAGACCTGAACCAATTATTATATTATACCTGCCCAAAGGCATGGTATATGGTGATCTCTAGATCGTTGACTATGAATTAATTGGTTTGAACTTTATTCATATTGTGCATTTTAACCTATGTTTCAATTAAAATTTGAATTTAAAATTATTTTAATTTTTATTTTCATAGTTTTGATAGGACAAAAGGATTTTATCTCTTATTGTAGGCTTCTCTCTCTTGAGACATATTTCTCAATATCTCCACATCCAAAGTTTTATTTCTTCACGATTTCCATCTTCAAACTTATATCCAATGTTTTCTATACCTTCAAGATTTCCAAACACTTTTATGCAATTTTTTTACATATATATATCTCTGTGAGGCCGATTAATGCTAGCATTACCGCTAACATTACCTCATAAAATTTTATGTGAGAAATACTTTGGATGTATAGTACCTATGCTTTCAGCATTATGATATTGAATTATTATAGTTACCATCTGCCCCTTGTGATTATTTATTACTGTGGACATGTGGGTGTTTGCATGTTGTCCTAAGACCTTAATCTCCATAACAATATCATAAACTACTCCTCTAATATCAGGTAACTACTTGGATCCTGCACAGTAGGTGGTCATGTAGTAATTAACCTTGCTTTTCATATAGCTTCAACGCCACTCTTCATACCTTTATTTTTCATCTGGTCACCTCTTTGTATATCCATATGGTCACCTCTTTGCATATAGTCATCATCTATCCTCTCTGCGTATAGTCATTACCTTAGTCATCACCTCTCTATATATCCATCTGGTCACCTCTCTGGATATAGTCATCACCTCTATGTATATCACACTTCACTTGTGAACACCCAAACCTTACAAATTTGTTTCAAACATCAACGACAGTGACAAAGATATATTTTTTTCAAAAATAAACAAATGATAATGATAGGTAATTTTTCTCCAAAAAAAAAAATTATATTTTCAAATATGATAAAGTTCACCAAATTTTATTTTCAAATATAGGAATTACTACATATAGAATCTACACTTATGCATTATAAAATCTACACTTGTGCACTTATTGATGCTCTCTTCATTTCTGTGATGGTGTGGGAGTAGAAGTACACTTATGCACTTATTGATGCTCTCTGCACTTCTGTGATGGTGTGAGAGTAACATTTTGGATAAGCATCGATAGCCTTGTTTTGAGTAATTTATGCAGCTTTCACATTCGTGAAAATTGGCCTTGTTTTGAGATATTTATGTAGCTTTCAAATTATTGAAATTTGTTTGTTAATCATAAGATACACATGAACTGTCAAGAAAATTCCTTTCTCTATGATAGGGTTAGTGTTGGAATATGTAATTCCTACTTGTTCCTATTCCATAGGAGTTAGCTAAATCTATATGTTCCTATTTTGGTGGGTGGTTGAGATATTCGCTCAACCAACTTATTGTGTGTCCAAGATAGTTTCCCTATATTGAGACACCATTTCATGTATATATGTAATTCTACTTGATTAATAGAATATAGCATGCATGCTCAGGTTTTATATTGGTATCAGAGCCTATTTGGGCCTGGTGTTGGAATTTTTGAAGTATTCCAAAACACAGAGGAATAAAAAATTCCCCAACTTCAACACAAAGATTCAATTAAAAATTTGATGGACAGAGATGGGACACGGACAACTTCTATTTCATTAAAAATAAAAACACTATTACAAACTGATATTCTTCCTCCTCAGAAGGGATTACAAAATGGAAACTGCTTCACACGCAGTGTTCTTCAAATTTTCTCTATGTCACATACAAAGAAAATTCACATACAGTGCTTCACACACTATTCTTTTGCCACTACTGGCATTTTCAATAATACGCACAGTCATGTATATATCAGCCTTCGGGATTTTCTTCTTTTTATATGACACTCTGTTTTTTTGTTTTACACGGTCCCTTTTTTTTTTTAACATACTACAACCTTCGAGCCTTTTTAAAAATACATATGACATAACAGTTTAATAAAAAAATAAAACAATACTTATATATATTATAAATATTGAAAAATATTTATAATATATATGTTACAATGCATATATATATATATATATATATATATATATATATATATATATATATATATATATATATATATATTATCCTAAGTTAAGAAACTTTGCCATAAGGCATGTTACGGCATTAACTGATCAGGTGATCATGTTCAGAGTTGTAAAAATGCTCAAAATTGGTTGGAACTTGAGCGACTGGATAGGCCTCGGCGATACGATCCCAACTCCGCGAACGGAACTCAAATCTGATGCTATATGAGAAATATATTCAAGTTTGAAGTTTCTCAATTTTAGGGGATAAGCCCAATTTGACTCAGTTTGAATTTGGATAAAAAATACTAAAAAAGGAATATTCCATAGAATATTCTAGATGGACCAATGAGTGGGCGCCACGTGGCCCCAAGAATCCAAGTTTTATGTGTTAAAAAATCTGTATATGGGCTGACAGGAATCGACCGCGGATTGGGCGGCCACCAGCCCACGGGCCCGACCAACTCACCCGCATGTGGTTCTTATCATACTATGGACCTCATGCATATATAAATTTTTAAATATGTATGGGCGGGGCCGAAAGGGGGCCAGCCCCCTCTCCAATGAAACCAGCCGCTTGGAACCAGAAGCTTATTTGCAACAATCCAAAAACTTCACAGTTAAGTTTTATATGCAGCGAAATGTTCACATGATGGTGGAAATGCCATTGTAAAGTTAAATGCTATGGTTTTATTAACCGTCCACCCCCATGGTTACTGCGCTAACCTTCGCATGTGGCCACGTCCAAAAATAATATTTAATTCCACCTATTAACCGTGCGGTTTAAATGGTGAAGTCCGCCCAAATATAGCGTCGTTCCTTAATTGGTGGAGTTATCAGCAGTTCCGCCACATTTGGTGGAGTTTTTTTAGGGCAAACTGGGCAAAACTTCAGTGGGACATAAATTTTGCTAGGAGAGTCCTTTTGGAGCGATTTTTTTTTAATTTTGGGTAATTTGAGCATTACATAGCCAATGGTGCAGGTTGCAGAGGCAACAAAGATCATCTTCAGGTACTTTTTCAGCAGAGAAGCTTGGAGAGCCATTAGGGCCTAGGGAGTGTTGGAGCTGTATTGGGCTATGGTTAACCTTTGGAGGTGAAACAAAATCCTATGTTTACTATTTTTAGTGTTTTGAACTCATTTCTATGGCTATTTTTGCCTTTTTAGGCTTTATTAACACTGTATAACTAATTTTGAGCATAATAAGAGCAAGGACATGCCCATTTGGGGGTCTTGGACCCTGCAGATGTAGCCCAGGAGGGGTGAACTACTTTATCATATGTTGTGTTATATTCTGTGATTTATTTTTTGTGTTTTATTAGATTTAAAGATGTTAAACAGTAAAAATAAATAAGCCTCGTACACACAAAAAGACTCATAAATTCACCAAAAGCATTTTGTTCCAATTGCAAAACATATTCAACAGTTTGTACACATAATTTTATGGATGATGAATACCTTGCACCAGCAAACAAGTAGTTTCATTTCCAGATCATTAGTGTTTACTTCTATTGTTTCTTTAGGTAGAGTCTATAAAGGGCCAGAAAGCTTCGGGATCTCATCCTTTCTTTAAAAGGTGACATATCCTGTAAATGCCCTTCTAGTCCATCTATGTATTAGAAATAAGAAGTATCTCACATTTTCAGATCAGATTGGTATCAGAGCTTATGGTTTTGAGCTAGAGTTTTTACTCAGAATTTGTTGTGTGCAAAGATTAAGTCATTTGTTTACAATTTTTGATGCTTATTAGGCTTAAAATTAAAAGAGGGGAAGGACAATTGGTTAGAGAAAAAGACAATCCTCAACCAAGGAGGGCCACGGTGCCATTATCTCCACCTTATATCTCACCCTCAATAGCCTTAGAAGCAGCTACAAGCATGTCTTCAAGAGAAGAAGAATCTCATGACGAGATGGATCCCAAGGAATAAGAAAGGGTATTTCGGAAAGCTTTCTTGGATATGACTGAAATGTTAAGGATCCTCTATCAAGAAAGAAATGATAGGATTGCTGGAGAAGGATCTAAAAACCAAAGAGAAGGAGGAGATTCTTCAGGAGGAAAGAAGGACAATGATAAGTCAAAGAAATGGAATGGAGGAAATGGTGATCCACCATCTCCATCGTCATCCTCTTCCTCAACATCATCCTCTTCAACTTCAGTAAATCAGTCACATAAGACAAAAAACACTGGTAAAAATCCTTTGTTAAATCTTGATGTCAAATTTGAATTGCCAATGTTTAATGGTGATGTTAATGCAGAGAAATTATATAATTGGATCAGACAACTGGAGGTCTATTTAAGGATTCAAAATTTGCATGATGATGACACCAAAATACAATTAGCCTCACTAAGGATGGATGGAGCAGCATTGGTTTGGTGGGAAGCCAAGACCAGGGAGGAAATAAAGAAACGTGGTAATATTTCTTTATCATGGACTGAGTTTATTACTGCAATCAAGAAACAATTTTATCCTCTTGCTCACCTTCAAAAGGCTATAATGAACTGGAAAAACTTTAGACAACTTAAGGGACGGAATGTGCAAGACTATACCCATGAATTTAGGAGAAGAGCACTCTTACATGGGGTAGATTTACAAAGCCAAGATACTCTGTTAAAGTACATAGGTGGTTTGCGCAATTACCTTCAACACACTATTCTTATGTTTAATCCTACTATTCTAGACGAAGTTTGTGTACAAGCTACGCATTTAGAGGCTAGAGGGAAAAACACTTTTGATGCCCTGAATGAGGATAGTGATTTTAAAATCAAAGGAAGAAAAAGGGTTGCAAATTCTAGAAAGGAAAAAGGTAAATTATTTTGCAAGAACTGTTCAAAAACAAGCCATGATGAAGACCACTGTTGGAAGCTTCATCCTGAGCTGAAACCAGAGAAATATAAAAACAAAGACAAGACCAAAGAAAAGAGAAAAATTTTAGCAGCTATTGAACAGGACTTAGGGTCAGAATCAGGTGATGAGACAAAAATTATTGCCATGGTATTAAAGAACATAAAGGGGAAAGCGGTTGTACAAGAATCAAATCCTAGTTCTAGCTCATTAAACTATCACAAAGAAACTCAAGATGGAAAGAGGAGGATAGAACTATTTCACGTGAGGATAATCTCAAACCACACAAAGATAGACACACTTTTTGATAGTGGGTCTCAAGCTAATATCATCTCAGAAGACTTGGTAAAACAGCTGAAACTTGAGACAATTCCACATCCAAAGCCTTATCCACTTAGGTGGATATGCAATGATGCAAACTTACAAGTCTCAAGAAAGTGCGTGTTGCACTTCACCATAACAGCTTAGTATGTTGATTGGGTTGAATTGGATGTAGTACCGCTTGACATTATAGGTGTTGTGTTGGGTAGTCCATATTTATATGTCAAAAAGGCAATCTTCTATCGCCATGAGAATAAGTATCACTTGTTCAAGGATGGAAAAGAACATTGTGAGAGCACATAAGAAGAAGCTAGAATCTTATTTAATCCATGCAGGTCAATTGAAAAAGCTAGTTAATGCAAGTCAAAATCTGACTTTGTTGATGTTGAAATGAAAATATTTTGTACATTTACCTTTTCATGATATTTCTAATGATATGTCTCAGTCTCATAACAGTTTGTCTTTGAAAGAAGATGACATTATGTTGCATAAGGTACCTTTGGTGTCTATCGGTGTAGAGGATGAAGTGTCAGTGCAAAGCAGTGCAAGATTCCATGAGATGGAAAGGCATGCAAGCAAAGAGGGCACACCGTTTAGCATGGGTCAATGTTGGTTTTAGAATGGCAGATTTTTATGGTGAGAAAACTTGGTCGGGATTCGGCACAAGTGCATGGCTCATTCAGCAAAAATTCACCATGTGAACAGTTGGCAAGATGAATTTTAGTTGAAGTCTTCTTTGAAGTTTGACCATGGTAGAAACAGTATGCTTTTTGCAAATTATAGTTGTTGTTCTACAAATTTCAAGAATTTGCGTCATGATTCAGTCAATGTTAGCAGTGGTCGGCCAGTGAATTCAAGAGACAATTTATCTTTCTATGAGAAGCTCAATTTGATGAAGTCAGGAAGATTTCAGTGGTTCAAAGTTGGAAGAGTGGAGAATCAGTCTCCTCATCTTCATTTTCAGTAATCAGAGAGCTTTTGTGGGTCCAAAAACTTCCCATTTGGGAGGTGTGATTAGGTGATCATGTTTTAAGTTCTAAAAATGCTCATAATTGGAATGGCTCAAAATTGGTTGGAACCTAAATGATCAGATAGGCCTCGTCAATGCGATCTTAACGCCATGAACGACACTAAAATCCGATGCTATATAAGAAAGATATTCAAGTTTGAAGTTTCTCAATTTCATGGAAAAATCCCAATTTGACTCAGTTTGACTTTGGATAAAAAAATTATTAAAAAAGGAATATTACACATAATATTCTGATAATGTTCCACAAAATATTCTTTGGAATATGGGCCAGCCTAGAGGCTACCACGTGGCCCCAAAAATCCAAGTTTTATGTGTTAAAAAATTTGTATATGGGCTAACAGGAATCGACCGCGCGTCAGGCGACCACCAGCCCACAAGCCTGACCAACCTGCCCACATGTGGTTCTTATCATACTATGGACCTCACGCATATATAAAGTTTTAAATATGTATGGGCGGGGCCGAAAGGGGGCCAGCCCCCTCTCCAATGAAACTAGGCGCTTAGAACCAGAAGCTTATTTGCAATGGTCCAAAAACTTTGAGGTTAAGTTTTATATGCAGCGGAATGTTCACATGACAATGGAAATCCCGTTGTAAAGTTAAATGCTACAGTTGTATTAACCGTCCACCCCCGACAGTTACGGCGCTAACCTCCGCATGTGGCCACATCAAATAATAATATTTAATGCCGCCAGTTAACTGCGCGGTTTAAATGGTGGAGTCTGCCCAAATATAGCGTCCTTTCTTAATTGGTGGAGTTATATGAAATTCCACCACATTAGGTGGAGTTTGTTTTAGGGCAAACTGGGCAAAACTTCAGTGGGACATAAATTTTGCTAGGAGAGTCCTTTTGGAGCAAATTTTTTTTTGATTTTGGGTAATTTGAGCATTCCAGAGCCAATGGTGTAGGTTTTAGAGGCAACAAAGATCATCTTCAGGTACTTTTTTAGCAGAGAAACTTGGAAAGCCATCAGGGCCTAGGGAGTGTTGGAGCTGTATTAGGCTATGGTTAACCTTTGGAGGTGAAAAAAAACCCTATATTTACTGTTTTTCGTGTTCTAAACTCATTTATACAGCTATTTTTTCCTGTTTAGGCTTTCTTCACACTGTATAACTAATTTTGAGCATAATAAGAGCAAGGACATGCCCATTTGGGGGCCTTGGACCCAGCAAATGTAGCCCAGGAGGGGTGAAATACCTTATCATATGCTGTGTTATATCCTATGATTTATTTTTTGTGTTTTATTAGAGTTAAAAATGTTAAACAATAAAAATAAATAAGCCTCGTACACAGAAAAAGACTCATAAATTCACCAAAAGAATTTTTTTCCAATTGCAAAACATATTCAACAGTTTGTACACATAAGTTTATGGATAATGAATACCTTGCACCAGCAAACAAGTAGTTTCATTTCCAGATCATTAGTGTTTACTTCTATTATTTCTTTAGGCAGAGTCTACAAAGGGCCAGAAAGCTTCGGGATCTCATCCTTTCTTTGAAAGGTGACATATCTTGTAAATACCCCTACAATCCATCTCTGTATTAGAAATAAGAAGTATCTCACATTTTCAGATCAGTAACCATAAAGACATAACCTTTATAATATTATTAACCCATCACAGACTTAAAAAACAAGAAATTAAATTGTTTTTCATAAACGTTTCGCATACCAAATTCCCCTGATGACGTAGGCCTCAAAAACTGCGCGATCGCTCTCCCATTGGTTGGAGGTGGAGCCCACCGGATCTCAAACAAAAATTAAATCCTCTTGCATAAAATTATCGCATACCAAATTGGTTTAGTGACGTCACCCTCATGGACGTGTGATAACAGTTAAAACGAGTTTATAAAACATTATCGGGTCTGAATGAGGCTTGTCAACATCAGCCTCATTTCTATGTGATAACCATTTGATTGGTTGAGGTGGGTTGCACGCTGGTGATGTGGGCTCATTTGAAAAATAAAAAACTGGTGGTAAGAGCAGATGGTAGGAGGATTGAGTTAATGCAGTGGGTGTGTAGGTTTGAATGCAGGGATGGTGAGGTTGCATGGTGTAAACCACAAAATTTAAATTGAAAGACAGGCTACGACCATAAATAAAAAAACCAGAAACTTGAATTTGCATGGATTTAAAACTTGTGTTGAATGTGAGGTTGAGTGTGGGTTCTAAAACAAGAAATCTTAGCCATTGTCCTTCATGATTTTATATTAGAGTTTAAATTCTATGCTCCCTGCGAGTGTGCAGTTGAAAATTAAATTCCAACACTCCCCCTTAATTTCAACAGCTGGATTTTCTTCCATACCCAAACACTTTCTCAGATAATTAAAACTCTTTTGCCCCAATGGTTTTGTTAAAATGTATGAAAACTGCTCCTTTGTTCTGCAATGTTGCAAAACAATTTCATCATTGTTCACTAGCTCCCTGATGTAGTGATACTTGGCATCAATGTGTTTTGTTCTTTTATGAAACAGTGAATTCTTTGACAATTCTATCGTTGAGCTATCATCACAGTAAATTGTTGTGCCTTTTACCTGTTCATGACACAAACCCCTCAACATTCTCCTCATCCAAACTACTTGACATGCTGCTGCTGTAGCTGCCACATACTCTGCCTTTGCTGTAGATAAAGCCACAATTGGTTGTTTCTTAGAAGCCCATGAAATGGCTCCTAAACCCATATGAAAAACATAACCAAAAGTGCTTTTCCTATCATCTATACTTCTAGCCCAATCACTGTCATTATATCTAATCAATTCAGAATTTTCCGAAGTGGTGTATAAAATACCATACCTTTTTGTTCCTTTCACATACCTCAGAATTCTTTTTGCTACTTTCCAATGTGCCTCCTTTGGCCTTTCCATAAATCTGGAAATTAAATTCACAGCATGCATAATATCTAGCCTAGTTGTAGTCAAATACATGAGGCTGCCAACTATGCTCTTGTACAAACTAGGATCAAAATCATTGCTGATGTCTTCTCTGCTTAATTTCAATCCCATCATTGTAGGAGTAATTTCTGCCTTGCAATCCTACATGTTAAATCTTTCCAAAACTTCATTTACATATTTAGCTTGAGAGATAAAAATATTATTTTCATTTTTCTCTACTTCTATTCCTAAGAAGTATTTCATAAATCCCATATCAGTCATCTCAAATTCATCCTTCATGACTGATTTAAAATTCTCAATAAGGTAAGCATCATTACCTGTAAAGATCACATCATCAACATACAAAACAACAATGAGCATCTTACCATCTTTCTCCTTGATGTATAATGTGGGTTCTCCTTCACATTTCTCAAACCCATTTTCCAGTAGATTGGCATCTGTCCTAGTGTACCATGCTCTTGGTGCTTGTTTCAACCCATAAAGATCTTTCTTCAATCTGCAAACATTGTGCTCTTGGCCTTCTTTCTCATAGCTCAGAGGTTGTTCAACATAAACCTCTTCCATCAATACTCCATTTAGGAATGTTGATTTCACATCCATTTGGTAAACCTTCCACTTATTTTGTGCTGCTATGGATAGCACTGCTCTTACTGTTTCCATTCTTGCAACCGGTGCAAATGTTTCCTCATAATCTCTTCCTTATTGCTGCTTGTAGCCTTTGACAACAAGTCTGGCCTTGTGCCTTTCAATATTACCTTCAACATTTCTTTTGGTTTTATAAACCCATTTAACTCCAATTACTTCTTTTCCTTTTGGGATATCAACCAATTCCCATGCCTTATTTTTCTCTATGGCATTCATTTCTTCATCCATAGCATCTATCCAGTTCTTATCTTTTACTACTTCTTCAAAATTAATAGGAACATCAACATGACAATACAATGCAAATAAAGAGTTCATACCTTCATTTGCTGCCTCTTGATCATAAATCTCATTCAAAATTATGAATCTGGTTCCTCTTTCACTTGTTGAACTTGTGCTTGTAGAAGCACTCAAATCTGCTCCTTGTGGTGTGCTTGGAGAAGCAATGTTATCATCAAGGGTTTTATCATACCTTCTTGTGGTGTCCCTTGTTGTCCTTGTGTTGGTGGAAGTGGTGTTGCTAATGAGGTGTTCATTTCAGCCATTTCTTCCTCATCATCATCATGAGACAAACAACTCTTCACATTCATGGTTTTCTCAATGCTTCCATCCCAAGCTTCTTCCTCAATGAATTTTACATCTCTGCTTATAACAAACTTCTTGGTGGATGGGTTATACAACCTGTATGCCTTGGATTCTTTGTTGTATCCAATAAATATGCAATTCTCCCCCTTACTGTCCAACTTCTTCCTCAGCTGATCTGGAATGTGTGCATAAGCCACACAACCAAAAACTCTCATGTGGGTGACACCTTGTTTTATGCCACTCCATGCTTCTTCAGGAACTCTATTCATTACAACTTTGGTTGGGCATCTATTCAAGATGTATGCTACACAATATGCAGCTTCAGCCCAATACTCATTTGACAAATTTTTTGCCTTCAACATACTTCTTACCATGTCCATGATGGTCCTATTTTTCCTTTCAAAAACTCCATTTTGCTGCGGTGTATACCTTGTTGTAAATTACTTGTGCATGCCATTTTCTCTGCAAAAACGCAGAAATTATTTTGAGATATACTCACCTCCTTTGTCAGTTCTTAAGAATTTTATATGCTGCCCACTTTGTTTCTCTACAAGAGCTTTAAAGTGACAGAATTTCTCAAACACTTCACTTTTATATTTCAAGAAATACACCTAAGTTTTTCTTGTGAAATCATCAATAAAAGTTAGCATATAGTGGCTGCTTGCTAGTGATGGTGTTTGCATTGGTCCACTCAAATCTAAATGGACAATTTCTAAGGGTTCCTTTGCCCTTATGCTCTTTCCTGATGGAAAGATTTCTGTGTGTTTTTTTCCCAAGATGCAGCCTTCACATAGCCTGTCTAGTTTCTCAATCAATGGTAATCCCTTTACTATTCCTATCATATGCAAAAAATTCAGACCTCCAAAGTTGAGATGTCCAAATCTCAAGTGCCATAACCAGTTTTCATCTTTTGCTTCTCTTTGGAATGTCTCTTGTGTCACTACTACCATTTTAGCTCCTTTCTTCAAATCTTCTCTCATTTTGAGAGGAAACATTCTGTTCCTTGTCATATTCACTTGTGCAATGAATTTTTTGCTTGGTGGTTTATCTATGATGGTGCATACATCATCTTCAAAGAAAACATTGTACCCCTTTTGAATGAGTTTTCCAATGCTCAAGAGGTTACACTTCATACCAGGCACATAATAAACATCTGATATGGATATTCCTTCTTCTTTCTTTGTCAAAACACTCACTCTGCCTTTTCCCATGATAGAGACCTTATTTTCTATCCCCAATGTTACTTAAGACTTTACATTTTCATCTAACATGGAAAACATGGAAATGTTTCCAATCATATGGTTGCTACATCCTGAATCTAGAAACCATATATCTTCATTCTTTTCTTCAGCCATATTACATGCTAAAAAAAAAAATTCTCTTGACTGATATTTTCTTTTGTAAAATTAGCACTGGGTCTATTTGTTGAGATTCAACAAGATGATGAGCTTAGTGAAAAGAGTCATCTTCACTAAGTGGGCCCACAAGCTATTTTTGGCGCAAGTCTATTTTTAGACTATGTCTATTTTTAGACATGGTGATCATATTTCAAAAGTTGCAGGATGCTATTTGTGGATGGTTGATCAAGTTGGAAAAACAGATGAAACTCTATTTTTATAATATTGGGCGAAGCCTATTTATAGATCCCTGATCTAAAAATAGATTCATGTCGATTATTATTAGCTCTTAATAATAATCAGACTTTAAACAACAACTTATTCTCTTGGAGCAATTTGTTTCAGTGCACAGATGTGGCACATCAGTGGATTGAGCGAATTACGTAATTCCCAAGGGTTTACTGGAGATGATGCATGGAGGATTCAGTTAGAACTCGAGTGGCATAGTTATGACAGAGTTGGAAGAGTAGTTATGGAGTTGTATTCAGTTTAACTCAGCTAGACTTGGTTGAGCTAGTTTTATCTAGTCTAACTAAATGATACACTAGTGAGAGTGGATTGAATTAATTAGTTAATTAATTAACAAATAATAACTCATTAATCAAATAAAAAATACAGCAGTTAACTACAGTGCATGCAAGTTCCAGTGGAGAGATAGGTGAAAGGGCAAGATGGACTATCTATTGTGACTATACTGATGCATTGATTACATCACACACACATTGGAGTTTCCAATGAGGATTGCGCAGTCAAGGCAAGAGTAATTCAAATTCATTCAAATCTATTCTTCACCAGGGATTGTGCAGTGGAGGCAAGCTAGCAGGGGGCAAAGATCAGTGCATGGATTTGCAGATTTTTCCTGATTAGTGTATGACGATTGTATTGTACTGAGAGCTTGATGTACTAAGCTTTGTATGAGATTGTCATATTATCTCCATGATACATAATATATGATAGTTGGGGTTTTCAGCTTCAGTATTTCCCGTTAAACAATTGTGTTATGTGCAATTGTTTTTATTTATGCTTTACATGTGTGTGCAATTAATTTTCCGCAAAAGATTAACAGTGGAATGATTCTGTATTTTGCAAGAAGTTAAATATTGTGAGATCGGGGGAATCTAGGACATATGCATGCTTAATGCATATAATTTCTACATGGTGTTAGAGTGTTGTTAATTCTTGAAGATTGCAATTGTGAATTATTGGTGAGTTTGTGCTCGTGGAAAATTCGAATTTGCTACAGAAGATTCTTGGTGCAGAAGTTGAGTATACACTGAAATGGCTTTCCATGGGTTGCGATTCGAGTATGCCCTTGATGGGAGCTCAAAATTAAATAGCCTAGAAGGACAGGATGGAGGCAGTGCTAGAGGATAATGGACTGAAGGAGTTCATCGATAGCTATGTTCCCAAGCCGGGATCTAGCGATGTTGCATTACTTGACGCATGGCAAAAGAAGACAACAAAGATGAGAAGAATTCTATTGGAAGGTGTGAAGGACAATATTGTGTCCAGCCTTCATGGGAAAGCCACTCCATTATTAATGTGGAAGGCTTTGATAGATTTTTTCCAAAGCAGAAGTGACCAGAGGAAGTTGGCGCTTAAAGACAAGCTCAGAAAAATAAAAATGGAGAAGGGTGACAGTATTCCAAAATACCTCACGAAGTTTGTCCACTGCAAGGATGAATTGGGAAGTGTGGGGGTTACTATTGATGATGAAGACTTGGTGAGCTTGGCTCTCCTTGGGCTTCCAAAGAGTTGGCATAACTACGAAGACTCTGTCAATGAACAGGAGAAACTGCCGGGATGGGAGGAGATAAGGCGAGGTACCAAGGATGGATCTTCATCAAAGAATGAAGATGAAGAGAATTGTGCTTTGGATGCCAAATCAAGGAAAGGGAAGGGGAAGAAACATCCTTCAAAATCCAAAGCTAAAGGCAAGAAGCAGGATTTGTCCAAAGTGAAGTGTTTTCACTATCACGAACATGGGCATTTCGCCACTAACTATACACAGAAGAAGAATAAAAAGAAGGATGTTGGAGATGTAGCTGGAGAGGCCTTAGCCTCGCAATTTGAAATTTATTTCTCTTTGATCGCATGCTTGGTTTCAAGTTGTATGGTATCGGTGTGGTATCTTGATAGTGGTGTGTCTTTCCATATGATGGGAGACAAGGAGTTGTTTAGTGACTTGGAGGAGAAGGACCTCCAGATGCATATAGAGATGGGTGATGATGGTCGGTACAGTACAACTGGAATTGGGACCATTACCTTTGAGAGGGAGTCAGGTAATCCATTCTTGTTGAAGAATTTTATGCATGTTCCAGGTCTGAAGAAGAACTTGGTCTCAGTTGCAATGCTGGAAGACAAAGGTTATGATGTTGTTTTTAGTGAGGGAAAAGCCTTCCTTCAACATAAAAAAATGGCTCAAACCAAGAATATAAGGGTTCGAATTAAGAATATCTACAATTTGGAGGTAGATGGCTGCACTGCAATGGTGGGCAAAGTAGAAGAAGTGGTGAGTCGGGATGAGGGCGAATTATGGCACAAGAGTTTGGGCCATCTTCACCATAGCGCTTTCGAGATTTTGCAGCATATTTCTACTGGACTTCCCAAGGGTACTATTGCACAGTCAGATCAGTGCAAGGGATGTACTATCGGTAAGTTTGTGAAGACCACCTTTCATGAGAAGGAGAACAGTGCTTCGGTGATCCTGGAGAGAATTCACACAGACGTGTGTGGACCTTTCTCGGTTGCTTCAACAACAAAACATAGTATTATGTTATATTTTTTGATGACTATTCTCGTAGATGATGGATCTTCTTCATGCATAATAAGAGTGAAACGTTCTCAAATTTCTGTGAGTTCAAAGCATTGGTGGAGGAATCGAGGAAGTAAGTGAAAGCTCTACGGAGTGATAATGGTGGTGAATACATCTCGGGAGAATTCAAAGACTTCTGTAGAAAAGAAAGAATTCAAAGAGAACTCATAGCGCCTCATAACCCACAGTAGAATGGGGTCACGGAGAGAAAGAATATAACGATCCTGGGTGCTGCACGAGTGATGTTGCATGACCAGGGCCTACCGATGCACTTGTGGGCAGAATCATGCAACACTGCAGTTTATGTGAAAAAACATTTTCCTCATAAAGTACTTGGCATGAGTACACCCGAAGAAGCTTTTACTGGTAAGAAGCCTGATATTTCTCATTTGAAGATTTTTGGCTCACCTGTTTACATTCATGTGACAAAGGATGCTAGGAAGAAGCTGGAGCCGACTACAGAAGTTGGAATATTTGTGGGGTACACAGAAACACCCCATAATTATCGTGTGTGTTTTCCAGACAGTCGGATGACTATGGTGTGATGGGATATAAAATTCAATGAGGTGAAAGCCATGAAGTTGTCACTTGAGAGGGAGCTACACTTGCATGCGGAGGAGGAACTTCTTGTTCCCAAAGATGAGCCTCTAGATGTGGATCAGCCACAGGAGGAGATTCATGGAGTGGAGGAGTCCACTCATGTAGAACCAAACATCAGACAAGGAAGAAAGCTTACCACAGAAGCTGAGAGACTGAAGCTTGATGCGACACAGAATGTAGGAGCCTCTACATCACAGTGCATACAGAGACAGTAACCTAACCAATTTACTGGATACATGGCTCTTATGAGCAAGTGTATTGTGACAGAACCATCTTCTTTTGAAGAAGCAGTGTAGGAGCCCACATGGGTAGATGCCATGATGGAGGAGTATGACTCCATTGTCAAAAACAGTGCTTGGGAGATTTTTCCAAGGTCGGTGGGAAAATCAGTTGTAGGATCAAGATGGATCTACAAGGTAAATCAAGTTGTTGATGGGAGTGTCGATAAGTATAAGGCAAGATTTGTTGCCCAGGTCTTCTCACGGATCGAGGGGATTGACTATGAAGAAACCTTTGCACCTGTTGCATGATATTCTTCCATACCGACCATCCTTGCTCTCTCAGCGTAGATGGGTTGACACATTCATCAGATGGATGTGAGGACTACATTCCTTAATGGGATCATTGAGGAAGAGTTGTACATTGAGCAGCCTCAAGGATTTGATATCTTCAGCAGCGAGTCGCATGTGTGCAGGCTCAAAATACATTGTATGGGCTGAAACAAGCACCACGTGCTTGGTACACTCGGATTGACAGCTATTTCACTGGACTTGGCTTCACCAAGAGTGAGGCGGATGCAAACCTGTACCATATTGTGGTGGAGGGTAACCTTTTAATCGCTGTTCTTTATGTTGATGATTTAATACTAACAGGTGATGAGCAGTTGATACACTCATGCAAGGCTAATATTGCAAAGGAGTTTGAGATGAAGGATTTGGGCCTCCTTCATTATTTCCTTGGATTGGAAATATGGCAACAGGAAGGTGAACTGTTTGTGTCTCAAGGAAAGTATGCCTGTGAGATACTGGAGAAGTTTCACATGCAAGGCTGCAAGCCTATCGACACTCCTCTTCCAGGAAATTGGAAAAAAAAGGATGCTACATCGGCAGAGATAGTGGATGCCACTGTTTATCGACAGTTGGTGGGTTTGCCCATGTATTTAGTCAATACAAGACCAGACATATGCTATGAGGTGAACCATCTTTCACAAGCGATGGTTAAACCTACCAAGCTCTTTTGGAAGGCAGGTAAGCATGTCCTGAGATATCTTAGGGGCACATCTGAGTATGGTTTATCGTACAGACAGATGGATGAGGTGAAGTTGCATGGCTTCACGGATGCAGATTGGGCAGGAAGCCCAACAGATAGAAAGAGCAAATCAGGAGGGATTTTCAGTATCAGATCTACGACATTTTCTTGGTATAGCAAGAAACAAAGATCCGTGTCACTCAGTTTAGCAGAAGAAGAATACATGGCAACAAGTCAAACTACATGTGAGGCTATCTGGATGAGGAAGATTCTGGTTGGTTTGTTCGGTTCACATTTAGATCCCACAGTGATATATTGTGATAATCAGAGTTGCATTAAACTCTTGTTTAATCCTTTTTTTCATGATAGATCTAAACATATTGATATCCGGTATCATCATATCAGAGATTGTGTGCAGTGGAAGATCATGTTGCTTAAGTACATTCCTACGAAGGATCAGGATGCAGATATTCTGACGAAGGCGTTCACCAGGAGCAAATTCTAATACCATACAGGCAGGATTGGGGTGAAGGATAATCCCCATCTTGTTGAGAGGGAGTGTTGAGATTCAACAAGATGATGAGCTTAGTGAAAAGAGTTGCCTTCACTAAGTGGGCCCGCAGGCTAAATTTGGCGCAAGTCTATTTTTAGACATGGTGATCATATTTCAGAAGTTGCAGGATGCTATTTTTGGATGTTTGATTAAGTTGGAAAAATAGATGAAATTATATTTTAGAATATTGGGATGAATCTATTTATAGATCGCTAATCTAAAAATAGATGCATGTCGATTATTATTAGCTCTTAATAATAATCAGACTCTAAAAAACAACTTATTCTCTTGGATCACTTTGTTTCAGTGCACAGATGTGGCACATCAGTGGACTGAGGGAATTACGCAATTCCCAAGGGTTTACTGGAGATGATGCATGGAGGATTCAGTTAGAACTCAAGTGGCAGAGTTATGACAGAGTTGGAAGAGTAGTTATGGAGTTGTATTCAGTTTAACTCAGTTAGACTCAGTTGAGCTAGTTGTATCTAGTCTAACTGGATGATACACTAGTGAGAGTGGAGTGAATTAATTAGTTGATTAATTCACAAATAATAACTTATTAATCAACTGAACAATACAGCAGTTAACTACAGTGCATTTCAGTTCCAGTGGAGACCCAGTGGAGAGATAGGTGAAAGGGCAAGATGGACTATCTGTTGTGACTATAGTTGTTGTGTAACCAGCTCCAAAAATAGAAGAAAAGAGATATCAACGCCTTATAAATAAGCCACTTCAAGGGGGAAACCTCTATTACATTACATAAATGAACAATTCTTCGATGATACAATTTACAAAACCTCCTTTCTATATATAGGAGTCCATGTGGCCATAATGTAATCCTAGTGGGCCACAATGTAATCCTAGCCAACCTAACAATAATAATTTAAGGGCACAATAATAACAAAATGGGAGTTACAAGGGTACAATAATAACAATAAGGGGGTTACACTAACAACAATAAGGGACTATAGTAGTAATATAGGGACCTAACATGCCCCTCTCCTTCAAAAAAGTGTTGTCCTCAACGCTTGAGTAGCTCTGGGTGCTTCTGTATAAAATTCTCATCCTCCCATGTAAAATCTTTAGTGGGTAAGTTCTTCCACTTGATGAGATACTCTGAAACTGATCGATTTCGTAGCTTTCAAGTTCTTGTTTTTGTGACCACTTCAGGTTCCAATATGATTTTTCCTTCCTCATCAAGTTCTGGAAATATTGTTTGAACTGGAATATTTTCACCTATAACCTTCTTTAAGCATGAAACATGGAAAATTTGATGCACTCGTGAAGAAGCAGGAAGCTCCAATTTGTATGCCATAGTACCAATATTTTGCAACACCTTGTAAGGACCATAGTACTTTGGCGATAATTTATTATCCTTCTTAGCTTGCTTGAGGGACATTTGTTTGTATGGTTGTAGCAGTAAAAATACCCAATCTCCTACATCAAAACTTCTCTCGCTGCGATGTTGATCTGCCTGTTGTTTCATTCGATTTTGTGCCAAATTCAGGTTATCCTTTAAGAGTTGGAGAACTTCTTGCTGATGCTCGATGTGATCTTCCACTGCTTGAACCTTCGAATTTTCTCTTAAATATGATATGATGGATGGTGGATGATATCCATAAAGTGCCATAAATGGGGTCATTTTTGCTGCAGTATGGAAGGAAGTGTTATACCACCATTCAGTGAGAGGTAACCACTTGACCCATTGTGTTTGTTTATCAGATACAAAACAACGAAGATATCCTTCCAAAAATTTATTTACTATCTCAGTTTGACCATCGGATTGGGGATGATAAGATGAGCTATGAGCTAATTGAGTACCCAAACAAGAAAATAACTCCGTCCAAAAATTTCTAGTAAAAATGGGATCTCTGTCGCTCACAATAACCCTTGGGCTTCCATGTAGTTTTTGAATTCTATCCATAAATGTAGTAGCAACTGTACTTGCTTTAAATGGATGAGATAATGCACAAAAGTGTGCATACTTGGTAAGTCTATCAACCACCACCATGATGACACTCTTTCCTTCGGACTTAGGTAAACCTGTGATAAAATCCATTGAAATCTCCTCCCAACGTTGACTTGGAATGGATAAAGGTTGTAGAAGTCCAGGGGTCTTAATTGTTTCCACTTTATTCTGCTGGCAAACCAAACATTCCGCCACAAATTTTTGAATATCAGATTTAAGGCCATCCCAAAAAAATTCTTTCTTCACCCTGTGGTAAGTTTTTAAAAATCCTGAGTGTCCTCCTAAAGGAGAAGTGTGCAATTCAGAAGAATCTTTTGTTTTAGTTGGGAATTCTTACAAAGATATAAGCGATCTTTGTACCATAAGGAATCATTTTTCCAACTAAATGTATCAGATGTACTAGGATCTTGCTGCAACTTTTGAATGAGTATCCATACATCTTTGTCCTTCTTCCATTCATCTCTTGCTTCAGTTATCGAATCTGGTTGGATAATAGAAATGGCACAAAGCAATGCTTCCACCTCTTCATTCTTTCTTGAGAGTGCATCTGCAACAACATTAAGCTTTCCTTTTTTGTAGATTATTTCAAAGTCATAACCCAACATCTTTGTAACCCATTTTTGCTGCTCTTCTGAAGATAGTCTTTGTTCCAAAAAGTGTTTAAGACTATCATGATCAATTTTTACCTTGAAGTGTCTTCCCATTAGGTAAGTTCTCCATTTCTTTAGTGCATGCAGTATTACTAACATTTCCTTCTCATAAATAGGTTTTTGTAAATACTTTCCTTTGATTGGACGACTTTCAAAAGCAATGGGTCTTCCTTCCTACATTAAAACTGCACCAATTCCATTTCCTGAGGCATCACATTCCACAACAAAGGTTTTTGTGAAGTCTGGCGTAGCTAAGACCGGTGCTAGGCACATTGCCTCTTTAAGATGTTCAAAGGCCTTAGTTGCTTCAGGAGTCCATGAAAATGCATCTTTCTTCAATAATGTTGTTAGTGGTGCTGCTATTCTCCCATAATTCTTAACAAACTTGCGATAATACCCTGTTAACCCGAGAAATCCTCGCAACTTCTTTATGGTTGTGGGGACTTTCCATTCCTTAATGGCTTTAATTTTGTTAGGTCTACTTTAACACCCTCGTGAGATACAATATGACCCAGATATTCCACCTCTTGTACTCCAAAGAAACATTTGGATTTTTTTGCATATAATTGTTTCTCCTGCAATAGTTTGAGCACCCTGTCAACATGTTCAACATGATCCTTCCAAGACCTGCTGTAGATTAGTATATCATCAAAAAATACTAGCACAAATTTACTAAGGAAGGGTTTGAAAATGGAATTCATCAACCCTTGAAATGTAGAAGGTGCATTGGTAAGGCCAAAAGGCATGACCAAAAATTCATAATGACCCTCATGAGTTCGAAATGCTGTTTTTGGAATATCTTCAGTCTTCATTCTCATTTGATGATATCCTGAACGAAGATCCAACTTGGTAAAATAAATTGCTCCATGTAATTCATCCAATAATTCATCAATCACAGGAATGGGAAATTTGTCTTTAATGGTGAGCTTATTTAGCTCCCTATAATCCAGACACATTCCCCATGATCCATCCTTCTTGTGTACCAAAAATACAGGAGCAGAGAAAGAACTTTGACTAGGTTGAATTATACCCGCCTCTAACATTTCTGCAATCATACGCTCAATTTCGCTCTTTGGAAGTAAGGATATCTATAAGGCCTGATGTTTGGAGGAACACTTCCTGGAATCAAGTGAATAGCATGATCATGATCACGAATAGGTGGGAGTCCTTTGGGAGTTTCAAACACCTTGGAATGATTGTCCAAGACTTGTTGGAGATCTGCAGAAATAGATGATTTTGATGCTGGAACTTCTAGTGAGCATAATTGTGCAATTACGCCTCGCTGTTCTTTCTTTAGAAGCTTTGTCATGACATTAGAGCTTATTATCCTTCCTGGCTTCCCCGCAATACCTCGTAATTCGACTTCCTTTCCTTCTGAAAAAAATTTCAAGAAAAGTTCTTGAGAATTAAAAGCTACCGTCCCCAAAGATTGTAACCATTGTACTCCTAGTACAACATCAGCACCTCCCATAGGAATGGAAAGCATTGGACTAGTCAATACATATTCCCCCATGGTTATCTTGATATTATGGCATTTTCCCGAGCAATTTATAGTTCCTCCATTTGCAACCATCACTTGACATTCTGGTGCTGGGTATAGGAAACAATTTAATTCCTTGGCTACTTTACAATGAATAAAATTATGGGTGCTACCTGAATCAATAAACACTATTACCTTTTTCTTCTTGATTTGTCCTTCTATCTTGAGAGTTTGAGGAGTGGTAATTCCTGCCAGTGCATTACACGATATGGTCGGATTCATTTCTTCCTCTTCTAGGGCTGGTTCCTGGTGTATATCCTCTTCTTGTTCATTTCTTCTTCCTCTTCACAATCTATGTAAAATAATTTCTTCTCAGCACACTTATGACCTTTAGTGTATTTGCTATCACAACTGTAGCAAAGCCCTTTTGCTCTTTTTTTCTTCCAATTTTTGTGGTGTCAACCTTGTAGGTTGTGGAAATCTAGACGTAGCAACACTTCCTTCTTTATAGAATTGAGTGGTAGGCTTCCTTGTCGCCATAATTTTACATTCAACTTTTCTTGCCAACCTGAATGCCTTCTCCAATGAATGAGGTTCCAAAACGCGAACTTCATGTTGGATGTTATCCTTTAAAGTGCCTAGGAAGAGATCAATCCTGTGTTCCTCTGTAAGATCAGTTACCCTTATATTCAATTTTTGGAAGTCCTCAATGTGCTGCCCCACTAAACCCTTTTGTTTGAGATATATCAATTGGGTAAAGAAGGTGTTGCTCTTTGTATCCTCATAATGTGCTATCATTTCCTCCGTAAAAATTGACCAAGTGACAATTTTTTTACGGGAGCAAAGCCATCGATACCATACAAATGTATTTGTTCTAAATGTAAAGTTGCAATGCGTACCTTTTGTGTGTTTTGCACGTTATGGAGATCAAAATATTGCTCCATCTGTAGTATCCATGTTACAGGATCCTTTCCATCAAACTTCCTCATATCCATTTTTGGAATATGGTGGTTCTTCCCGCCAACATTAGAGGTTATGAAATCACGATTAACCTTTATTTTTCTCTCATCATGAGGTTCTTCTACTATATTTCTGCCATTAGGAATCGTTTCTTGTTTTAAGCTTGTCATCAAGCCTTCCATGTATGCTTTTAGATCATTCTTCATGTTTTCCATGTTGTCTTTCATGTTTTCATCGATCTTAGCTTCCATGTAATCAATCTTAGTTTCCATGCCCACTTCCATGCCATCCATCTTAGCTTCCAAACCATTCATCTTAGCTTCCATGCCTTTCTTCAAAACTTCCATTTCATTTTTTGTTATTCTTTGCAAGAGGGAAATTTGTTGCACTTGCTCTTGTAATTTTGATTGCCATTCTTCGTCTTCATGAGTCACAGTAGAGCCTTCTAAAGGCTTAATGGGAGTTGAATTCTTTTTAGGGGCCATTTTAGAATCCAATACTGATATCTATTCTACAATATTCCCTTGGAATCAATTCAACTTGATTCTTCAAACAAGACTTATGCAATTCGGAAAAAAATACACACCTTTTACTTGCTTTTTAGGAGCTCTGTATTGAAATTGAATTATCTCTGTAATTGAGAATCTTCAATATCTGAAATTCACTGCTGTAGTAGCCTTCTAAACTGTCTTTCAAATGCCACAGATATGATCTGATTTGGATTCTTCAAGACAAATTTATTTCCAATCTCCCACAATGACCCAATTTTGGACTGATTCAGTAGAGCGAACTTGTACGGCTTGCCACATGTCACTGTTTCGTCCTTCGTCTCTGAAATTGATAGCCACGAAACTGCGGTCCGTGTACTTGCAAACACTTTTTACGGCACTCCAATCCGATGCCCAAAGAGAGAGTTATTGAACTTTTCCCACGATCACCTCTTTGAGATGAAATTCGGGAGCCTGAAAAAGCACTACCTTCCACAGATCATATCTCAAAAAATATTGTGAACCAAGATCTGAAATTTTTTGACGAATTTCTTCAGGATTTCAGCGTCGCACCATATAAATTTCAGATTCTGAACCTTCGTAGAAATTTTTTTATAGCGCAAATGCCACGATGACTTGTTTAGGAGCCTGAAAAAAGACCTAACTTCCACAGATCATATCTCCGAAAATATTGCGAACCAAGCTCTGAAATTTTTAGACAAACTTCCTCAAGATTTCAGCTTCGCACCCTAAAAATTTCAGCTTCTGAAGCTTCGTAGAAAAAAAAGTTATAGCAAAAATGCCACGATGACCTGTTTGGAGCAGCGAAACCCTAGAATCCAAAGCTCTGATACCAAATGTTGTGTAACCAGCTCCAAAAAGAGAAGAAAAGAGATATCAACGCCTTAGAAATGAGCCACTTCGAGGAGGCAACCTCCAATACATTACATAAATGAACAATTCTTGGATGATACAATTTACAAAACCTCCTTTCTATATATAGGAGTCCATGGGGCCATAATGTAATCCTAGTGGGCCACAATGTAATCCTAGCCGACCTAACAATAATAATTTAAGGGCACAGTAATAACAAAATGGGGGTTACAAGGGTTCAATAATAACAATAAGGGGGTTACACTAACAATAATAAGGGACTATACTAGTGATATAGGGACCTAACAATAGTGATGCATTGATTGCATCGCACACACATTGGATTTGCCAATGAGGATTGCGTAGTCAAGGCAATAGTAATTTGAATTCATTCAGAGCTATTCTTCAGCAGGTATTGCGCAGTGGAGGCAGGCTAGTAGGGGCAAAGATCGGTGCATGGATTTGTAGATTTTTCCTGATTAGTGTATGACGATTGTATTGTACTGAGAGCTTGATGTACTAAGATTTGTATGAGATTGTCATATGATCTCCACGATACACAATATATGATAGTTGGGGTTTTCAGCTCCAGGCTTTCCTGTTAAACAACTTTGTTATGTGCGATTGTTTTTATTTATGCTTTACTTGTGTGCACAATTAATTTTCCGCAAAAGATTAACATTGGAATGATTATGTATTTTGCAAGAAGTTAAATATTGTGAGATAAAGGGAATCTAGGATATATGCATGCTTAATGCATATAATTTCTACACTATTACCCATGTCACTATGTTTCTTCCTACATTCATTGGCATAACGGCCATACTTCTTACGGTAATGACATTATACTTGGGATTTATCATACCTTTGTCCATGTGCTTGATTTTGTCCACCTTGTTGGTTGCTGCCTTGGCCTTGGTTCTGATTTTGATTGCTGCCCCTTCCATTAGTGTTTGTAGGGATATTTCTTCCTCCTCTATTTTGGTTTCTGCCTCTTCCTTTTCCTCTGTAGTTTCCTCTGCCTTGACCTCTTCCTCTTCCAAAGGAAATTTGGGTCTTGAAGGCATGCTCCAAAGATGAGTTTGTTTTTCTACCCAATCTTTGTTCATGTGTCATCAATGATGCATGAATCTCATCAAATGTAAACTTTGAGAGATATTTTGTCTCTTCAATGGTTGTGACTATCACATCAAACCTTGAGGGTAAGCTCCTCAACACTTTCTCCACTATTCTTCTTGCTTCTATTGTCTCTCCATGAGATCTCATTTGGGTAACCAACCCAATCAGTAGAGTAAAGAATGAGTCTATTGTATTAGACTCCTTCATGCAAATAACTTCAAAATCTTTTCTCATTAGTTGAAGCTTTGCAGTCTTTACCTTCTCCATACCTTAGTAGGCTATCTGGAGGGTATCCCATGCATCCTTGGACCTCTTTGCTGCTGCAATCCTTGAAAACACACTTTCATGCAATGCTTGATAGAGATAAAAGAGGGCTTTTGAGTCCTTCTTCCTATTACTCCTAAGAAAATCCTTCTCTGCCTATGTCAAGGCATTAAATTCATTTTCATCTGCTAGTTCTTCTAGACCATCTTCAACAAGCTCCCATAAATCTTGAGAGGAAAACAGGGCTTTCATTGTGATTTCCAAATAGTCATAGTTCTTCACATTGAACTGTGGGAGTTGAGTATTTCTAATACTCGTGCTTGTGCCGGCTCTTTCCATGGCTAGCTCACTGAACTATGCTTTTAAACTTGACTGTGTTTTTAAACAAACTATCTATTTGCTTAAGAGACAAAATTTGTCTTCAAAAATACTTCTCTGGACTGCATGTTTTTGTAAAATACCTGGACTTTGCTGAGCCTTCACACTGCTGGAGAACTGCTTCAACAACTCCTTCCTTCAGATTCTTTAACAAAATTCAAAGAGCCTGGACTAGCTCTGATACCATGTTGGAATTTCTAAAGTATTCCAAAATACAGAGGAATAAAAAACTCCCCAACTTCAACATAGAGATTCAATTAAAAATTTGATGGACAGAGATAAGACACAAACAACTTCTATTTCATTAAAAATAAAAACACTATTACAAACTAATATTCTTCCTCCTCAGAAAGGATTACAAAATGGAAACTTCTTCACACGTGGTGTTCTTCAAATTTTCTCTATGTCACATACAAAGAAAATTCACATACAGTGCTTCACACAATGTTCTTCTGCCTTTGTTGGCTTTTTCAATAATACACACAGTCATGTACATATCAGCCTTCGGGCTTTTCTTCTTTTTATATGACACTCTGTTTTTTTGTTGTACACAATCCATTTTTTTTTAACATACTATAGCCTTCGGGCGTTTTTCAAAATACATATGACATAACAGTTTAATAAAAAAATAAAACATACTTATATATATTATAAATATTGAAAAATATTTATAATATATATGTTACAATGCATATATATATTAGCCTAAGTTAAGAAACTTTGCCATAAGACATGTTACGACATTAACCATACAGACATAACCTTTATAAGATTATTAACCCATCGAGGACTTAACAAACAAGAAATTAAATTGTTTTTGATAAACTTTTCGCATATCAAATGCCCCTAATGACGTAGGCCTCCAAAACTGCGCGATCGCTCTCCCATAAAATTATTGCTTACCAAATTGGTTCAGTGACATCACCCTCATGGACGCACGATAATGGTTAAAACGAGTTTATAAAACATTATCAAGTATGAATGATGCTTGTCCACATCAGCCTCATTTCTACACGATAGCCATTTTATTGGTTGAGGTGGGTTCCACACTAGTGACGTGGGCTAATTTGAAAAATAAAAAATTGGTTGTAAGAGCATATGGTAGGAGGATTGAATTAATGTGGTGGGTGTGAAAGTTTGAATGCAGGGATGGCAAGGTTGCGTGGTGTAAACCACAAAATTTAAATTGCAAGACGGGCTACGTCCATAAATAAAAAAAACTATAAACTTGAATTTGCATGGATTTAAATCTTGTGTTGAATGTGAGGTTGAGTGTGGGTTCAAAAACAAGCAAGCTGGGCCATTTTCCTTAAAGATTTTATATCATAGTTTAAATTCTATCCTCCCTGCCTGTGTGCAATTGGAAATTAAATTCCAACACCTGCCTTTGGCCCTTCCTCGCTGAGGGAAATAAAAAAGGTTTTGTGAATGTTTTCTTGTCTAGTTGGGTAGGGAAGCGACGTACTTGTTGGTGTTTTGAGTAATCTGTTTTTTGAAGGTTGTTTGATATGAGATCCAATCATGGATCGAGCTAGAGATTCAACCCGCATGGGACAATTTGATCTCTACGCAGGCCTGGTGTGTGTGAACTTATAACACTGGTGCCCATAGATCTGTTGGTGGGTGCCGATAACTGTTCCTGTGAGATATTGTTGAAAGCCAAGGGAGTTGCTTTACAATGAGATAAGGCCGGCTATGTGGGCATGGAAGAGATTGTGAAACTCAAATTGCAACATTTTCAGAACTTATTGTTTCGGGGATTTAACACCCTAGAGGTTGGTTGGGATTCAACCTCCACAGAGCAGGGGCGTACTACTAAACAGAGACTCACACGATCATGCACATTCATAAAAATGAAATAGAGCAGAATGAGAGGTTTACCCGTTGGTCCTACGTTTGAAGTAGATCCACGTGGAGTTCAAACTCCCTGCAACCGTCCTTCCTCCTTAACCTGAAATCTGAAAAAGCAGCCTGAACAATGATTATGCAGTATATTTCTACTCTATATGTTAGTGAGATTCATATAAAACATTAAATAAATCATAATGAATGTTGTACTCTGCTCAAATATTCTCATATACATAAAAGCATACACTAACACGTTTATTTCGGGAACAGCATGATACTTATCTATTATAAATAGTACGTACAAAAGTAATCAAGTGGAGAGATCACCTGATCCTTCCAAGGCCTTCGCAGACCGTCGTCCGGATCCGTCCAGCCCTTGCCTCGCTAAGACTCCTTCCAAGCTGGTGCATACGAGATAACATATAAAGGGATGTGTATCTCAAGGAAACAAGGGTTTCCTACAATGAACTGGGAAAGTACAGGAGGCACGGGGAATCAGACTTGAACTGGGATTCCAACAGAGTATAATGTCTATAAAATTTCTCTCTCCCTTAGGCCATGCACATGAGGGGCTTTTATACTCCCTCAAAGTAGTTTCAGTCAGTTGGAAACAGTTGGCCACGTGCTGGGGTGGTGAACTACTGGAGTAACCATCAACCCAGCTCGAAAATAGGGAATTTATATATATTTTTAATGGTTTTAATGGCATATGCGGAAAAGTACATATGGACTCGTGTATACACGCGGAAACACGGGCATAGTGGCGTATGGAGGATTTTCCTTTATTTTTAAGTGAAATTTGTCCAAGTCGCTAGGAATGGGTGCCCATGCAGCCATGGAGAGCAATCATGGATAATCATGTCAAGGTGAGAAATGATGCTATAACGGATACCCCCTAATGTGAGGTCGGAAAAGGGGTACATGTTGGCCGAAATGTATTATGCACATAGAAAAGAACTTGGCAAGGACAAGAGGAAATCACAGTTTATTTTGCCAAAACCAATGAAAGAAACCCCGGAGAGTCAACTCATCTTTGGCGGGCATGCCCATGCTCGGTCAAAAATACATCATATATATAGAAAATCTTGAATAGATCCAACATGTATACAAGTATAAGCGAGCTGAAAGTACATAGATCCATCGAGCGGGCAGGAGAAATACAGTCTGAATCAATGTCCAAGTATCACATATAAAAAGCTGATCAAAAGATGGTACAGCAAGGCTTTCCCGATCAAGTAGCTGAATGGCAGAGAGTACCCGGATCGCAGGGCGGATCAAACGGTACAATCACGCAACTCGGGAGCCAACATATAGGATGTTGCTGTACTGACACTACAACATATAAGGGTGGACGACATCACTGGCAGAAACTGAATGGACTGTCAAAAGTGAACCGAGAAATGATGATGCAACCCGAGGTCTTCACCGATCACTATGGCACAATTCTACACAATGGGAATAAATGAGCTGAAGTCGGCCATGTGAGAAATCGTTGGATTACCGGTCAATGATGTATACCGTTAACCAATGCGAGACAACCCACCAATAATGAAAATGAGTGTCAAGGTGCCCCAGTAAAATCTAACAAGTGCGAATAAATGAGTTGAAGTCGAACACTTGAAAGAATCTATCAATCAGGAGGCAATGATGAATCCCCACTGTCGATAGCGAAGAGTCTGCCACTGATGACTGCAAACCCTAAGGTACTGACAAAAAGACTCTAGACCTTATTCCCAGAGCAATGAGTCGGAGTCGATGGGAAAAGATCTGCTGGAAGTCCAGCGCGAGTGTAACCCGCATGCCAAGATTTGGAAGGAATCGGACGAAGTAGAGTGATGGAACCAAAACCGAAGTACGTTTCCGACGTGCACAAGATGAAGCTAGCGCACGGAAGAAACCCTCTGAACCAACCAATAATGAAAGCTGACACAGAGGCGAGAAATCCACCGATAGGGTCAAATGAAAATCCAGGTACTGCACGAATCCCAAGTGTGATAATGTGTGCTGACGTCGAACACAGGGGAAACCACTCAGTCAAAGACCCATGATGATGATCAAATGCTGAGCACGAGGTCACCTATCAATGATGGAAATAGGCCCAAGGTGCTGCTCTAGGCTTGCTCTCAGAGCAATGTGTCGTAGTCGATAAGAGACAAACCCGCCGGCAAGAAGTCAATGGAGACCTTCTCAAACCAGCACGAGCAGAAGATCAAAACATCTGATGTGATAGAACATGATGCTGACAAGACCGGGAAGGCCGACTGAATAATGAGTCAAGAGACACCGCGGAATGGCCGACTCAGGCTAGACTTCCCTTGAACAAAAGCACGACTCTGTGATGACCAAGGCAGTAAAAAAGTGACACTGTATAAGTCTGTCTTGCAGGAGGCAAAACAAACTCTACATATGATTGGAAGAGATAACCAACCGGGGGAGAACTGATAAGTGAAACATGGTAAAGGCTGAACCTAGGTCAAACTAGAACCATCCCAAATGAAGGAAATATATATAAGTATATGTGCTTTGTTCAAGGGCGACTAACTGACTCTGTACTGCCATCGAAATAACGAAGATACATCCCGTTCCCGCTCTTTTGTTATATTTAATTTTTTTTTGTCTTTTTCATAATAAGCCTGAAAAAGAATAAAAGAATGCTATGATACAATGGATAGAACGAGTATCGAAAAAAGCAGATGCACTAGTTCCGGGGTTTGGAACAATCCTATGCTCAATGCAAGGTGGCGAAAACTGGTTAGTGATACTCAGAGGAACGTTCCATCCATGGGTACAAAGGTGTCAAGTCGTGATAGCTAAGTGCATGCAACGGTTAACTTGTACAGAAAGTCAAGGTCAAAAGTTGGCTTAAACATCGAGTCCAAATGAAGTCGGCTAAAGGCCAGGATAAACAAGTAGCCAATATGCAATGCAGTAATACAACTTAACGACACCAGGGAGCCTCTAGGGTATAAGCCAGAAAAATGATAAGAGATGAAGGAGAAGAATGAAGCTTCAACACGAAAGACATGGCGGGACTAAAGAGGACTCCCGAGCCTACATAAAAAGCAGCATGGGCAACAAGCGATAGCGAGGAACTAACTAGGAAGCCCATGTAAAGGAAGGCTCTACCATCAAGTCATGATTTTAAAAATCGGCGAGTGAAAATGGTATAATACTCATGACTTTATGGGATCGACCCTAAGGCAAGTGATCAGTATGGAGGCTAGAATGCAAGATGCAACGGAAAGTGATTCCCTAACCTATATGCCAGTGAAGATCATATACCTGCCGTGAAGAGTCTGAACACATGGGCCAAAAACCGGGAAAAATCTCGAAAATGTCAAAATGTACCTGAAATATACCAAACTGGGCACTTCCAAGCAATCGAGTTATACAACATAAGACAGATCGAAAAAATAAGCACAAGGAAATTTTTGCGAAAATTTTCAATTTTTTAGCCATAAATACACAAATTACCTCTCAAATGGTTCATTATTGCATAGCTGATTTGGAAAAGAGCTCTGGAGCTAAAAACTTGTTTCGTCAAATCAGCAACAACCGACCGTCAGAATTCAGCGAAACTTCAGGTAGGCTCCTTATTCATCCCGTTGATTCATTTTGTCCGTTTAAAATTTAAAATTAAGTGGATTTTTACCTGGAAACCCTTATTAAAAAACGCGTACCTGCGCATACGCGGGTTCAAAGAAGGAAAGCCGCGTGTACACGCGACTGTGCACAGCGAAACCAGCGTATGCGCAAGTCCGAATTTTAAAAATGAGTTTCTAATGCAAATTTTAATGAATTTCTTCAGGATGACAATTTCATGGAGGGAACGCGAGCATAGTGCAGTGGACCAAGAGGTCATGGAAGACCGCGCAACACAAAATGTCCTCCGAAACTGTGGATTATTCAAATTTTTCAAAATGCCCAATATGAAAAGTAATGTGAGATTGCTTGAAATGCTGGTAAATTATTGGGAACCGGATCAGGATTGTTTCATCAGTGATCAAATGCCACTACGCATAGAGGTGGAAGATATATACTTCATCACTGGACTCTCCAGAAGGGGAGACCCAGTGGAGTTGCACGGAAAGCCCCTGGGAGGGTTAACCGTGGAGGACTATGTCCAACTCTATTGCATAGAAGATTCCAAAAAAGTAGGCACACAGATTGCAATCAGAGATATCAGGGACTTGCACATGAAGATCCTCCTGTTCACCATCGGCAGAGTGGCAGGATCTGCCTCACTGCATCAGGCGTCCAGGGCGCATATGAGCATAGCTGTAGAGTGCTTAATTCATGTGTATGATTGGTGCACTGCCCTGCTACTGAACATGAAACAACAACTGACGTCGATTCGCAAAACACATACAAAACACTTTGGCTATGGAACCATTTTGACTACATTCTTCTTCTTCGAGAGTTCCAGCTTTGAGACCCAAAGTCATCTCAACTATCAGCAGCCCTCGGGACCCAAGAATTGCCCGTTGGGCAGACATGATGAAGAGACTGGGGGGCAGCGAGGTACCCCGAACTACCTGGGATGATGAGTTCTTCTTATGGTGGAGAGAACAGATCATCGCAGTAGATGACTATCCCTATGCCGGGATGGATTTCCGAGGAGATCCAGATCTAGTACTTCCACCCGGTGCAGCATGGGGAGCAGTCGGTAAGTTTTTTCAAAAATTTTAACTTATATGATTTTTTTTGGTTTTTTCAAATATGTATGAAAAATAAAAAACAAACATGTTTTTGGATTGGATTCATAATGACTGACAAAAAATGATCATGTTTCAGATGTTGGACCAGTGCGTCCTGAGGGCCTAGCACGTCACAAGCGCCGCAGAGGTGAAGCAGAGACAGCGGATTCTGACAGAACCCTCCAGGCCGTGCAGAGAAACTTGGAGGGACTAACCCGCCAAATCCCTCTGGCTGCTGTGGAGGACTTGCCAGAAGCCGTCCAGAGACGGGTTGTAGGAGTACCCCGGGACTGGGTTAGACTGCTCCGCCGTGTGGCCACTGCAGTGATGTTCTATAGGAACGCTGGGCAGGGTCCTCAGGATTAGACAGATTTTCATATTGGATGACTGTATATTTTTTGAGACTGAACATGATGGGGCATAAGCCCAAGTTTTGTACGGCATTGATGGATCCAAAATTTTGTGAAGTTTTTTGACATACCGATGATATATATACAGCGATATTTTGATGTGATGTGATAAATGTATCAAAAGTATGATGTTTTTGATGATTTAGATTTTATTGTATTGAATGATTAATATGCCAATCTAAAGCTTGATTAGCTAATGAGTCAGCAAACCAATTGTCAGCTCGAGGAATATGAATGAATGTTAAAAATTGAAATGACCTTTGTAACAAACGTACCCTTAAGAACAATCGTAATAAAAATGGATCTCGTACCCGATAAGTGTTGTTCAACTGCGACACCACCAGCTGGGAGTCCAAGAAAACTACCAACGAATCAACACCCAAAGATATTGCCTCCGAGAGTAGATGAATGACTGCAGTGTATTCTGCCACGTTATTGGAAGCAGGACCAATGCAGACCCCTCTTGATACCAACAGCTGACCGGAAGGATAATGAAGCACCCAAGCCGCGGAAGCTAAGTTCCGGGTGTGTCTACTAGCACCATCGGCGAAACCATAATGACTCATGACATCAACACAACCTGTCAAAGCAGATCAAAAAAACATCACCATCCCATCAAAAATCGAAAATCAAACAGATATGTACAAGACAAAAACTACTATATACAAAGCAAAATGCCGGGGCTAAGCCTAGGCATAATACTTCTTCAGATAGAGCCCATTTCGGGGCTCCGACAACTCGTTTCCTTCGAAGTCAACCAAGGTATACGCTCCTTTCTTAAGGACCTTTATGACGATATAGGGGCCATACCACATCGACTTAAACTTTCCTGCCCCCAAGGCATCCTTTTCTTGGGCATAGACCAAAACAAGGTCGCCTTCGGAAAAGACCCTAGGCTTAACCGCCTTATCGTACTGGACTTTGACTCGGTTTTTATGCGCTTCATTCAACGTGGCGGCATCTCGACGCTGCTCATCAAGATGTTCCAGATGAAGAAGTCGCTCTGCCAGACTAGAAGTGTCAGGAAGAAGCTCAACAGCCAGTTTAAGAGAAGGAATCTCGCATTCAATGGGAAATACAGATTCCACCCCGTGGACTAACTGAAACGGAGTAAAGCCAGTTGCAGTTTTAACTGACGTCCTGTATGCCCAGAGTGCAGGATATAGCATAATGTGCCAGTTGGATATATGTTTATCAATCGTCCGTTGAAGAATTGTCTTCAAGGACTTATTCACGGCTTCCACCTGGCCATTGGCCTGAGGATAATATGGAGATGAATGCTCCTGCCGGAAACCCATTTTAAGAGCCAACTCAGCCATCATACTGTTCTGAAAATGACTGCCATGGTCAGTGACAATCTCTCTAGGTATACCGAAACGAGCAATGACTTGATTGAAGAAGAAAAGAGCTGCAGTCTCACCATCGTTCCCAAAAGTAGGCATAGCTTCGACCCACTTCATAAAGTAGTCTACTGCTACGATAATGTACTTGTGACCTTTTGCCGAAGGCGGGTTACAAGTAGTATAATCCATACCCCACTTTGTAAAGGGGCCGACAGTAATGACTGGAAAAAGCGGAGCTGGATGAGCGCGCATTTTTCGAGTATACACTTGACAAGGATGACACTTCTTGACCGATTCAATACAATCTTTGAAAATCGAGGGCCAGAAGTAGCCAGCACGCAAAATCTTTTGGGCTGTAGCAAGCCCTGATAAATGAACCCCACAAGCTCCACCGTGAGAATCATTGAGCACAGCCTCAGCTTCTTCGAAAGTTAAGCAGCGTCTTAGGATTGAATCAACCCCTCGACGGTACAAAGCATCACCAATAATCAGATAACTTTTAGCTAAGTGACGCAGCTTACGACGCTCATCTTTCGAAAAAGAAGAGGGAAACTTCGCAGCCTGGAGATATACAATGATGTCCCCATACCAAGGATCTTGTGGAGAGATCAGAAACAAGTGTTCGTCCGGAAAGGACTCATCATAGATCATCGCCTCTCCACAAGGCAACTCGGAGGTCAATTCCGCAAAAACTAATGACTTCTTGGATTTGGCAGACATGAACTCTAGATCAAATTCTTGTAAAATCACAATCCATCTGTTATATTTGCCCCCAATCACTCGCCTGCTGAGGACAAACTGAAATGGATTGGCAGCTGCCAAGACATAAGTTTTGCGAAGAATAATATAATGTCGGAGTCGCTGCAGACAAAGATGAATCGTCACAGCATGGATTTTTCACCTGTGGTGTATCGTAGTTCAGTCCTGCTCGCCCCCGACTAAGGTAGGAATAACATGCTCAAATTCTGTAATCATCCTCCTGAAACCGAACCATACCAATGGTAGATTCGTCTGCTGCGTGTGATACAAAAGAAAATCTCGCTATAATCGGGTGGACTCAGTAAAGGAGCAGAGGTCAATGCCTTTTTCAAGGCATCGAATGAGCGTTGAGCATACTCGTCCCAAAGAAAAGGGACTCCTTTCTTCAACAGTCTCATATATCCCTTTGTAATCTCAGCATAGTTAACGATAAACCTCCGAAGAAAGTTAGACTTCCCTTCGAGACTTTGAAGTTGACGGATTGAAGACGGGGGAGGCAACCGAAGTATTGCCTCAACCTTGAAGGGATCTACCCTTATCCCTTCATTAGACACGATAAATCCCAACAGCCGACCGGATGTTACCGCGTAAACGCACTTGTTCGGATTCAAACGAATTTTATAAAAACGACATCTCTCAAATATTTGCCGGAGGTGTCCTGGATGATCCATCCTCTTTCGAGAATGAGCAGCTAGATCATCTAAGTATGCCTCGATAATTTTCTTGATGTCGTGGAAGGCGTAAGACATGGCCCGCTGAAAAGTAGCTCCAGCATTTTTCAGACCAAAAGGCATTTTCTTATATGCAAACGTACCCCAGGGACAAATAAATGCGGTCTTATGTTGATCTGTAATTTGATTATAACCAGAAAAACCGTCCATGAAGGAAAAAATTTCGTTACCGGCACACTCATCAATAATCTGATCAATGAAGGGTGTGGGGTAATTATCTTTAGGACACGCCTTATTCAGGTCTCTCAAATCGATGCACACTCGAATTGTTCCTTGCTTTTTATCAACAGGAACGGGGTTTGAAACCCATTCAGTCAGAGGAACTGGGAAAATGAATCCCGCCTTAAGCAGCTTTTCAACTTCAGCTTTGATAGCTGCTGCCTTCCTAGGATTAACCGGACAAAGTTTTTGCCTGACCGGCTTAGCATTTTCATACGTCTTGATCTCATGCTGGACGATAGATGGGTCTATGCCAGGCATTTCCTCATAAGACCAAGCAAAAACATCCCTATACTCTTTGAAGAGCTCAGTATAGATTTGAACCTCTTCATGGGAACATTCAGCTCCAATGAAAACGTTCTCGATAATGTTGGGATTCCTGGAGATGTTCACCGGGATAGTAGGAGAGATCACAGCCATGTTCCCTTCAGCATAAACCTGTGCTGGTGCTAAGGGGCTCAAGACTGGGTGAACAGGTCCAGGAGACCGAGGACTTGGAAAACTAGCTTCGACTTCGCTCAAGTCAGGTAGGAAGTAAGACCGATGATGCAAGTCATCCCACGGTCTCTCTATACCTGTCATTGCTTCCAGGATGGCCTCTTCAGATGGAAGAGTGGTATCTAGACAATCCTGGGCAGAAGAAGAAGTAAGCGTCCAAGCCGGAGCCACATCACCATCCAACTCTTCCGCCGAAAGAGGAGCTGGATCAGACTCTGCAGTGTCAACAACAGACTGATATGCAATCTCAGCTGCAGAAATCGGGAATGCCATTCCACCCACTTGCCCTTCCTCCAAAGTGGCGGTTGGGGAAGGTAAGGTCCAAGGGTCCGAAAAATAATGAGTTCGAAAGAACTCTCTTCGAAGTGGAGCCTTGGAGGATGAAATAGCATTGATAGACACCTTAGGAGGAGGAAGATCAAAAGATCCCATCAGGGAAGAATACATTCCAACTCCCAGATTCTCGATAGGTGCCTTAGTATTGTCCAACTTAGGGATAGATGAGTCAGGAGGCGCATCCAGGTCTACAGGAGGACAGTCCAGTTGATCCACCGTAACTATCCTCCCTTCGTGGGGGAAACATACTATCCTAAATAGTGAAGATGCAATGGCATCCATATCATATATCCAGTTTCTCCCCAACAGAAGGTTGTAGTCCAAGGCTGCATCTACTACCTCAACCTCTATGTTATCGGTTTTGCCCCCAACACAGATGGGCAAAGCCGGGACAATACCATGGGGCCTATGAGAATGGCCATCGAATGCAGTAAGAATAGTGCTAGATGGAACAGCCTTGGGAGATCCTAGTGTCTTCCAGCATGCGAGAGACATCACGCAAGTAGAAGCACCCTCATCAACGACCGTGCGAAAGATATTAGTCTTCCGATACGATGATTTAATATGGAAGGCCATATGATGAGGAAGTCTCTTCTTAAAATTATTCATATCAAAAGTAATCAGAAGAGAATTTTTCGGATCAATAGCCCCAATGGCAGCGAGCAAAGCACTGCGCTGAGCCGGACAAGACTGGAGAACCTCTAAAGCCGACATAGCACAAGGACTCTGCGCCAGATCTTCTACAATCGAGTAGTTCTGGGCAGCCCTTGCGTTCGGATTAATCGTTGACCGCTTAGAAGATGCTTTCGGCATCCGAGGCATAGACTCAACAGTTGGCTTCGTGATGTGAAGCGGCTCAGTAGCATCAGGAACTTCCTTAGCTTTCGAAGATTCCTCTCCGCCATAATCACGGGATCTCGTAGTGACATCCACGTGAGCACTCATCATAAAGATATTCGATGGAACTTCCCCTTCCTGAGCACCTCCAGAGGAAGCCCCAGGATTTTGATTCGCGCCAGCAATTAATTGCTGCCCTTGGGGAAAAGGGTTTGTTAGCACAGCTTGGGAACTAGAAGAACCCTGCTGAGATAACAGGCGCTGAGCATCCTGAATTTTCGGGCAAAGATGCGTGAGATGGTCTCCAGCACAAAGCTTGCATGGAAACTTAACTTTCTTTTTCTCCTTTTGCCCTTCACCAACACGCTCGTTGGTCTTATTAGCATTGCCCTTCCCATTCTTGCCCTTCTTCTTGTTATTACGTCCCTTCTTCTTCCCATCGGACTGTTGATTTCCTTTGGGTTCGGAAGATTGGACAGCATTAATGGACAAAGACTGGGAAGGTGATGAATCAGCAGGCACAGCCTGACCAGAAGAAGCAGATTGTAAAGACAACTGCTGCAATTGAGAAAGCAGGCTGGCTGCACTACTACCGACCGATCCGACAAGTCCGTCACCATGCGGACCAGGTTTGGGTTTCGATAGATCCAATTTGGAGCGAGGAGCATTAGGCAAATACTTGTAAAGCATGCCAGACTGAGAATAGATCAACTCTAACTGCTGGGCCCTAAAGATGGCCTGCTCCTCGGAATATACCCCCGACATGGATACATCCTTTGAAATATCTGACTGAAGCGATTTCAAAAACCACTCGAGAAGGAACTCACCTGGAATATGGGCTTTGATAAGCCTCTTCCTTCTCCTCCATTCCTGAATATGATCAGAAATGTGAGTTGCCTCATCATGCTTAAAATTAGCCAGGAGTTCGGTCCCAGCCTCATATCTGACGGGCAACTGGAAATGGTTAAGAAAAGTGACAGCCAGTTCTCCAAATGTGGCGAAACTGCCCCCAGTAAGCTCTATATACCATTTCGCGGCGTTTCCAGTTAAGGTGCGTTGAAATAATCTCAATCTAATCGAATCGTCGATCAGAGAGTTGGATGAACACCATAAGTGGAATGTGGTGACATGGTCTGCCGGATCTTCACCATTCTTACCTTCAAACTTAGGAATGTCTGAAGGAACTTTGGTTGGAACCGGAGGCCAACCCGGACTATACCGAATCGGGTCATTAGTTAACTTCGCCAAGTCTGGCAAGTTTAACGTTGCCAGAAATGGTAATCGAGGCGGAGCCTGAGAATTCCATCCTTGATGGGATGGATTTCCAACATTCTGAAAAGAATAGTCTGGATTTGATGAGGCACCAGGCTGCCAGAAAGGACCCGTAGAAAACGGAGAAGAACCTCCTCCCCACGCCGAGTTACCAAGACCCAGACTAGTTCCCCCCGCTGAAGTATTGACTGAAGATGTAAGCCCCTGGTAGGGGTTCCATGCATTAGATAGAGGAGAAAAAGACTGATAAGCACTCGACGCAAGGAAAGAAGCATTCCCTGGATGACTCGCGATGAACTGATTCCCTGCCCCCGACGTTGCAAACATAGGATTCCACCCCATAAAAGCAGTCGAGCTTGGCCCCTGAGCCCAAGGATTGAAACTTTGGGTCTGGGACGTAAAAGGAAACGACCCTAAAGAAGGATTGGGACTAGGAATATGCCCAGTCCCAAAGGGGAAACCCTGAAAAGAAGCTGATTCACTAGCCATGTTGGACATGGGCGTAGATCCAGCTGCACCGGCGGTAAAGGAAAAAGAGGGATTTCCAGCAATGGACATCCCTGAAACAAAGGGACCAGATTGAGAAGCATATGCTTGGGTGAACCCAGAGCCAAACATAGCAGTGCTAGAAGCACTCGAAGATAGAGCAAGAGTGCCCCCCGCCTCGACAGAAACAGGGGTCTGAATGCCCGCAGCACTCACGGTAGAAGCCGCGTTCCCAGTCGTGGCCATCGAAAGATAAGAAAGATAAGGAAGATCCGGCGGTCTTTCAGACTCCGGTCCGATGTACTCTATAACAAACGGATGATCAAGAGGAAGAGGAGATGGACCTGTAGCTGCAGGCTCAGGTATATCTTCTATCTGAAAATCTTCCTCCTGAGAAAACAATACCCTCGAGGTGAGCGAAACGCTCCTCTCGGAACCGACACCGGAATCAGCAACGAAACCTTCAGACCTTAGTGGAGGATCTCTCTCCACAGCGTCAGACTCTACAGGGTGAAAACCACCAGCTAGATCGCTCCTACGCCTTCTCAAAGAAGGCTTTGTACTCTCGGGAGATAACCCCCGGACTCTCCTCGAACGTCGAGGCGCTTGATCAGCCACTTTTACAAATTTATTATATTAGACTCAAGAAAAGTGAAAAGCTAGGCAAGCTAGGAGCAAAGAGCACTCACTAAAATCAAAACCCTAAGAAACAGCAAGCAAACAGCCTCCAAGTATTTCCGCTCCGGGTGATGAGGACCGGACACCAAAATACAGAAAAGCGAAGTATAGGGCCTTCCGAAAGCAGTCTGGGATGATTAGGGCCCAGAACAACTAGCGAAGGTATCAGAAACAGTTACGCCGACCTCCTAACGACAGCCTTTGCCGGCTCAAGCACCCAAGCTTCGCAAGGGCACCCCCCAGAAGTACTGCTGAAAGTGATGCGACGTCTGCCTCAGGTACCACGGTATTCCCCCCCGCAGTCACCTGTGTGGAACCTAGGAACAACAACTATGGACACCAATCCGTATCAGAAGCTGGGCGGAACGGTCTTGAGGTCAGATTCAGCTAATCGGAGGGGGGGTATCCCTCTTCTTAACCTTCACTTCCCCTCGCGCTTGACTCTTGGATGAGAGCTTTCCCAGTCCACCTCACGGAGTTGGATTTCGCTCAATTAGTAAACTTCTATGTCTGTTTGAGCGGCCTTGGAGAGTTAACTCTCCTCTCTCCTATTCCAAGGCCCTACAACCTAGCTAGTTGGTGATTGACACTTAATAAAACTTGCTAGTTGATTTTAGATTTAATCGCTTATTTTAAGGGCTGTTGTATTAAGTCATAAGGATATGGAGTTGAAACCAATGATGTTCTGACGCAAAAGAAATTAATAAAAACCCGACTACATGCACATGCAGTTCTTAGTCTTTCGATGAAGAGCAATTTCTATGTAAGTTCTACGAGGCTAAAAAATGTATTTTTCTTTTCGAATTACAAACTCACACGCACAAAAATTAAGAAGCTAATTAAATGATTCAATGCACCTAATGCAAATGACCACTAACATGTAAATTCTAAGATGCAGAAAGTCCCTTGAAACAAGGTGAAATTTCCCAAAGGGCTCCTTCAGTTTCAACTAATCTTTTGATATCCAGAAAGCTAATTCTTGCAAACAAGAACTCTTAATATAAGACACCAAAATACTCAACAAGAAAAAGAAGAAATCGAAAGACAACCTCCCTTCACAATCAAGCGGGAAACTAGAAGCAAGAAAATTCACTAAAGTCCCAAAAGATGAAGCCAAACGAAAATGAAAAAGGCAACAACAAAAACAAAAACAAGAAACAATGTTTTTTGAGTTTTTGATATGCAAAAACAAAAATCAAAACAAATGTTTTTGGGCTTTTCAGTTTTATAAAACAAGAGCTTCAAGAAAACCAAGAACAACTATCTCAATCCAAGCCAAAATGAGACCGAATTTGAAGCATAAACTCCAACTATGCCCCCAAACCTTATAAAACTAATGATAGAAAGATCAATAAGGGCAACAGAAGACTAAAAACTCAATCAAACAGCCAAGAGAAATAGTGCAAATTCGTTGCAATACAAAACTCCAAAGAAACAAGAAAAGATCTTCGAAAAATGCAACAAAACCCTAGCTTATGAAACTCAAGAAAACCAATCGAAAACAAAGCAAAGAACGCAATGCAAAGCACAACACAAAGACAGGAACGAGTCAGTGAGCAAAAGCTCCATGTTCTGGTAAAGCAGAACAGCCAAGAACGCTCAGAAAGCGATCTTGGAACTCAATCCAGGAGTGCTAGCACCAACAAGAACACTACGCCAAAAAGATCAGTTTTCGGGCAAACGAAAGAGAACCAAGACTTAAAACCACTTCTGTCACACTCCAGTAAGTACAAAGACTCTGCAAACACAGGCTTCCACCGCCAGAAAAGACCAAAAACACCAGAATCTTGAAATTTCAAATTCAGCCTAGGTATACGCGACCTTGCAGCTATGAAACAGGCGTGTATACGCGTCTGTGTCGAGGGAAATCCGCGTGTACGCGGATCCTTCTACACAAACTCGTGTTGAGGGAAACCCGCGTATACGCGGTTCCTTCTACACAAACTCGCGGGTATACGCGACTGTGTGCAAGCAAAAAGGCGTATACAAATAAAGATAATGAAAAACAAAAATTACAAGCCTGGGAAAGATATCAAAGCTTCAGACTGACTGCAAGAAAGCAAGGCGGAGTAGGAAAAATGAGAAGAAAGCTGGTAACCTGCAACCAGTGACAGCGAAATCACAAGTGGAAGTCCCAGTAGATGCATGGATCTGTTGAGTTTAACACCTAGAGGTTGGTTTGGTTGGTTTGGGATTGACCTCCACAGACGAGGCGTACTACTAAACGAGAGACTCACACGATCAAGCACATGTAAAAAGCAGAAATAGAAGCAGAATGAGGTTACCCAGTTGGTCCTACGTTTGAAATGATCACGTGGAGTTCAAACTCCCTGCAACGATCCTTCCTCCTTAACCAACACGAAATACAAGAAGAAACCAGCACAAAGGACAAGTTGTACGGTATATTTCTACTCTATATGTTAGTGAGATTCATATAAAACATTAAATAAATCATAATGAATGCTTGTATAACAAATATTCTTCATACATTAAAGCATACACTAACACGTTTATTTCGGGAACAGCATGATACTTCTGTATTATAAAATAGTACGTACAAAAGTAAGTGGAGAGATCACCTGATCCTTCCAAGGCCTTCGCAGACCGTCGTCCGGATCCGTCCAGCCCTTGCCTCGCTAAGACTCCTTCCAATCAGGTGCATACGAGATAACATATAAAGGGATGTATATCTCAAGGAAACAAGGGTTTCCTGAAGTGAACTGGGAAAGTGCAGGAGGCACGGGGAATCAGACTTGGATAGGGAATACCAACAGAGTATAATAATAATAATTCTCTCTCCCTCTCTTAGGCCATACATATGAGGTCTTCTTATAGTCCCTCCAAGTAGTTTCAGCAGTTGGAAACAGTTGGCCACGGGCTGGGGTGGTTGAACTACCTGAGTAACCATCAACCCAGCGCGAAATTAGGGATTTTTATATATTTTTTAATCATTAAAATGGAATACGTGGAAAAGTCTAGCTGTACTCGCGTATACACGCGGAAAAACACGGGCATAGTCGCGTATGGAGGATTTTCCACTGTTTTTAAGTGAATTTGTCCAAGTCTGTAGGAATGGGTGCCCATAAAGCCATGAAGCAATCATGAATCATGTCAAGGTGAGAAATGCTGCTATAACACTTATGCCTTGGGAGTATATCTACGATTCTTATTCCCACATCCAAAAGGTTAGAAGGCAAGATGGAAATCATCGTTGGTGCAACTAGCAGCATTGGAGAGACAACAACTCGCCTCTTGTAGCACATGGTGCCCAAGTCCTGATAGGAGATGTGAAAAACACAAAGAATATAGTAATGGATTGATTGAACCTCAATATTATGTAATATAGAGGAATTTTGAAGTTGTTGGGAGCATTGTGTGTTCGTGTTTTTTGGAGAAATGTTGTATTTTGCATGATTTTTTTCTAATTTGGTGCATGGTTTGGAGAGATATGCCTATAGACAATGTGTGGGTTATGATCGATTGTTGTTTAGAGAGCGCTATTTGAAGAGCTTTTGGAGAGCGATGATCGTAGAACTCTTCATAGAGCTATTGGAAAGCACTGCAGTTGTAGGTCTATGGAGAGGAAAATAACACTGTAAATCATGGAGCCATCGTTTTATTGTTCCTTCTATATTTTTCGATGTTGTATTTGGGAGAGGTCGTTGAGTGCATATGAAGTCGTGTGACTGTGAATATAGGAAGAAATACATCATGGTTCCATCTATTGGAAGTGTAGAAGTGTTAAGCAACCTTTTCGAGCTTGCAGCCCACATCGAGATGACAAAGGGAGCTAGAGTGTGTTGTTCATGCCCATGCGTGAGGGCGAAAACGTCGGTGTCTAGTGCAACAACTAAAGACTAATAGTCTTCTTCGAAGTGGTGGAGTTTTTGCTAGATCCTATGAAGTTCAGCATGGAGTTTCAATGTGTGGTGAGAAAGTGGACGAGGCCACTAAGAAGGGTCGAGTCTTTGATGGTTGGCTGTGATTTATTTTTAGTGTGAAGGTGGAATATTTATCTATTGTGATGAGAGAGGACATCTTGGACCTTATCTGGCATAAGGGGAGCCCACTACTACTCTTTGACTGGTGTTTTGGTGGTCGTCAACTGTGTAAGCGACGTTGATTTGTAGGGGCCGGATTGCCTGCGAGGAAGTTGTTGGGGTTCTGGTCGTGCTCCCCGCTGGATGAAGTGATGAAGCGAAAGTTTTCCGGTGCAGATCAGAAATATTAGAACGTGCTAGCGACTGTGGCATTATTCAATTTAATGAGAGTAGTGGAGTTGACTAGCGAAAGAGCCGACTGGTGGAACAACCAACTTGTGAAAGAAGATGATGGGGCCCAGCCCTCCTTAAGTCTTGCACTAAAAAATTTGATTCAATTTCTTGAACAAAACTTAATATAAGTTATGACTATAATGTTTCAATGGTTGTGGTATCATGTAATACGTTTGCGGATTTGACAAGTTAAGAATTTAATAATTCAAATGTTGATTGGATCGTATGATACATTACAGCTGATCTTTAATTGCAATCACTATCTATTTATTCTCACTCGTCCTTGTCAGCTGGCATGAATTAGACACCTGTCTGGATTCTCAAATTTTGTTCTCCCACGCTATTCTCATACCCCAACACCACTCAGTTATCATTCATTTCACTTGTTCGAAGTTCTATGAGGGTTTTGCTCTATGACTATTCCGCCGATATGGTGGCTTTGTTCGGATTTTTCGCACTGCCTCTGTGGCAAGGTTCTTGCCAAATTCTTTGTGGCTTTTAACAGGACTTCAATAATTATGGAAACTTCTGGTTATTGCTTCTTTTTCATACCATTTTTGTAGACATTTCATTTCGACATTGTTTATTTTTCGTCCTCAAAAATGAATCTATTGTTTAACTGTCTATCGTTTGCACATACAGGTCGTGGTCGTCGAGGTTTCGACTTTTGTTCCAGTTCAACAACTCCTCAAGGTAAGTCGTCTATCCCTGTTTCAATTTCTCTGTGTTTTTATGAATTTACAAATGGTCTACGCTCCTTGTGAGCAGACCCTTGCCGATTTTCGACCGAGGCTTCTCCTTTGCTCGGCGTTTCTTCCTTCTGGTAGGCTACTCAATAAACCCTCTCATTTTCTCTCATTTAGATTTCATTATTCGATTTGAAACCCATTTCGGGGTTTAACTCTTGAAATGCCCTTTTCTCCTTGCAGGTATTCGCAATCTTTCAGTTCGTGGTTCTTGTCGTTACGGCTATCAACCCCCAAATGGGTAGGGTCGTCTCCTTTATGAGCCTCTGGTAGTTTTGTAACTTATTTGATTATAAATCTGGGCTCTGTGCCTTGTTTCTTACTATGTATTCCATCGTTGTTCAATCTGTGTATGAATCTCTTTCTAGGTAGATAGACTAATGTCTATAAACAATTATGCGATCGCTTCTTAGTTCTTTTCTATTGTTTCTCTGTTAGTTTTCCATCAGATGTGAGTGCTGTTTGTATGGGCTTTTGAACTCGAACCACAAACTAAATATGTAATATATATTTTTTTATAATCTTTCGGGACTCGTCAAAAGAAATTGAATTTACTTGTAAACAATGGAACTTAACTTCTGTTATTATGTAATGATGAATACCTGGGCAATGTTTTTGTAACTTTTGTAACGCTTGCTTGTTCGTGAAATGTATTCGAAGTTCTCTTGTCTGTGTGGACTCTCCTGTAAATGTATATGCTTCGGTCTGTCAAAATGTCGTAATCGCTCCAGTGCCTGTGAATAAGTTAATTCTATTCGCCTCGATTTCAGTTACGCATTAGTTCAAATTTACCATATACAATGATATAAATTATAGACAGGAAAATATAACAGAATTGGCTGTAGAAAATAGTCTCAGATGGTTTCTTTGAAAAAAAATTCCTGATTCGTTTTTATTTTTTTCTCTCTCTTGCTATGATGGAAAAATCAACCTTTACAGAATGCCTTTTTCTCCCTTTTGTACTATTGTATGAAATATTTTTATTTTTTAAACTGCCAATAGTTTAATATGGTTACATTCTTGATTTTGTTCTTTTAATCTAGGAATGAATTTTAAATATAAACTAAAAGAAACTTTTAAGTGAAACTACAGAACACAAATGACTATTAGGCCCTAATGATGGAATTTCTAAAAAAACAAAATAAAGCCTAGGTGCAATGACCTGTCAACTAATCAACTGTAACTTGTAAGACAAACACCTATTTTTCTGTTTACCCCGAGCTAGATTCTCCTGCATCAGGCTCCCGAGGTAAAAAAAATTCATGGCTCCGTTCCATGAGTTCCTCAACATAATAGCTTGCTCGTTGTATTTTTGTTGTGTCAAGCCATGAACTGTCCTCAATGGGACGGTTCTTCCACTTGAAAAGGTATTGTAAGTACTCTTTCCTGCAAGTGTGCTTGGCTACCTAGGTGTCGAGAATGCTCTCAATCTCAAGGGGTTGAGCCGTAGAAATTTGCCTCATCCAAGAACCACTTTCAAACTGGGTGTCTCGTTCTGGCCATGTTGCTCTATCGTCTTCAGGACTAGCAATATATGGAAACAGCTCTGCCACATTGAAGATGGGAAATATGCCTATCCCTGGTGGCAGCTGTAATTCATAGGCATTGGCAGAAAATTTACGAAGAGTTTTATAGGGGCCAATCTTCTTAAACTTCAGCTTGTTATATTCGCCCTTAGGAAAATGTTCTTTGCGTAAATGCACAAGAACTTCATCCCATACATTAAACAGAACTTCCCGCCTCTTTAAATTTGCTTGCTGCTTGTATTTTTTACTGTTGTCCTATAGTTCCGACTTTACCTGCTCATGTAAGTCTCTCATTGCCTAGGCGAAATTTTCCCCGTCAGCACTCCTCCTTTCCAACTTTCCCAAATCTCTCAGTTCATGTACTCCACGAGGATGCATGCCATACAGAACCTGAAAAGGACTGTATCCCGTGTTGTGATTTGGTGAGTCATTATAAGCAAATTAAGCCTAAGAAAGTACATGATCCCACATCCGTGAATTTTCACTAATCAAACTCCATAGTAGGTTTCCCAAGCTCCTGTTCACCACCTCCGCTTTCCCATCAGTCTGTGGGTGATATGTGGAGCTGAAATTCAACTGAGTATCCAACTTCTTCCATAGGGTACGCCAAAAATGTCCTGTGAATTTCACATCCCTGTCAGAAATAATGGACCTTAGTAGGTTGTTCAATCTGATGATCTCCATGAAAAACAAGTGTGCTACGTGAGTGGCATCGCTGGTTTTTTGACAAGGAATGAAATGTGCCATTTTAGAAAACCTGTCTACTACCACCATCACCGAGTCGAAACCTCACTGCGTCCTTGGAAGACCCAAGACAAAGTCCAAGCTGACTGAGTCCCATGGTCTACTTGGAATTGGCAGTGGCGTATAAAGTCCTTTATTTTGGCTATGTCCCTTCGCCAATTGGCACACTTTACATCTAGTCACATATCACTGCATGTCTCATCGCATCTTTGGCCAGTAGTAAAAATGTCCGATCTGTAATAAAGTCTTGTCTATGTCAAAATGTCCGGCTAGACCTCCACTATGCTTCTCTCGAATAATGTTATCTCTCATCGAACAGTCGGGAATGCATAATTGTCCCCCTCTGAATAAAAACCCTTCCTGCAAATTATAGTCCAACCATGGAATATTGTTCCTTAGTAAAGGAATTTGACAGGCTTCATAAGCCTCTTTAAAATCTGCATCTATTTGATACAAGTCTTTCAAATTTTCAAAACCCAGCACTTGTATCATACTCTCCTATAAGAGCAAAGCTCTTCTGCTTAACGCATCTGCCACCTTGTTGGCATGTCCACTAATGTGTTTCAACACAAACGTGAAACTTTGCAAATACTCAACCCATTCTGCATGCTTATGGTTTAGTTTGTGCTGCTACATAATATACTGTAATGCAGAATTATCAGAAAATAAAACAAATTTGTTACCTAATAAATAGTGTCTCCAATGCTTCAGTGCTTGGACAACAGCATAAAATTATTTATCATAGGATGAGTACTTTTTCTTGCTTTCATTCAACTTTTCACTGAAATAAGCGACCGGTTTGTCCTCCTGGCTAAGTACTGCACCAATGGTTGTACCACTAGCATCACAACGAACTTGGAATATTTTGTTAAAATCAGGCAACCTCAAAATTGGTCTTTCAGTGATCTTCTTTTTCAAAATCTGAAAACTTCTCTCTGCTGCTACAGTCCAACAGAAAGGTTGATTTGCCTTTTTGATGGTGTCCAAAATAGGTGTGCATATTCCACTAAAATCTCTGATAAATTTTCGATAAAAACTTGCCAACCCATGAAAACTTCGAACTTAAAACAAGCTCTTAGGGGATGGCCAACTAACAATAGTTGCAAATTTTTCTGCGTCCATCTTCAGTTCATTCTCTGCAATCACAAAACCCAAGTAAACTAATTCCTCCTGAAAAAAGTACATTTTTTCAGATTTATCAGCAGCTTGTTCTGTTGCAATTTCTCCAACACACTTCGAACATGTCGAAAGTGTTCCTCCTTGGTCTTGCTGAAAATTAATATATCGTCAAGATAGATAATCACAAACTTCCCAATGAACTCTTTCAGCACTTCGTTCATCAGGCACATAAAAGTACTAGGGGCATTACTCAAACTGAATGGCATTACCAGCCACTCATACAGGCCTTCATTTGTCTTGAAATCTATTTTCCATTCATCCCCTTCTCAAATTCGAATCTGGTGGTAACTTCTCTTCAGATCGATCTTTGAGAAATATGTTGCTCCACTTAAATAGTCCATCATGTCATCCATTCATGGCAATGGGAACCTTTATATAATAGTAATTTTATTAATAGCTCTTGAATCTATACACATTTTCCATTCTCCGCCTTTCTTAGGAGCTAATACTGTTGGAACTGTACAGGGGCTCAAACTTTCCCTTATCAACCCTTTATCTAATAGTTCATGTACCTGCTTCCTGATTTCTTCATTATCCTTAGGACTCATTTGGTATGCTACCGTGTTTGGTAGAATAGCTCCAGGTATAAAATATATATGATGGATACTTCTCTTAGGAGGCAATTCATCTGGTAAATCATCCACTATAATGTCACTGAAATCTTGTAACATGTATTGGATTTCTTCAGGTAGATCTATAATTTTAGTATGCAATATCACTGTTTTTGGTCTCCTTAAAACAACATATTTGATTTCATTGTCCTCGATCTGCTTTAAAAATTCCTTTCCTCCCACCAATAATGCTTTGACTCCGCTGGTTTCTGTTGTCTCTTCTTCCTTGATGGGTACAAGTGTATGCTTAATCCCATCCTTAAAAAACTTGTAACAGTTTGTCTTCCCATCATGCACCACTTTTCTGTCATACTGCCATGGTCTCCCTAACAGTATATGACAAACGTCCATAGGCATAATATCACAAATAACCTTATCCTTATATCTAACAATATGGAATTCAACTTCACATTGCTCATCGACCAACAGTTGATGCCCTTTCTGTAACCACGACACCTTGTAAGGAGTGGGGTGCTTCAGCCTTTTCAACCCCAATTTCTCCACCATATCTATGGCTACTAGATTATTTGTACTTCCACTGTCAATTATCAGTTTGCAGCATTTACCATGTGATTTGCAAACTATCCGGAATAATTCTTTTCTCTGAGTCAGTTCAACTTCCTCTTTTGCTGGTTTCAGTAATACTTTATTCAATACTAAGGCCTCCCTTATTTCTGGTACATTCTCTACCTCTTGGGGTGGTGCCTCTGCTTCCTCCATCTGAGCAACATATGTTCCTCTTCGTCCTGTTTTTTCACCCTCAGGACATTCAAAAGACTTGTGCCCCCACTTATGGCACCTATAACATTGGATAGCAGCTCCTCTGCCTCTGTCATTACCTCTTCCACGCTGGTATGGCCTTCCCCCTCTAGTGTTATTGTATTTTTCTACTATTCCTGGAGTCTTTGAACTGCTGCCTTCATCACTGGGATTGGCAACTCTACCTCTGCCATAGGCCCGTCCTTTCCCTCTGCCAGATCCTCCTCCTCTTCTGGCATTTTGCTTCCTATTTATTTTCTCCTCTTCTTTTAAGGCACTCTGATATGCCTCATCTATAGTTCTAGGTGAACGAATACTCATTTCATCTAGTATTTCCCACCTTAATCCATTCACAAACCTCGTTGTGTTTTCAGGGGTGTCTTCTATATAACCAGCTCTCAGATTTACTCTATAGAATTCTTCAGTATATTCTTTTACCGTCAACCCCTTTTGTTTTAAATTTTGTACCTGCCTATACATAGAAATCTGGTAATCTTTGGGTAAGAATTTACCCTTCAATTTAGCCTCCATCCTGGTCCATTTTTTTATAGGTTGCTTGTTCAACCTCTTCCTCTCTGCCTTGACACTATCCCACCATAAGGACGCATGTCCTTTCAACTTGTTGGCAGCGAATTTAACTTTTTTATCTTCGCTGATATCCTCATAGTCAAAATATTTATTCAGCTCATTGAGCCAATCCAGCAGCACCTCTGCTGATAAATTTCCATCATAAGTCGAAAGCTCATGCTTTGGCTTACTATTTGATAAAAAAACTGACCTCAACATTCTAAGTTCAGGTCCTTCTCCATCTGATCCATCTATTGTCTCTGCAGTTTCTTCATCACTGTCATCTCCTCCCTCAGGATCTCTTCTTCTTATTGCCGCTACTACTGCCAAACGGGCATTTAATATTCGAATCTCTTCTCACAATCCTTCATCTGCTACTCTTCGAATAGCTCTTCCTCGACCTCGTCGACCAACTTCCATTTCTTCTAACACATAGCCTGCTTTGATACCAAAATTGATCCCTGCACTCAAAACTTTGATTCGATTTCTTGAACAAAACTTAATATAAGTTATGACTATAATGTTTCAATGGTTGTGGTATCATGTAATACGTTTGCGGATTTAACAAGTTAAGAATTTAATAATTCAAATGTTGATTGGATTGTATGATACATTACAGCTGATATTTAATTTCAATCACTATCTATTTATTCTCACTCTTCCTTGTCAGCTGGCATGAATTATACACCTGTCCGACTTCTCGAAGTTTGTTCTCCCATGCTGTTCTCAAACCCCAACACCACTCAACTGCCATTCATTTCACTTGTTCGAAGTTCTGTGAGGGTTTTTCTCTGTGAATGTTCTGTCGATATGGGGGCTTTGTTCGGCTTTTTCGCACTGCCTCTGTGGCAAGGTTCTTGCCAAATTCTTCGTGGCTTTTAACAGGACTTTAGTAATTATGGTGAATTCTGGTTATTGCTTCTTTTTCATACCATTTTTGTAGACATTTCATTTCGACATTGTTGATTTTTCGCCCTCAAAAATGAATCTATTGTTTAACTGTCTATCGTTTACACATACAAGTCGCGGTCATCGAGGTTTCGGCTTCTGTTCCAGTTCAACATCTCCTCAAGGTAAGTCGTCCATCCCTATTTCAATTTCTCTGTGTTCTTATCAATTTACTAATGTTCTACACTCCTTGTGAGCAGACCCTTGCCGATTTTCGACCGAGGCTTCTCCTTTGCTCGGCGTTTCTTCCTTCTGGTAGGCTACTCAATAAACTCTCTCATTTTCTCTCATTTAGATTTCATTATTCGGTTTGAAACCAATTTCGGGGTTTAACTCTTGAAATTCCCTTTTCTCCTTGTAGGTATTCGTAATATTTCAGTTCGTGGTTCTTGTCGTTACGGCTATCGACCCCCAAATGGGTAGGGTCATCTCCTTTATGAGCCTCTGGTAGTTTTGTAACTTATTTGATTATAAATATTGGTTGTGTGCCTTGTTTCTTACTTTTTATTCCATCGTTGTTCGATCTATGTATGAATCTCTTTCTGGGTAGATAGACTAATGTCTATAAACAATTATGCGATCACTTCTTAGTTCTGTTCTATTGTTTCTCTGTTATTTTTCCATCAGATGTGATCGCTGGTTGTATGGGGTTTTGAACCCGAACCGCAAACTCAATATGTAATATATATTTTTTTATAATCTCTCGGGACTCATCAAAAGAAATTGAATTTACTTGTAAACAGTGGAACTTAACTTCTATTATTATGTAATGATGAATACCTGGGCAATGTTTTTGTAACTTTTGTAACGGTTTCTTGTTCGTGAAATGTCTGTGAAGTTCTCTTGTCTGTGTGGACTCTCTTGTAAATGTATATGCTTCGGTTTGTCAAAATGCCGTAATCGCTCCAATGCCTGTGAATAAGTTAATTCTATTTGTCTCGATTTTAGTTACGCATTAGTTCAAATTTACCATATACAATGATATAAATGATAGACAGGAAAATATAACAGAATTGGCTGCAGAAAATAGTCTCAGATGGCTTCTTTGAAAAAAAATACTCCTGATTCATTTTTATTTTTTTCTCTCTCTTGCTATGATGGAAAAATCAACCTTTACAGAATGTCTTTTTCTCCCTTTTGTACTACAGTATGAAAAAGTTTTCTTTTTGAAACTACCAATAGTTTAATATGGTTACATTCTTGATTTTTTTTTTTTAATCTAGGAATGAATTTAAATATAAACTAAAAGAAACTTTTAAGTGAAACTACAGAATGTAAATGACTACTAGGCCCTAATGATGGAATTTCTAAAAAAACAAAATAAAACCCAGGTGCAATGACCTGTCAACTAATCAACTGTAACCTGTAAGACAAACACCTATTTTTCTGTTTACCCCGAGCTGGATGCTCCTGCATCAGAAGAGTTAGGCACTGTGTGGAACTAGTTTGCGGATGGGCGGATGGAATCCATCCGACCTCCACCTAGCGGAGGCACTCAAGTGGAGCCATGGTGTATCAGATCTAGAGATGTTTTCTTTGGCTGAGGTTTTGGTGACAAGTGCTAGAGGAGTATGCTTGTCGGTTATGCTGGTAGTAATCATTGTAGACATTTTTTTACTAAGCCCCTACTGCAGACGGTCGACTCTGTCTAGTGACGTAAAATCATTGTTTATCACTTTCGATGTTGGGGAGTCATTGGTGGAGAGAATGAAGAAAATTCCTTTGACACATCGTGTAATTTTATTAGAGTCGTGATGAGTTTGTGGAGGCCAAGACTCGAACGAGTGACCACCAGTCCACCATTGTTGTCTACAAGGAGATATGCAATTATGTGTTTGTGGAAGCCCAGCATGATTTTGGCATGAAAAATGTTCAACATAATGTTAAATGCATGAGAAAACTTGTCACAATTATGGGCGAGGTGTGTAGAAAAATTTGTATCAAAATGGTGTAACGTGACTGAAAACCACCTCTTCTAGATCATCCAAAAAATCAGAGATGGATGGATTCATACGCAACCGCAGGGAAAATGCCTCTTTTACTGAGTGTTTCTTAGGAGGGAGACAAGGTTCCGCATATTTTCTTGGAAATTGGGTATAGTCGATATGATATGGTTTCATAAACTGGTTTATATGGTGCGGTGAGCGTGGAACAAACACACGACCTTCATAGTGACAATGAAGTTTCTGAAGCAATGACCATTGCTTTTATCGTGTATTTCCCTAGTGCCATTTCTAGTTGTAGATCTAAGGTGGAGGACATGAAAATGTGTTTTTGAAGTAATTATATTTGTTGTTGAAATACACATACCAGGTGTCAGATATGTCATTTGCTGGTGTGGGAATTTTTGGTTCTATCTCCAGGGGGCGTGTTGACTTCTACGCATCCATTTTGGCAGTTAAGGTCCAAAGGATCAAAATTTGGTCTATGTTTTGTTTCTGGCACCCGCAATTGGTTCCTATGGACTCCTCTCAAGCATTTATTTACTTGGAACCTGGCACTAGAGGTGAATTTGATGGCAATTATGCCAATAGAACAAGGGAGAAAGTGATTTTTGGAATATGGATGGAATTTGATACATCAAGAATCCATCTTGGGTAGATTTAACAGTTCTACCCAGATGGAAGAACTATGGATACATGGAGCAGACCGTGAAGCCCGCCGTTGATACAGTGGAGAAGTCCATGAAGACCGTTGTTGGCTCTATCTATCTCAAATTTGAATTTGAAGAAATACATAGGAAAACACATCCTACATGGGTGAAGATATAGAAACCAACTTTTCTACAATGTCACTGCATACTAGTGTATGTGTTCTTAAATTTTGAGTTTTTTAAGTGAAACATGTTGAGCCTGATCAACTCAATGTATAAATGCAATTGGTTAGAATTGATCACTCTAGTCATTTCTAATTTAAGTTAGAAAGATTCAAGATGAAAGCACTAAATATGATTCTAGAAGAAGTTGGTTGAAGCAACAATAGATGGAAAAACAAAGTAAATGTTTGTGTGTGTTAGTGTGAGTTTGTGGGAAAGACTCACTAGCATGTTGTATAATGAGTCACACATTTTAATTGTAAGCAAGTCTAGGATGTTTTTCTAGTGGTATTTGTAGAGTATGTACCTGGTAACTCCAAGAGTTGGAGTGTGTAATGTAAGCCTGATGAGGCATATGTATCCTTGTGAAGTTTGTGGTTATCTGAAAACCACTTTGTAATTGCAGGTTTGTGGTTAGCCGGAAACCACTTTGCAGTGTTGGTTTGTGGTAAGCCAGAAACCACAGGTGAGAGTGAAGTGGACAGGGATTCCTGTTGGCATGGTTGAGGGTGAGTCGAGAAAACCCCGGGCCTAGTTGAGTCAGGTCTATGAGTTGAGCATTAGTGGCTATAGAGCCTTCGTGGCTACAGTGCCCTAATGCACATAGGAGCCTTAGTGCTCACAACGAAGTATAGGTGGTCTGCAGAAACACCTTACTCACAAGAGAAACTTGGTTTCTCACAAGTCTCAGCAAGCTGAGCATAAAGCGATCAACTCTTATTTGGAGGGGGATTTGCAAGTACAGGTACATGTATGCAGTGATAATGATTGACAGAACCATGTATGTGAAGGACATCTGATGAGACTAACGGTTGCAACGGTTGGCACCCATGCATTCCAGTGGATGGTTGCTCCTTTATATGGACATTGACATATCCTTTTGTTATGTTTGACCACAACTAGATTTTGTAGATTGATATCGAGACAAGTAGTCATTAAGGGGGTGTGTTGGAATATGTAATTCCTACTTGTCTCAGATGTGACTTTCTATGTTAGGAGTCTGCTCCTATTCCATAGGAGTTAGCTAAATCTATATGTTCTTAGTTTGGTGCGTGGTTGAGATATTCTCTCAACCAACTTATTGTGTGTCCAAGATAGTTTCCCTATCTTGAGACAACACTTCATGTATATATGTAATTATATTTGAGTTTCAACACTTCATGTATATATGTAATTATATTTGATTAATAGAATATAGCATGCATGCTTAGATTTTATCTGTTAGAATTGGATTTTGATCTAAATATGACTATGGCTTAGGTTGGATGGTACATATCAACAACTAAACTGAGAAAACCTACAGAACAACCATTTATTAATGACAAACTTGTAAGGTTAGATAATAGATTGGGGGAAATCCGGTAGTTGCTAAGGAAGTTGTTGATGCGACAGAGGTGGACTATGTTGTTTATGTTGATTCATCAACCTCTATTTATTCCTTTCTTCATAGTAATAGTGCGGGTAAAGCAAAGGAAGTCCGCCCAGAAAGGCACCCCACCCAAAAACGTGCCCACCTTGGAAGTGCAGGATACCTACTCCTACTACATTTCAAGTAGAGCACCTGAAGTCGCAGACTCACACAATAAGATAAGCACCTGACATAGATAGTCAATTAGAGACATAAGGTCATTGCCAATAGCTAGTTGTCTTAGTTGTAGCTTAAGTTAATGCTGACCTCTTTTGACCTCTTTTGAAAGATATGCCGGGCACCTCTTGCTACAACACGACCTCATATCCAATGGTAATATACACGTCTTGCTCATGCTAAAATATTAGAATCCAAACATTTTATTGTTATTGGGATCATGCAAATCTCAAGGAACTCGTCTGTCCCTCTTCCATATATGATATACCAGCAATTCCATTGCCCCTCTTGACACATAATTGTTAGTTGGTTTCACTATTTTCAAATAAATCCTAAGTGAATCTACAAAATTCTAGCATTTTTCAGTTGCTTGGACGCCTCGTAGGCTATGTGCATACGCATGATGGAGCTCTCCCGTAGGTATATTCATTGCACCTTTTATTTTCAATTTTTTTATTTGTTCCCTCGTTTTTCTCTATCTTTTATGTGCTGGTTGTGCTATCTTTGATTGGAGTAGTTTGTATCACAACGTTTATTCTTGTTCACGAGAGGTTGGCCATCATAAACTCTTTCTCTAGGGATCAACCATCGTACAACGAAGATAAGAAAATTACTTCGACTTAAAAGAGGTGCTTAGTAACAAAATCGTGAGAGGTTAAGCAAAATTGTAAGTCACTGACATAACCTTCAAGCTGCATAATTCGCTACAACTACCAAATGAAGAACGAAGTATATAATAACAAATACATTTGACACTATCTTTGTACATTAATTTTTCAGTCCAACATATTACATATAAAAAAAGAAATTCAACTATCTCAAATTTCAAAATCCTACATAGAATATAAAGTAAAAAATATGCAATAAACTAGGTGTCATAGATCCGACCACCTAATTAAATAGAGCTAAAAGAAGAACATAAAGAAAACATAACAATAAATTGTATGTCAGCGTAGTGTAACTAAGAGAATGCTAAATTAAAAAATGGCGTAATATAACAAACTTAAATGTAAACACTCACCTATGTTTGAATCAAGAGAATTTTGGTGAGTAGTGCTGATTTAATGAGGAAGATAGGTCACTGTAAGTAGCGACCGACGAACACTAGAAAAGGTTCAGCAACCGGGGGAGTTAAATAGGAAGCTGCCTCGGAGTGGTATTGTGTTAAGGATGTGTAAATAAATAAATCTGAATTATCTTCCCTAGGTGGATATATATTCGTAAGATTTTTGTTCTTTATAATCTTGACACCTGCAATGTGAGCAGGATTTGAAAGGACGTAATAATTAAAATTACACCTTTTGGAAATTAAAAAACAGCCGACCATAATGAAGAATCGACCGACACCCTAACTTTAGGATACAATATTTTGTTTGATAATTTAAATATTAAATACAAGCTTAATAAAAAGATTGAGGTTAAGCTTATGTTTACCATCAAAATTTCTGGCTAAATCGAAATCTAATTCATGAATTTAAATCACATTTGTACGTCTTGGAGTGTCCTCCTTTTTAAATGAATTCTCTTTAGAATTGCGACAAGCTTTTTGTACATTGCATGATTATATATATAAAAAAGGAATGCAAGCGAATTTTGCAACTGTGGTGTTATAACAATGAGTGATATACCGTGCACCAATATATTTTTATATTGTGGTTTCGAGAAAAGGGTTAGTATTTAGTTACGGTTTATTTACTAGATTGATATATTAGTAATTGTAACATATGTTGTAAAGGAAATACTAGTTTATTTACCAGATTGTTATATTAGTAATTGTATAATATGTTGCAAAGGAAATGTTGTAAAGTAATAACATAGAAAAGAGTAATATAGAGGAAAAAATATGTCATGTGATTTAATTGAATATTTAACTTAGGTTTGGAGAATTGTTTGGATAAAGAAATTAATTTTTTTATAACTTAATTAGTAATATAGAGAAAAAAATATGTGATATGTTATGTGATTTAATTGAATATTTAACTTATAAATATGGATTATTTTATTTTTAAAAAATATAAGTTTAGAGAATTGTTTGGATAAAGAAATTAATTTTTTATATAACTTAGTTAGTATAGATAGCAATAAAACTACTTTATATTAGTTTGGAATTGGTTTCAAAAATTTGAATTTAAAAAAAAAGCAGTTTTAAGTTTAAAATATTTTTTATTTTGAAATTTAATTAGTTTATTTAAAAATAAATAAATATAATACTTTATGTTTTGTAATATTTTATTATTTAAATTACATTGTTAAATATAAAATTAAATGAAACACTTTCAAAAAATTTCAAGATTTAAAAAAAATTCCAAACACTTTCTCAATTTCTTATTGAATTTAAAACCAAATTTAAATTTAAAATCTATCAAAATAAATCACTTCTTAAACCATTGCCTATAAATCCCAAAACCACCCGGATTTATTTGTTTTATTCCCTTGTTTAGCGATCTTATGTTTTGTATTTGTATTTTTAAGTCTCTTAGAAAAAAAAAAAAAAAAGAGCAAATTACTTGTCACATCACATCACAGGAACAACTTCGTTTGATTTTGGCACTATACCTGTAACTTTTGTTGTTTGATTGAGGCATCGATTTTATGTTTTGTATTTTTTTTTTGGTTTATTAAAAAAAAACAAAGTATTTGTCAGATCACATCACAGGAGCAACAAATTATGGGTAGCTTTGTAAGAAGAGTTTTTCTTGCATGCCAAAAAGAAAGATGAGCATGTAATTAATCCAATGATTGAGCATTACTAAAATTATAATAACTCTGATTTATTACCTTGGTGTATAATTTTATCAACTCTCGTGAATTTTATAGAGTTAAAAGTGTTTAAAAAAAATGGTAATGATTTTTACAATGGAACAAGTTACAAAGTTGAATTTTGGGAAGGTGAGCACTTATTTTTTTAAAGATATATTTTTTCAATTTACTATCTTTTGGAAGAGTTCTAAGGGGATGATAATTATGAGTGCATTTAGATTAAACCTAGAGCTTTTGGCTCATTGTTTTGTTGGAATTAATGGAGAAAGTCATAATTAGATTGTTGTTATGATGATGATAGGATTGAGATGCTAAGATTAGATCTCAAGTCCTAGTATCTTGGGAGTGGTTGAAACCATCCCGTTAGTTTGAAAGCCTATATAATTAAGGCTCATCTGACTCAATAGTCAGAGTGTGTGTATGAGTGTTTGTACACTCTCCAAGTTCTCACCTGGAGAGCCATTTAGCTTATATTCAGTTTTTTATCATGGTATCAGAGCGCATAAGATGAGAGACCTGTGTGTAGAATTTAAAGTTGTTTTTGATTTCCTGCTTGCGTGTAGAGGAGTCGAGCCTGCGTGGACTGTGGGCCGAACGCTGGTGAGGAAGAACGCTGCCTCCTTCATACGTTGTCTGTAAAGACGTTTGCTGGAATGCTGCCAAGAGGCTCCGTTGGGCTTCCTACACAACAATCTCAGCTACGCTGTGGTGAGTGCTTCGTGCTGCGTCAATTACGTGGATGTTGAGCTGCCTGTAGGTGTTGCCGATTGCTGCACATAATTTGTTCAAAGGCATCATGCAGCTGGATCATTTCGTTGTAAGGAGCGTGGAGGGCATTAAGTCGATTCACTGGCAGGAAGGCCGAGAGACGACGGTTGATTTTTTGCATGAGGAAGGCCGAGAGATGGCATTTGACTGATGTTATTCGCTGTATTGCGTGAGGCGTGGTGACCGTGTGCGAGACGACGTAAGGCACATGAAGGACGTTTGAACAACGTCTAGATCTCATTACTCCTGCAAGTGGAATGGAGTGGATTCGTGGTTGTCGTGGTAAACAGTCTGGTGGATCGCCGGTGCCATCTGGAGGTGCTGGGCACAGGCGGGAAATAATTTTGGAGTTCTGATGTAGAAGGAAAAGTCATGTTTTGAAGAGGATGAGAATCCTGGGAGCATAAGAAATCTGTGTAAGACGGGGCATTATAATCCCAGAATTGTTGAGCACTGCTTCTGCCTATCAAGACCTGAGGTTGAATCCCATACGAGTTATCATTTTTGTTGAACGTTTGGTACTCCAACAGAAGGGAAGTTGTTATAGCATCATTTCTCACCTTCATATGATTCATGATTGCTTTTATGGCTTTGGGCACCCATTCCTACAGACTTGGACCAAATTCACTAAAAAACAGTGTTAAAATCCCCATACGCGGTTATGCCTAGACTTTTCCGCGTGTATACGCGAGTCCATATGTACTTTTCCACGTATGCCATTAAAATAATTAAAAAATATATAAAAAATCCCTATTTTCGCGTTGGGTTGATGGTTACTCTGGTAGGTCAACCACCCTAGCACGTGGCCAACTGTTTCCAACTGTTGAAACTACTTTGAGGGAGTATAAAAGCCCCTCATGTGCATGGCCTAAGGGGGAGAGAGAAATTATTGATATTATACTCTGTTGGTATTCCCTATCCAAGTATGAATTCCCGTGCCTCCTGCACTTCCCAGTTCATTACAGGAAACCCTTGTTTCCTAGAGATGCTCATCTCCCTATATGTCATCTCATATGCACCAGTTCGGAAGGAATCTTAGTGAGGCAAGGGCGGGACGGATCCAGACGACGGTCTGCTTGAAGATCGTGGAAGGATTCAGGTGATCTCTCCACTCGTATTTCTGTACATGCTATTTATAATACAGAAGAACCATCTTGTTCCCGAAATATACGTGTTAGTGTCCGCTTGCATGTATGAGAATGTTGTTATTTAAGCATTTATTATGGTTTATCTAATGTTTCATATGGATTTCACTAACATTTAGAGTAGATATATGTTGTTCAACCAGTTCTTCGTGCTTGTTTCTTCTTGTCTTCCAGGTTAAGAAGGAAGGACGGTTGCTGGGGGTTTGGACCCCGCGGGATCTGCTTCAACCGTAGGACCTACGGGTAAGTTCCTCGATCTACTCTATTCAGTTTTTCATGAACATGTATGGTTGTGTGAGTCCTTCTTGAGTAGCATGCCCATGCTCTGTGGAGGTTGTAACCCAACAAACCTCTAGGGTGATTTTCCCCGAAACAGAACTGGCGACTCCACTGGGGATCGCATTCTTGTGATTCCCCTGTTGGGTGGTTTCAGTTGTTTGATAGGTTTCCAACAGTTTTAACTTTTATTTCCAGTCCAGTTTACTCTTTCTCAGTCAGACTAAAGTCATGGTTTCTTTAGCCAGGCTTAATCTTTTTTATTATTTACTTTTGCATACGCGGTTTTTTCTGTGCACATTCGCGTATACACGTTGTTTCTGTCAAAGGTGGCCGCGTATACGCGGGTTTCCTTTGCCACAGTCGCGTATGCACACCTGTTGCAAACTGTTAAAGCGCGTATGCCTGGGGGCAAATTTTGAAATTTTGGTTTTTATCTTTTCTGGTCTTTTTTTCCTGTGGTGACCTGTTTCTACAGTGTCTTTTAATCTCTGGATTGTGTTTAAAGTTTTTATATGTCTATTTCTCTCTCCTTTGTGTGAAGACTCTCTTGGTTGGTGAAATTTTTGGTTGTTACGTTTGCAATTTTGGTTTGAGTACCAAGGTATTTTCTTGAAGATTCTTAGTTGTTCTGCTTAATCAGAACAGAGAGCTCCTGCTCATTTACTCTTTCCTTGTGCGTTGCTGTACATTTTGATCTTTTACCTATTTGGTGTGTTTGGTTTCCTTGATGTTTAGTAGACTAGTTTTGTTGCAATTTTCGAAGAGTCTCTTTTTGATTCTTTGAAGTTTTTATTGCAAGTTTATACTATTGTACTGAGTTGATTTATTGAGTTTCTTGTCTTCCTTTTTGCTCGTATAAAGCCCCGCTGCGAGAGTGGCATGGTTGGCTTTGAGCATTTTGTTGAAGTTATACTTGAAATTCAGAGTTTGTTTGACTTAGTTACCGGATAGTTCAATTGGTCTTCTTGAAATCTCTTTTTTATAAACTAAAACTGGCATATAGGTTAGGAAATCCACTTTTTCGTTGCATTCTGCATACTAGCCTCCATACTGATCACTTGCCATAGGGTCGATCCCATCAGGTCATGACTATTACACCCATTTCACTCGCCGATTATTTAATCATGACTTGATGGTAGAACCTTCCTTTACATGGGCTTCCTAGTTAGTTCCTCGCTATCACTTGTTGCCCATGCAGCGTTTTATGTAGGCTCGGGAGTTCTCTTTAGTCCCGCCATGACTTACGTGTTGAAGCTTCATTCTTCTTCTTCCTCACTATCATTTTTCTGGCTATTACCCTAGGAGCTCCCTGGTGTCGTTAAGTTATATTACTGCATTGCATATTGGCTACTTGTTTATCCTGGCCTTTAGCCGGCTTCATTTGGACTCGATGTTTAAGCCAACTTTTGACCTTGTCTATCTGTACAAGTTAACCATTGCATGCACTTAGCTATCGCGACTTGACACCCTTTTTACCCATGGATGGAACATTCCTTTGAGTATCGCTTACCAGTTTCCACCACCTTGCATTGAGCATAGGATTGTTCCAGTCCCAGGAACTAGTGCATCTGATTTTTGATACTCGTTCTATCCATTGTACCATAGCATTCTTTTATTCTTTTTCAGGCTTATTATATGAAAAAGACAAAAAAAAATCAAATATAACAAAAAGAGCGGGAACGAGATGTATCTTCGTTGTTTTGATGGCAGTACAGAGTCAGTTTGTCGCCCTTGAACAAAGAACATATAATTATATATATATCCTTCATTTGGGATGGTTTTAGTTTTTGACCTAGGTTCAGCCTTTACCTTGTTTCACTTGTCATTCCTCCCCCGGTTGGTTATCTCTTCCAATCATATGGAGAGTTTGTTCTGCCTCCTGCATAACAGACTTATACAATGTCACTTTTTACTGCCATGGTCATCACGAGTTGTGCTTTTGTTCAAAGGAAGTCTAACCAGAGTCGGCCATTCTGCGGTGTCTCTTGACTCATTATTCAGTCGGCCTTCCCGGTCTTGTCAGTATCTTGTTCTATCACATCAGATGTTTTGGTCTTCTGCTCGTGCTAGTTTGAGAAGGTCCCCATTGACTTCTTGCTGGCGGGTTTGTCTCTTATCGACTACGACACATTGCTCTGAGAGCAAACTTAGAGCCGCACCCTGGCCCTATTTCCATCATTGATAGGTGACCTTGTGCTTAGCATTTGATCATCATTATGGGTCTTTGACTGAGTGGTTTCCCCTGTGTTCGACGTTAGCATACATTATCACACTTGGGATTCGTGCAGTACCTTGATTTCCATTTGACCCTATCGATGGATTTCTCGCCTCTGTGTCAGCTTTCATTATTGGTTGGTTCAGAGGGTTTCTTCCGTGCGCTAGCTTCATCTTGTGCATGTCGAAAACGTACTTCGGTTTTGGTTCCATCACTGTACTTCGTCCGATTCCTTCCAAATATTGGCCTACGGGTTACACTCGCGCTGGACTGATGTGGGATGCCTTAATGCCTTCCTTCCAGTAGATCTTTTCCCATCGACTCCGACTCATTGCTCTGGGAATAAGGTCTAGAGTCTTTTTGTCAGTACCTTAGGGTTTGCAGTCATCAGTGGCAGACTCTTCGCTATCGACAATGGGGATTCATCATTGCCTCCTGATTGGTAGATTCTCTCAAGTGTTCAACTTCAACTCATTCATTCGCACTTGTTAGATTGTACTGGGGCACCTTGACGCTCATTTTCATTATTGGTGGGTTGTATCGCGTTGGTTAACGGTATACATCATTGACCGGTAATCCAACGATTTCTCACATGGTCGACTTCAGCTCATTTATTCCCATTATGTAGAATTGTGCCATAGTGATCGGTGAAGACCTCGGGTTGCGTCAGCATTTCTCGGTTCACTTTTGACAGTCCATTTAGTTTCTGCCAGTGATGTCGTTCACCCTTATATGTTGCAGTTCAGTACAGCAGCATCCTATATGTTGGCTCCCGAGTTGCGTGATTGTACTGTTTGTTCCACCTCTTATGATTCGGTACTTGGAGATTCAGTTACTTATATGATCAGACATCCAGTTGCACCATCCTTGATCAACTTTCTATATGTGATACTTGGACATTGATTCAGACTTGTATTTCCGGGCCATGCTCAGATGATTCATTGTGTACTTTCAGTTCAGCTATACTTGTATACATATTGGATCTATTCAGTACTTTCCATATGATGTATTTTTGGCTGAGCATGGGTATGCCCGCCTCAGCATGAGTTGACTCTCTGTTTTCTTTCATTGGTTTTTGGCAGGCTGAAATCTGGTGAAGTCCTCTCTTGTCCTTGCAAAGTTCTTTCTATGTGCATAATACATTTCGGCCATCATGTACCCCTTCTGACCTCATATATTAGGGGGCATCTGTTATAGCAACATTTCTCACCTTCATATGATTCATGATTGCTTTTATGGCTTTGGGCACCCATTCCTATAGAATTGGACCAAATTCACTAAAAAAACAGTGTTAAAATCCCCATACGCGGTTATGCCTATACTTTTCCGCGTGTATACGCGAGTCCATATGTACTTTTCCGCGTATGCCATTAAAATCATTAAAAAATATATAAAAAATCCCTATTTTCGCGCTGGGTTGATGGTTACTCTGGTAGTTCAACCACCCTAGCACGTGGCCAACTGTTTCCAACTGTTGAAACTACTTTGAGGGAGTATAAAAGCCCCTCATGTGCATGGCCTAAGGGGGAGAGAAAAATTATTGATATTATACTCTGTTGGTATTCCCTATCCAAGTCTGAATTCCCGTGCCTCCTGCACTTCCCAGTTCATTACAGGAAACCCTTGTTTCCTGGAGATGCTCATCTCCCTATATGTCATCTCATATGCACCAGTTCAGAAGGAATCTTAGCGAGGCAAGGGCGGGACGGATCCGGACGACGGTCTGCTCGAAGATCGTGGAAGGATTCAGGTGATCTCTCCACTCGTATTTCTGTACATGCTATTTATAATACAGAAGAACCATCTTGTTCCCGAAATATACGTGTTAGTGTCCGCTTTCATGTATGAGAATGTTGTTATTTAAGCATTTATTATGGTTTATCTAATGTTTCATATGGATTTCACTAAAATTTAGAGTAGATATATGTTGTACAACCAGTTCTTCGTGCTTGTTTCTTCTTGTCTTTCAGGTTAAGAAGGAAGGACGGTTGCTGGGGGTTTGGACCCTGCGGGATCTGCTTCAACCGTAGGACCTACAAGTAGGTTCCTCGATCTACTCTATTCAGTTTTTCATGAACATGTATCGTTGTGTGAGTCCTTCTTGAGTAGCATGCCCATGCTCTGTGGAGGTTGTAACCCAACGAACCTCTAGGGTGATTTTCCCCGAAACAGAAGTGTAAGGCAAAACGCTCTTAGATATACTATTTAAAGAAGGATTTGTCGAGTTCAATTGCTGAATGTCTGGTAGTGAGGCACTAGAGTTTTTTAGCATTTCCCGCTTTCTTCCTTGCTCATTCCCTTGCTTTGAATCTTCTTTGTATTTTGGGATCTTGCTTCGACATTGAACAATTTGATGTATATTCTGTCGATCCCTTAACACTCCCATCTGAAGTGGTGTTGTTGCTTCTTCCCAAGTCTGATTCCTAGAGAGTCGGCATTGATATAGCTTTTCCATCTGTAGCCTTATGCGAATTCGTCCCTTGGGATTTCGGTGAGTTAAAGCCAAATCCAAATGCTGTAAGGGCAGATGCAACAGTGGTAGTTGCACTCTCTCTTGGCGATACAACATAAGGCATGACATGAGAAGAATTTGAAGAATATAGCTCAATCATATTACCTGCAGAGGCACAAGGTATTTCTGCGTCTAGTTCTGGGAGCTCATCTATATGTGATTTGGCCGTATTAATTAATCAGTCAACAGCCTTACTAGGCTGCTCAAGGCCTAGTCTGTCCTGCAGATCATAGAATTGAATTGCAGTCGAAACAGACATTCTAACCCTCCTGTCACAAAGTCCCTTCGTTGTGCGAACTTTACTGTGACAATCTTTACCTCCAGTCAACCGAGAAACACAGACTATTCTAGCCTCCAGCTTGACATTTCTTGCCGATTGTATCTGGACGTGGAACCTATGGACACATTGGGATCTGCTGCAAGCTGCTTGCGCCTGTTCTGGATCGGCCGCAAGCTTCCTGCGCCTATTCTGGATCAGCTGCAAGCTGCCTGGCGTGGATATTGTGGACACATTGGGTTTCCTTCCCAGCCTCCATTTGGGAGATTCAGAAATATTCATCGTGCACGGACTGTCGTTTTTTTTAATAATCCATTTAAGGAAGGTCCTGGATTAGGTTGGTGTTGCGTGAGAGTAGCTAGGTGTGCCTCTGGATTTGTGCAGTGGCAATAACTTTGTTTGGAGTGTGGATGCGTGAATTAGTGGACGCAGCGGCACAACGAGTTTGGCTGGCATTCCTGGTTTGTTTAAGTGCGTCAACTCTTTAGAGAGGCTGAATTCTGCTGAGAAACCCTTTGAGATTGGTGAATTTATATGCCAAGACTTCAATTTGAATGCCCCAAGAAAAGTGAAGTGGGAAAGAAACTATTTCTAGTCGAAGTGTTCTCGCAAGGGAGAAAATAGAAGGAGAAATTGGGTCGTCAAAGTAAATTGAAAGAGTCTCAAAGAAAATTCAGGAGAAAGCATCAATGGAGAAGTGCAAAATATTATGTTGCAGAATTTTGTGATTTGTTTCAGGTTGACAGTGATGGACCAGCTGCTGATCAAGGTGCAGATTTAGAATTTGGTGAGATTATAAAATGGTTAATGCCAGATTTATCATCTTTTTCAAGTATGAATTATGAAAGCTGGGAAAATGAAATGAAAACAGTACTATGGAAGGTAAATTTACTAGATTATGTTGAATATGTTATTAATGATAGTGGAGATACATTAGTATTAAGTCTTATAACATCTCCAGTAGATTACAACATCATACTCAGCATAATATATGAATATGGAGAGATTCCTAGTACAAAGTTTTTATGGGATGTTTTAGAGATGAAATACTATTTGAATGAGGGCAATGATGCTGAAGATATTGCTCTTGATAATGATCCCATATTTGATTGTGAAACTGAAGATGCAATGATGGGTGATGAATGTGTATCTGTAATTGAAACTTGTAATGATGAAAACATAGCCATTATTGTAGAACTTGAAATTTTTACTGATGGTGAGCCTGAAATTTTTCCTAATGCAGAAATCAAGTTTGATGAGACTTATATATCTCATGATGAGTGGATCAATTTGATGATTGAAAAACATCTTATTGATGAATTACTATTTGGTGAGAAGGAAGGCCTATCTTCACATACAGATCAAATGCAGAACATGCTTGCAGCAACAGAACTGGATGAAGGCATAATTAGGTTAGCAGAAAGGGATGAAGTAGGGAGAGATGGTGAAATGAAAGTTCTCCTGAAGGAGCAGGAAGATGAAAGTAATTGTGGTCATCTTTATAAATCTAACATTGTTTTTTGTGCAGATATTGGTAGGCAAGAAACAACAATGAATTTTGAAGGAGAATTGAAGTTTCTTGAAGCATGGCTTGAAACACCATGTTTTTATGAAATTAACACAGAAATTGCAGTAATCAATGGTGAAGATATCATTGCTAATGTTCAGATGATTAACACCGGAAATAGTGATAGAAAATGTTCTCCTATTAAGCCTGCCATAATTCTGAGAAGGATGAGAACAAGAATTCAAGTTTTCCTTCACAGGGGAAGAAATGAGGTGCAAATATATCACTACCTCACGGCGAGGAAAGTGAAGATGAAGCCTCGACTTGGAATGAACAAATATGGAGTCACAAGCATAAAGACAAAAATGAAAACTCTGTTACCAAGTTTTTTTAATGTTTTTATTGTAAGCCTTGCTGAGACTAGACCAGCAGGCATATGTTATTGTTCAGTACCCTTTCTCCATTAAGGGGGAGTGTTGGAATTAATGGAGAAAGTCATAATTATCATGTTGTTATGATGATGATAGAATTGAGATGCTACTTGATTAGATCTCAAGTCCTAATATCTTGGGAGTGGTTGAAACCATCCCGTTAGTCTGAAAGCCTATATAATTAAGGCTCATTTGACTCAATAGTTAGAGTGTGTGTATGAGTGTTTGTACACTCTCCAAGTTCTCACCTGGAGAGTCATTTAGCTTATATTTAGTTTTTTATCATGTTTGATCTAGCTCTCAATCTTTGAACATAACATATTTGTGTAAGTCTTTTGGGTCAAAAAATAACAACCCATTCCTACCATCCTAGATAAATAAATAGCAATTGATTAAATAATAAGAATAATAATTTAATTAAAAAAAAATTTATAGAAGTGAAATTAATGTTTAAGATGTCCTTATTTTTGGGGTAAGATATAAGATATGCATATTAAGTAAAATCAATAAAAGCTATTTATTTGTGGAGTAAAACATGCTTAAGAATTGTGTTCCATATTTTAATACTAGTTTTATTATAAATAATAACAATAATTTAATTGATTTAATGATTTCTTTTAAATTTTAATGACATGAGAGTTATAATGAAATGAAGTAAATGTTTGAGTGTTTATTATAAATTGACACTTGTCTCATTTACCAACCATTTAATTTGCATTGTTGTACTAGTTTATTTAACGTATATAATAATAATTCCAATTACTTATCTCTATCTAAAATGGATATATCATCTAAACATTTATTTATTGTTGGAGTTTTCTTTTTATTAATACATATGTTTTTAAATACCACAAGCATAAAATGAATTACACACCTTGTTCATATTAAATTATATTATCAAAATACTTTTAAATAGTATTTGTCAATTCCATATGAATTAGACAACTTGCTCAAAGAACATCATAATTTTTTTTGCTTTTTAATTACTTTATCTGTGCTTTTTAATTTGTAAAAGTATTATTTTAAATATAATTATGTAGAACAAGAATATATCCATGACAAAAAAAACCCAAAGTGCAACATAACAATTTATTTATTATTTTAGTTATTGTTAATTTTTAAATGAGTTAATCTTATATTTTACATGAGTACTTTTTATCTAATATTTTATTTTAAAAACACTACACTAATTTTTCATATTAAATATAGAATACTTATTAACACAATTAAATCATTTTAAAATTGTATCAAATCATTGTTTTGAGTTATTCTCTAAAATAAATTGGAATAAATATATATTTTTTTATTATTAATTTATAGTTTATATATTAAAATTGATAAAATTATTTTAAATATAATAAAAAAAAATTATTTTTACATATTAAAAAAATAAACATTCAAACATTCAAAATTTTAAGAAAATAAAGATTTAATGACAAAAGACATCTGGTAGGAAATTATATGATATTATGTTATGCAAAATTCTTTTTACGAGGAAACAAAACTATACAACAGACTCTTACATTGGAAGAGAGTAGAGCTGTTAACATTTATAATTTTAAGAACATAAAAATTTAATGACAAAAGATATGTGATAAAAAATTATATATTATCATATTGTTGAAGTGTTAACTTCAACTGCTCTACAGACAAAAGTTGCTTTCCATTTTTTTTTGAAGAACTCTGTCAAACGCCGCTTGTTATTTTTTCTGAGCAGTCAAGTCAAAATTTAAAATAGATTTTACAGTCTTTGGAAACAGAGCTTTTGGTATGCGAGAAAATTTTGTTTTAACGTTTGATTTGGGTCCCACTGCCAGCACACCTGTCCACCAAACAAAAGAGTTCCGGGGGGTGAGGGAACTTACGGGAAGGCTTTTTGAAGCAGCCCCCGGAAAGCATGAAATTTTAGTTTTATGTTTTGTTTTAATCTTTTTATTTTATTTTACAGCAATGTATGTATTGAAGGTTTTAACCTTGGTTAAAAAAAATTTACCGCAGGATATTTTAAATATGTTTTAACCTTTGGTTTTAAACTTTATGTAATATATATATTGTAAATAGATTATATTTACAATATATATATATATATATATATATATATATATATATATATATATATATATATATATATATATATATAAGTATTGTAATGTGTCATGAGTATGATGTAGACTGTGTATTAAGTGTATTGTTTTTTGTGTAATGTAATAGCCCGAAGGCAAATGTAATAGATAGTAGTGTGTGTTAAAACAGAGAGACAGTGTGTTAAGAAGATACACAACAGTGTAGTGAAAAGAAGACAGAGTTTTGGAAAAACACAGTGAGTGTGTAATTTTTGTAAGAGAGACAAAGAGAGTTTTTGAGCACTGCGTTCTGAAGAAATCTAGTGTAATCCCTCTAATAGAGGAAGATCAATTTTTGTAATAGTTTTTCCAATTAATGAAATAGAACCATTTTTTGTCATATCTGTCTATTAGTGAGTAATTTTTTTATTCTCTATGTTTAAAGGAGAGTATTATTCTCTCAGTCTTTGTTCTGGAATTACCAGAAATTCCAACATGGTATCAGAGCTAGTCCAGGCTCTTTGAAGGTGTCAAAGAAGCTGAAGGAAGGATTTTTTGTTGCAACAGTTTCTCCAGCAGTGGGAAGGCTTAGCTAAAATCCAAGGTATTTCTCAAAATAGAATTTGTGTTACTGTTTGCAGGCAGTCATTTTATTTTAAAATCACAGTCAAGATTTAAAGCATAGTTCAGAGTGTTAGGCATCACAGGAGCCAGCACAAGCATGAGTATTGGAATGCTCAGCTCCCACAGTGCAATGGGAAGAACTATGATTATTGGGCAATCACCATGAGAGCCCTGTTTGCCTCTCAAGACTTATGGGAACTTGTTGAGGATGGTTTTGAAGAACCAGTATATGAAAATGAGTTTAATGTCTTAACATAGGCAGAGAAGGATTTGTTGAAAAGAAATAAGAAGAAGGACTCTAAAGCCCTCTTCTATTTGTATCAAGCAGTACATGAGAGTGTGTTTCCAAGGATAGCAGCAGCTAAGAAATCTAAGGAATCATGGGACACTCTCAAGACATCCTATCAAGGTATGGAGAAAGTGAAGACAACAAAGCTACAATTGTTGAGGAGATATTTTGAGACTCTCTACATGAAGGAGTCTGATAACATAGACTCATTCTTCACACATGTGATTGGAATGGTCACACGGATAAGGTATCATGGAGAAACACTTGAAGAAAGAAGGATTGTGGAGAAATTTTTGAGGAGCTTACCCTCAAGGTTTGATGTTATAGTCACCACCATAGAAGAGACAAAGGATCTCTCAAAATTTTCAGTTGATGAGCTTCATGCATCACTGATGACTCATGAGAAAATATTGGGTAGAAATGAAAACTCATATTTGGAGAATTCCTTCAAGACCTAAATGTCCTTTGGAAGAGGAAGAGGTCAAGGCAAAGGAAACAAGAGAAGTAGAGGCAGAAGCCAAAGTAGAGGAGGAAGAAACAACCCAGCAAATTCTCAAGGAAGGGGCAGCAATCAAAATCAGAACCAAGGCCAAAGCAGTAGCCAACAAGGTGGAAAACAACATGCTCATGGACAAAGTTATGACAAATCCAATGTCCAATGTCATTATTGTAAAAAATATGGGCATTATGCAAATGAATGTAGGAAGAAGCAGAATGATATAGGTAATAGACCCAGTACAAATTTCACTAGAGAAAATATCAGCCAAGATAAATTGTTTTTAGCATGTATTATGGCTGAGGAAAAGAGTGAAGATTTATGGTTTCTAGATTCAGGATGTAGCAACCATATGACAGGAAACATTTCTATGTTTTCTATGTTAGATGAAAATGTGAAGTCTCAAGTCACATTGGGAACAGACAGTAAGGTATCTGTCACAGGAAAAGGCATAGTAAATGTCTTGACAAAGAAGGGAGAAAAGAAGAGCATATCTGATGTATATTATGTACCAGGTATGAAATGTAATTTTTTAAGCATTGGGCAGCTCATCCAAAAGGGCTACAATGTTTTCTTTGAAGATGATGTATGCACCATCATGGATAAACCACCAAGCAAACAATGTATTGTTGAAATGAGGATGACAAGGGACAGAATGTTCCCTCTCAGGATGAGGGCAGATTTGAAGAATGAAGAAGAAATGGCAGCAATGACACAAGAGGCTTTCCAAAGAGAAACAAAAGATGAGAATTGGTTATGGCATTTGAGATTTGGACATTTCAACTTTGGAGGTCTTAATTTGTTACATAGGAAAGGAATGGTAAGAGGATTACCATTGATTGAGAAACTGAACAGCCTATGTGAAGGTTGTATCTTGGGTAAACAACACAGAGAAAGTTTTCCATTAGGGAAAAGCATAAGGGAAAAAGCACCCTTAGAAACTGTCCACTCAGATTTATGTGGACCAATGCAAACACCATCACTTGCAAGAAGCCACTATATGTTAACTTTTATTGATGATTTTACAAGAAAAACTTGGGTTTATTTTTTGAAAAATAAAAGTGAAGTGTTTGAAAAATTCCACAATTTTAAAGCACTTGTGGAGAACCAAAGTGGGTAGCATATCAAGGTCTTAAGGACTGATAGAGGAGGTGAGTACATCTCTAAATAATTGTTGCATTTTTGCAGAGAAAATGGCATACACAAACAATTTACAGTAAGGTACACTCTGCATCAAAATGGAGTTGTCGAAAGGAAAAATAGGACAATCATGGATATGGTAAGGAGTATGCTAAAGGCAAAACATTTTCCAAATGATTATTGTGATGAAGCTGTACATTGTGAAGCATATGTACTAAATAGATGCCCAACAAAAGCAGTGATGAATAAAGATCTGGAAGAAGCATGGAGTGGGATAAAACAAGGAGTCACCCACATGAAAGTTTTTGGTTATGTGGCTTATGCACACATTCTAGATCAGCTAAGGAAGAAGTTGGACAACAAGGGGGAGAAGTGTATTTTTATTGGATACAGTGAGGAATCTAAAGCTTACAGGTTATATAACCCATCCACCAAGAAATTTATTGTGAGCAGAGATGTTCAGTTTATTGAAGAAGAAGCTTGGGCTGGAAACATTGAGAAAACAATCAATGTAAAGAATTGTTTGTCTCGTGATGAAAACGAGGATGATATGGCTGAAATACATCCATCATTAGCACCACTACCTCCACCAACACAAGGACAACAAGGGACATCACAAGCTGGAGCAAGAACACCCTTGAGAAGTAATGAGAGTGCTTCTCCAAGCACACCACAAGGAGCTGATTTGAGTGCTTCTTCAAGCACATATACACCAAATGAAAGTGGAACAAGATTCAGAAATTTGAATGACACTTATGAACAAGAGGCAGCAAATGAAGATATTAACTCTTTATTTTCTTTATATTGTCATGTAGATGATCCTATTCATTTTGAAGAAGCTATAAAAGATAGAAAATGGATAGATGCTATGGATGAAGAAATTAATGCCATAGAAAGAAATAAAACATGGGATTTGGTTGAACTCCCAAAAGGTAAGGAAGTCATTGGAGTGAAATGGGTCTACAAGACCAAGAGTAATGCTAAAGGTAAGATTGAGAGACACAAGGCCAGACTTGTTGTCAAGGGTATAAGCAGCAACATGGAAGAGCATATGAGGAAACATTTGCACCGGTTGCAAGAATGGAAACCGTGAGAGCAGTGTTGTCTATTGCAGCACAACACAAATGGAAGGTTCATCAAATGGATGTAAAATCAACATTCCTAAATGGAGTTTTAATGGAAGAGGTTTATGTTGAATAACCTCTAGGTTATGAGAAAAAGGGCCAAGAACACAAAGTTTGCAGATTGAAGAAAGCTCTTTATGGGCTGAAACAAGCACCAAGAGCATGGTACAGTAGGATAGATTCCTATCTACTGGAAAATGGGTTTGAAAAGTGTGAAGGAGAACCCACATTATACATCAAGGAGAAAGATGGTAAGATGTTTATTGTTGTTTTATATGTTGATGATGTGATCTTCATAGGTAATGATGATTACCTCATTGAAAATTTTAAAAAGGTCATGAAGGATGAATTTGAGATGACTGATATGGGTTTGTTGAAATACTTCTTAGGAATAGAAATAGAGCAAAATGAAAATAAAATTTTTATTTCTCAAGCTAAATATGTAAATGAAGTTTTGGGAAGATTTAACATGAAGGATTGCAAGGATGCAATTATTCCCATAGTAATGAGATTGAAACTTAGCAAAGAGGACATCAGCAAGGATTTTGATCCTAGTTTGTACAAGAGCATAGTTGACAGCCTCATGTATTTGACTGCAACTAGCCCTGATATTATGCATGTTGTTAGTTTAATTTCCAGTTTCATGGAGAGGCCAAAAGAATCACATTGGCAGACAACAAAAAGAATTATGAGGTATGTGAAAGGAACTAAAAGGTATGGTATTTTGTATACTACTTTAGAAAATTTTGAGTTAATTGGATACACTGACAGTGATTGGTCTGAAAGTGTAGATGACCGGAAAAGGACATCTGGTTATGTTTTTCATATGGGTTCAGGAGCTATTTCATGGGCTTCTAAAAAACAGCCTATTGTAGCATTGTCTACAACAGAGGTAGAGTATGTGGCAGCTACAACAACATCATGTCAAGCAGTGTGGATGAGGAGAATGTTGAGAAACTTATGTCAAGAACAGGTAAAAGGCACAGTGATTTATTGTGACAATAGCTCAGCCATAGCATTGTCTAAAAATTTTGTGTTTCACAAAAGGACAAAGCACATAGATGCTAAGTTTCACTACATCAGGGAGCTAGTGAAAAATGGAGAAATCATTTTAAAACATTGCAGGACTCAGGAACAATTTGCAAATATATTGACAAAGCCATTGGGGCAGAAAAGCTTTGAATATTTGAGGAAATGCATGGGTATGACAGATAACCCAGTAGTTGAACTTAAGGGGTAGTGTTGAAGTGTTAACGTCAACTGCTCTGCAGAAAAACACCGCTTTCCATTTTTTTTTTGAAGAACTCTGTCAAACGCAGCTTGTTATTTTTGCTGAGCAGTCAAGTCAAAGTTTAAAACATAATTTACAGTCTTTGGAAACAGAGCTTTTGGTACGCAAGAAAATTTTATTTTAACGTTTGATTTGGGTCCCACTGCCAGCACACCTGTCCACCAAACAAAAGAGTTACGGGGGGGTGAGGGAACTCACGGGAAGGCTTTTTGAAGCAGCCCCCAAAAAGCATGAAAGTTTAGTTTTATGTTTTGTTTTAATGTTTTTATTTTATTTTATGACAATGTATGTATTGAAGGTTTTAACCTTGGTTAAAAAAAAATTATTGCTGGATATTTTAAATATGTTTTAACCTTTGGTTTTAAACTTTATGTAATATATATATTGTAAATATATTATATTTACAATATATATAAGTATTGTAATGTGCCGTGAGTATGGTGTATAATGTGTATTAAGTGTATTGTTTTTTGTGTAATGTAATAGCCCGAAGGCAAATGTAATACACAGCAGTGTGTGTTAAAACAGAGAGACAGTGTGTTAAGAAGATACACAACAGTGTAGTGAAAAGAAGACAGAGTTTTGGAAAAACACAGTGAGTGTGTAATTTTTTAAGAGAGACAGAGAGAGTTTTTGAGCACTGTGTTCTAAAGCAGTCTAGTGTAATCCCTCTGATAGAGGAAAATCAATTTTTGTAATAGTTTTTCCAGTTAATGAAATAGAACCAGTTTCTGTCATCTATGTATATTAGTGAGTAATTTTTTTATTCTCTATGTTTAAAGGAGAGTATTATTCTCTCAGTCTTTGTTATGGAATTATCAGAAATTCCAACACATATTATGAAAAATTCATTTTTACAAGGAAACAAAACCAAAACCATACAAAGGACACTTACAATTCAAGAGAGTAGAGCAGTGACTATCATTGTTGCCAATGATATACACACAAAATTCCTTTACAAAGAAACAAAACAATGAACCCTTGTGGGGTGTGGGTGCTTGTGCACTTAATTATAATCCCACATAGTGAAAGCACTTGAAGCTTACTAATGGTTGACATTCGATTTGCATGTGGCATTGGGCTACTAATTTTTGGGAATAATGTTGTTGGACCGAATAGAGAAAGGTGCTTGGAGAGGGTTAGGGCTATTGAGAACCCAGTTTACACTCCATTTATGTGTCATCAATTTCCATGATTTAGATTTTGCCTGCATCAAAATAAAATAAAACAAAACAGAAATCATATAACACAAAATCTCAGCTCTTAAATAAATTTCTCTAATGATACACACACACACACACACACACACACACACACACACACAAAATATGAGTATTAAAACTTGGGTATATATATATGCACAATACCTGTTGTAGTTCAATTGCTACAATATCGCCATCTCTGGCTTGATATTAAATAAATACAACGAAAAAAAAGTATTTGCTCCCGCATCAACGTGGAAGGCAACATTCATCCCCAGATATTGGCAAGGGACCCTGCATTACCAAAAAGTGGCGAGTGTTTTATAAGAAAATAAAATAAAAAAAACTATTGAAATTACGTTTGTTTGAGAATGAAAATGGGCCAAATTGATATTGATGGGGATTAATTCAATAGAGTAGATATAAAATATTGTTGGAATGATATAGGCACGACTCCAATCTTAAGGAGTTTTGAATCTTTACCGGGAGCTACAATGCTGTCAAAGGAGGCACCACTAAGATCAAAGTGTGTTTTTCCACCTCCGCAAACTCTGCCACCTGGACATTAATTCATCAGTAATCACCACAGTCACATGCTTTTCAGAACAAACACCGTTCTCCATGCACTTTACCTATTTATAACACGACAATACACTATGATGAGAATCCTCTACATGTTGGTAAACCTTATTATTAGTAAAGAACCCTTATGTGAACCCTAATCTATAGGGTAAATTTTATTAGTAAAAATAGTTAAATGAATGCATACTTGATAGTAAGCTTCGCAGCCTTGTCTGCCTTTGAACAAGACTGAACTTCCTACTACTATTATTGAATTGAAAGGGGATTATTTCACTGTGCCTTAGAATCCTCATGCGCCTCCAATCACAAAATTATAAATTACATGTTAGCAATGGGTTCTCGGCCAGGTTATTTGGAATGCATGTTAGCAAATGAAGGAAGACGGGACACATCCAGAGGATACACAGTTCTTTTGGTTGTGAAGCTCGAAGCCAAGATGTAATGGTCTTTTACGAAGTTTTCAATGGTAATTGAAAATGTAACAAATATCTATCAATTATTTCTATAATTTATTAAATATTTAATCTAAAAGTAAAAACTCTTTTAATCATCTAACATCGAAATCAATGGTAAACAATGATACAAATGCCATTTGGGAAAGTTGTTTTCAAATAAAAAAATCTGTTTTCAAATAAAAACACTTTACAACATAAGCTGTAAAAGATGATTTACTACAATGATATGTTTTGAGACCACTTATTGAAACCCCAAACCTGGCAAGAGCTATCTTCTAGTTATTTTTGTTGTCTTTTGAATTTTACAGATGGAAAATCAGGTGGAACGAAGGCCATAATATATGATACTTCCTGGTTGGAGACGATGCCACTATTTTCATAACCATGCACGTATCTATAGGTTTTATCAATGGTGGCAGGTAAAGGTTATATGAGTTTCTGGAATGTTGGAGTTTAACACAGCGCAAACATTAAATTAACACACAGCAGAAAAACACATCACATAAGAGACACAGGAGTTTTACCGTGGTTCACCCAAACCTCCTGGGCTACGTCCACACAACAGGGCATTGGCAGTCTTTATTAGTTCAAAGAGGAGATTACAATTCTCACTCACTCTCTCACAAACAAACGTATGGAGACCTGTTATATAGCAGGAGAATCTAACAGCCTCATAAATCCTCTCAGCTCAAATTTAGCATGCATTAACTCCCTCCCAACAACCTGGAGCTAATCTAGGAACTAATTCCTAATTTTTGTCACCTACTGAGATTTTTCCTATTTTATTTAGAACAGAAAATATCAAAAATCTCCACCTTGACAACAATTAGCCTGATGCCCTGTTATTATTATTTTATCTCTTCTGCAAGCCAAGAGAAGCCAAACACCAATGCAGCTTCTCTAACAAAACTGGTTTCGTGAACATGTCTGCACAGTTTTCTTTTATATGCACCTTTTCAAGAGAGAATCCCCTTTCAGTGATAACCTGTCTTACAAAATGGTACTTAATTGGAATATGCTTTGATTTACTATGATAGGCAGGATTCTTAGCCAAATGTATTGCACTTTGACTATCACAAAGTAACCTGATGTTGTCCTGTAACCTACCAAACTCACCAAGCAAACCTTTCAACCAAACCGCCTCTTTGCAAGCATGAGAAGCAGCAATGTATTCTTCTTCAGTAGTGGACAAAGCAACAATGTTCTGTAGCTTCGACATCCAGCTGATAGCTCCACCTGCAAGAGTAAAGACGTACCCTGAAGTTGACCTTCTCTTATCCAAATCACCTGCAAAATCAGAATCAACATATCCACAAACATATTCACTGCTCCTGTTATAAGTGATACAATAATCACTTGTGCCTCTCAAGTACCGAAGCACCCATTTCACTGCTGACCAGTGTTCTTTACCCGGATTTGCCATGTACCTGCTGACAACCCCAACTGCATGTGAAATATCTGGTCGAGTACAAACCATCGCATACATCAAACATCCTACTACATTGGCATATGGAATTCGAGACATATAATCCTTTTCTTCATCTGTATTAGGACATAAACCCAAAGAAAGCTTGAAATGGGAAGCAAAAGGGACTGACACAGGCTTCACATTATTCATACCAAACCTTAAAAGTATCTTCTCAACATACTTCTGTTGTGATAGCCACAGCTTACCATTGCTCCTGTCTCTGAAAATCTCCATGCCCAAAATCTGCCTTGCTGCTCCTAGATCTTTCATATCGAATGTCCTTGCCATCTGAGTCTTCAACCTGTTGATTTCATCAATGCTTTTGCTTGCTAAAAGCATATCGTCAACATACAACACTAAGATAATGAACATGCCATTTTTCAATTGCTTGAAATACACACAATGATCATATTCACTTCTAACATATTTCTGACTTAACATGAAAGAATCAAACTTCTTATACCACTGCCGAGGCGACTGCTTCAGGCCATACAATGACTTCTTGAGCCTGCAGACAAATTTCTTATTGCGATGCTGAACAAACCCTTCCGGTTGTTCCATATAAATTTCCTCATCTAAGTCTCCATGTAGAAATGCAGTCTTAACATCTAGTTGCTGTAACTCTAAATCAAACAAAGCAACTAAAGCTAACACAATTCGAATTGAAACTATTTTAACAACTGGTGAAAAAATCTCATGAAAGTCTATGCCTGCTTTCTGAGAAAACCCTTTTGCGACCAGTCACGCTTTGTACCTATCCTCCGTATCATTCACACCCCGTTTCAGCTTGAAAACCCATTTGCATTCCACAGTTTTCCTGTCTTTCGGAAGCTCAACGAGATCCCATGTGCCATTCTTACCTAAGGCCATCATTTCTTCCTTCATGGCTGCTTTCCACTTGTCACTTTTCGAACCTTCTATTGCTTCCTGATAGCACAGAGGTTCATCATCGTTAGCGGTCAAAGCAACTGAAGTAACATAATCATCATACCTTTTCGGAACACATTTTATCCTTGTAGACCTCCTTAAAGCTATTTCTGGTTGACTACCATCTGTAGGAACTTCTTGCCGATCAGTATCTGAGACCTGTTCATGATCTAAACCGAAACCCTGTTCATGTTCTGAAACCTGTTCATGACTAGTATCTGAACTATGGTCATCATGACTATCATTAGAAGTGCTATCAAACTGAATGTGCTGAAATTCAAATACATCATCCTGTTTCAATTTACTGTCTACATCTAACTGTACAAGAGAGGATTCATCAAACTTTACATCTCTGTTGATGATGATTTTGCGGGTAGTAGGATCCCACAATCTATATCCCTTTGTTCCAACACCATACCCAACAAAGACATACCTTTTAGACTTTGGATCTAACTTAGTTCGCTGATGTTTAGGCACTAGAGCATATGCATCACAACCAAACACTCTGAGTTTAGAATAGTCACAAGGGTGTCCTTTCCATACCTCTTGCGGAATCTTGCAGTCTATCGCCGTCGATGGTGATCGGTTTATCACATAACAAGATGTTGCCACTGCTTCTGTCCACAACTCCTTCTGCAAACCAGCGTTACTCAGCATACTCCTTGCTCTCTCCAAAAGAGTCCTGTTCATGCGTTCAGCAACTCCATTTTGCTGAGGAGTATAAACAATAGTCTTATGTCTCTCGATCCCTGCATCCTTGCAATAGTTTTCAAACTCCTTGGAAGTAAACTCACCACCATTGTCAGTTCTTAAACATTTTATTGTTCTACCAGTGCTGTTTTCTACCAATGCTCTAAACTGTTTGAAAACTGAAAAAACATCAGACTTCCTTTTCAACATGTAGACCCACACCTTCCTAGAAAAATCATCAATGAACGACACAAAATATAACGAGCCACCATATGACGCTGTAGGGGCTGGACCCCAAACATCCGAATGAATATAATCAAGTATCCCTTTACTAGTATGTTTGCCTGTTTTAAATTTTTGTTTACTTTGTTTGCCAAACAGACAATGCTTACAGAAATCTAACTTTCCAGATCTTAGATTAGGAAGTAACTTGCGATCAGCCAAAATTTTCAACCCTCTTTCGCTCATATGGCCCAACCTTTGATGCCATAGGCGAATGGAACTACTGTCATGTTCAGACACCGTAGACACATGAACTGACCCTGTTCTTCCTTCTAACTGAAACATATTTCCTACTTTCTTAGCTTTCATTACTAGTAAAATTCCTTTATAGATTTTCATAACTCCACCTTGAATTACAGTTTTATATCCATTTGTGTCAAGTGCTCCCAGTGAAATTAGATTTTTTCTTAAGTCTGGAACATGTCTTACATCTATTAACAATTTAGTTGTGCCATCAAACATTTGCAGTTGTATGCTCCCAATCCCCACAATATTAGATGTGACATCATTACCCATGTACACGACTCCATCATTAACTGATCTATACGTTTTAAACCATTCTCTATGAATACACATGTGGTTTGATGCACCAGAATCTAACAACCAATGTTGATCATGATTAGACATATTAACAGACAACACTTCGTCGCTCATACCTGAACCAGATGCCGAACCTGTATCTGTCGCATTTGCCTCCTTCTTCTCTGTCGAAGAGTCTCCTTTCTTCTCTGTTTGTTGTCTCTTCCAGCAGTCTTTCTTCAAGTGCCCCGATTTGCCACAAAACCAGCACTTCACTTTGCTCTTCTTCCCTTTCGACTTTGAACGCGAATCACTGCGCTTACCTGAGCGTCTTTCTCTAGAACGACCTCTAGCCATCATTGCCTCTGATGTAGAGGTGTCAGCATTCGACTTCTTCCTCGTCTCCTCAGACAACATGGCTCCAACCACATCATCAAACTCAAGGACAGTTGCATTACTGAAGCTTATGGAAGTAACAAAGTGATCCCACGATTCAGGCAATGTACACAATAGAGTTATTGCCTTATCCTCTGAATCAAATTTTACATCTAGACTTTGTAATTGTACCAATATAGTATTGAAAACATTCAGATGGTCAGTAACCGAGGTACCTTCCTTCATCCGCAAACTGTACAGCTGCCGCTTCAGGAGAATCCGATTTGTCAAGGACTTCGTCATGTAGAGCTTTTCAAGCTTGATCCACAAGCCTGCGGCGGTCTTCTCTGACACAATGTTGAACAGAACGTCATCTGCCAGGCATAACCGAATTGCGCTCAGAGCTCTGTCATCCAACTCAACCCATTCATCCTCCGTCATGGTAGAAGGCCTTTTGCTCCTCCCCAACAGCGCTTTCGCCACGCCTTGTTGTACCAGGAGATCATGCATCTTTACCTTCCAGATCTCGAAGTTGTTTTTGCCATTGAACTTCTCAATTTCAAACCGGGCATTTTGAGTTTTCGCCATCTTGTTTCAGCAAAAAACACAGTAATCTCCAGAACCAATTTTCAAATAAAGAATGCCCTTTTAATTAAAAAATGCCTTTAAAAAAAAAAAAAAAAAAATTGCCCTTGCCTTCCTTTAAGTGCATTTCATTTGATACCATATGCAAATGGTAATTTTTTAAATGCCACCCTTCTTTCCTTAAAAAAAAAAAAACCTTTCACTTAATTTTTAATACAAATGGCATATTACAACTTTATAATACATATGCACTTAAATTACCATTCGATTTTGTTTTAAACCACCACCTTACGAATCGACCCTTTTTAAATAAAATCGATTTAAAAAGCACCACTCAAATCAATATATTATGACATCGATTTCACATTTTCACATATCGATGTTAAAAAACTTTTTAAAAGACTTAGAGTTATCACACATATCGAATATAATCGATCTGTGTTTGTTTTTAACACATTGCAATTAATAAATCGCTTTGAATGGCAATTCAAAAAAAAAAGAACCATTATAAAATCGATTTTAATTGAACCTTAATGATCTGCGCCTGGTTCGAACCTTCACCGCTGCTCTTTGTTTTTTTTAAATATCGATTTTAAAAAACTTCAAACGTGAGCATTCAAAAAATACCTGTCAACTCTGCCACACCTTTCTACTGAATTGCATTCAAAACGTTTTAACGCACCATTCAACGCCCCTGCAACTCTACGCATCAATCAGCAACTGTAGCCTAGCCCTTCAACGCAGGGCCTCGACGTCCACCGCTCTTCGTTAATTCAACCTTCAAATGGCGTTCAACACTGCATATCGACTTAAGCTTCAACGCTGTTTAAAATGTCAAAATTCAACGCTGTTCTCAAACTGTCAGATTTGTCCGATTTATAAAAGGCGTGTCAAATGGATTATACGCAGACAGACACAGTGAATATACGCTTCACCTCCACGCAGCTCCTCCACGCAGTTCTGCGCACCATTCACCAGCGTACATAGCACTCCACGCACCAGCAGCGTAGGTTCACTACCGAGCAGGCAACCTCCAGCACGCGCTCCAGCTGCGCTCTACCTCCAACTTCGCTCCGATACCAATTGTTGGAGTTTAACACAGCGCAAACATTAAATTAACACACAGCAGAAAAACACATCACATAAGAGACACAGGAGTTTTACCGTGGTTCACCCAAACCTCCTGGGCTACGTCCACACAACAGGGCATTGGCAGTCTTTATTAATTCAAACAGGAGATTACAATTCTCACTCACTCTCTCACAAACAAACGTATGGAGACCTGTTATATAGCAGGAGAATCTAACAGCCTCATAAATCCTCTCAGCTCAAATTTAGCATGCATTAACTCCCTCCCAACAACCTGGAGCTAATCTAGGAACTAATTCCTAATTTTTGTCACCTACTGAGATTTTTCCTATTTTATTTAGAACAGAAAATCTCAACATGGAATCTAAGTTTCTGTGATCCATCATATAAATTAGCAGAATTCTTTCGGTAATAATCACATGAAATGGAATGTGGTCGATGCATTTTGAACCAACTAGTGTGGTTCATCATCAGGACTATGTGAGAGATCAGATCCAATCATTAAGTATAAATATATGTAGAAATGGCTCAACTAGCCATTAGGATAACAGCTAGTTTGACTTTGAAAACATATAATTATTCCATTATTTATTAATTAATTTTTATTTAATTATTTAATTATTTATTATTATTATTATTATTATTTTATTAAATGCTAAGGTCATTGCTAGGATGAACCATTTCCATCATCGTAAGCTGAGAGAGGCCATTGAAATAGAAAAAAGACCCGTTAATCTCAATAGAGATGACGGTTGGAATATCAGCAGGTGTTGGATTCCTGCCTTATATTCTTGATTTTTATTTTCTATTCAGTGATTTTGTATTTATTTTTATTGATTTCATTTAGTTCATTTTCATTTTTATTTCTATTTATTTAATTATTGTTATTTTTATTTTATTTTTATTTCTATTATTATTATTATTATTTTTTTTAATTAATATTATTATTATTTTTTTTTTCTAAGTAAACTTAATCTATTAACAGAGAAAATTATTTACAGCAGGCCATAGCCATATCCTTGCCCAGTGTAGTGGCATTTTGAACAAAAAACCATTGATGAACACTTCCCTTCAAGAGGGAAACCAGTGCTGAACATTTTTCAAGAAAAATCCCACGCAGGGGAGACATGGAGTTCTGAGTTTGGATATCATAGTTGACAAAAACTGAAACATAAACATCATGACAAACAGGAACAAGCCCTGAAGTAAGGGCCGAGACAGTGCACGAAAAACAGATAGAGAGGGTGGTGCTACTCATCAGGAGCTTCTTCAATGACCCTGCACCAGAATTCATCTGGTTCGCCATTGTCCTTGTACAGGTCCGCAATTGAATGGATCACCTTCCCGACAGCAGAAGGAACCTGCACCACGCTCGCTTGACCTTCAGCAATCTGCGCCTCGCTCAATTGACCTCCAGCAGTCTTCATCTCGCTCGCTTGACCTCCAGTGTTTAGCTTCTCGCTCGCTTGTCCTTCATGCTCAGTGTTCACCTTCAGCTGTCCTTGTCCATTGTCGTTTTTCACCACGTCTAGCTGCGTACTAGTCTGTCCAGCCACACCTTTGCTCGCATTGTCCTGAGTGGCCTTGCCCTCCAAATCCTGCAAGTCCATGCTGTCTGTGAGCTTCTTTCCAGCGTTCTTCCCCGAAGAATGAGCCCCCTCAATGCTGTAATCCACCCTGCCAGAGCAGGGAGTCATTCCCTGAGGAGTTTCCTAAAAGACAACCGTGATGGAGGCTGTCACTCTGGGACGATTAAGAGAGTTGTTGAAAGAAAAATTCACAGTGTGGGGATGAGTAGGAGGAATCGGAGGATTGGGGGAACGAAAGTTGTGCCCCGAGCGGAGAAGATGACCCCCCTGAGCACTAGGAAGGCTGTCGGAGTTTGAAGACGACGCTAAGGAGGTGCTGGAGGTTGTGGGGGAACGTCGAATCTGGCATCTGGTGGAACCTCTCCTGCACCTCATTCTATGCCTGAGACGCGGCATATCCGCAGATGAGATAGCAGTGTGAGGAGGCGAGTGAAGAACAGAAGACAGGGGCGTTTGAGGAGGCAGAGTAACCGTAGCAAGCATACAAGAGCCTGCGAGAGAGTAGTGGAGGCTATCGCCCAACTCCAAACAGCAATTGAGACTACTTCTCTTGCCAGTCACAGTGCGCGCAGAAGAAAGCCCAGCATCCGGAGTGCAACACAGCTTAACAGGCAGGGGAGTTCTGCTAGAACCATATCCGCGCTTCATTCTTTCAACCCAATATACCGTGCACCAGTGAGTCCTTTGCAATAAACCTTCATAAATTTGAGCAGAAGACATAGCCAAGTCGCGGCGTGCGAGATGGTATCGAGGATTGGAGGCGAGGTTGTAATGAGCGCCAGGAGTTAATTGCATTAAACTTTGAACAATCCTATTTATGATCTGAATGACAGCTTCGAGGCAGGTTGGCATGTGGCTTCCCCTCATGCTACCCTCCCATCCCATCACCTTAAACCTCTTCATCGTCACCCGCATCCGGGAAATATTATTATTATTATTATGCTTAATATTGTTATTTATTTATTTACTTATTTTTATTTTTACTTTATTTTTATTTTTCTTTTAGTCTTATTTTTATTTTTATTTTTATTTCTATTTATTTGATTATTGGTATTTTTATGTTATTTTTATTATTATTATTATTATTATTATGCTTATTATTTATTTATTTATTTTATTTTATTTTATTTTATTTATTTATTTTTTTACTTACGTTTGATTCTTTGATATGTTGTTGGTTATATTGTTCTTTTTACTTGAACCTTGACTCTTATAATTAGTTAAATATACGAACAAAAGTTATTTATATTTATTAATTAATAATAAAAATTTATTATTAAATAATTAAATCAATTAATTTAATAAGAAAGATCTACATATATATAAACACTATTGGTTAAATAACTTACCATTACATTAATTTAATTGATTAATTAGTTGTATAAATATATTAATTATATAAATAAATAAAATAATAATAATAATAAATAAATAAATAAATAAATAAAAATTAATTAATAAATAATGGAATAATTATATTTTTTCAAAGTCAAACTAGCCATTATCCTAATGGCTAGTTGAGCCATTTCTACATCTATTTATACTTAATGACTGGATCTGATCTCTCACATAGTCTTGATGATGAACCACACTAGTTGGTTAGAAACGCGTCGACCACGTTCCATTTCATGTATCCATATGTTAAGTTATCTATAATTTATTTAGTTAATTTTTATATTCTCTTATTTCAATAAAAGATTTGAAAAATTTTGCACAAGTCCACATGTTAAACTATCTAGAATTTCAAACCAGATTTTACTTTTAATGTTAAGTAAAAATCTAAAACTTGAAACAAGATTTTATTTTTTAATGTTAAACAAAAAAATCTAGAACTTCCAACAAAGTTTTACTTTTTAATGTTAAGCAAAAATCTAGAACTTCGAACAAGATTTTATAGGTTTTATCAATGGGGGCGGGCAAAGGTATATGAGTTTGTTTCATTACTTCATTTTTATATTGTTGTAAGTATTGGGATAAGGGATTTGAAAAAGTGTGCACAAGTCCATATGCTAAGTTATTTATAATTTATTTAGTTAATTTTTATATTCTCTTATTAATTATTGAAATAAGGGATTTGAAAAGTTTGCACAAGTGTATATGTTAAACCGGATTTACTTTTTAATCTAAGCTATCTAAAACTTCTAACAAGATTTTACTTTTAAATTTATTAAATCTTCTTAAATTATAAAATATTTGAAGATAATAATGATTATATAAATATCTATTAACTTTTTCATATATTATAGAAATATTTATTTTATTATATAAATTAAAATTATTTAGGACAATAGAGACAGCATATCATAATTGTTTACATCATGATTGTTTACAATGTTGTAAGGAAACAAAACAACAAATACAATAAAACCTACTTCAAACACTAACTTGAAAGTTTAATTATAAATATTCTCATATTTATAAATGGAAATTTAATCCCAATGAATTTATAAAATAGTTCTGCAAACCTCTGAGATCTTTTCGCCCTCTTTATCTTTGTAGCTTAGCAGGTTCAAACCTCCAAGGCAGTAGCAAAGAGGGTACTATCTTGGGGATTTCCACGCTGTTGTTGAGCAAATTTTGATATTAGGCTGTTCGAAAATCCAATTTCATACCCATTAGCAATCTAGGGGACTTTAAAAATAAAAACGTCACCACAACATTATAAATATCATAGCTTTCTTTTTTTTATGCCAAAAATATTTTTAAGGCGTTCTAGCTTTTATAACTATATATTTCTTATACCAAAGATGTTTTGAAGTCGTTACAGCTCTAAACAAGTAGAGCTATTCATTGCACGGAGAAATGGAAACTTTGCTGGTGGTTATTTTAATATAGTTCAAGAAACTATTAGGCAGGTATGCCGAATGAAATGCATCCTTGTTAAATATAATGCATCCTGGTTAAATATAATGCAATGCATCCTTGTTAAATATAATGCAATGCATCCTTGTTAAATATAATTGTAATATTGTAGTGAGTGATTGGAACGTATAGTAATTTTTATTTATTTATGAATCCTTTGTTGTTTACATTGTGAACTTTTAGAAACATGATACAATGAGTTTAGAGTTAAGTGCTTTGTAAAATGGAAAGTTAAAGATATTGAAGTTTATCGTATTAATATTTTTAAAGTTTATATGTTATTATTATATTTTACATTTACAAGTTGTTAAAAAAGGATTTGAAAATCTTTTTATCTTTCGGAAGAGAATTTTGTATAGTGGTTAGTCTATTTACACATAATTTTTAATGTGTAAATCTCTAAATAAAGAAAAGATTTCCTAAGCTTTGGATAGAAAGGCTTATAGTTCATAATTTTAAAAGCGGTAATAAAAATAGTCTTTCAAATTATATTTTTAATTTGTAAATTTCCAAATAATGAAAATATTTCCTAAGCTTTGGATAGAAAAGCTTATAGTTCATAATTTTAAAAGCGGTAACAAAAATAGTCTTTCAAATTATAGGACTATCAAGTACTCCTTCTTCTCTCTAAGTTGTAAGGTTAATATGAGGGAAGTAAATTTGGTCTAGGCATTCATGATGATAAAACTAAGGGTCAAGTTGGCTTCCAAATTTATAACCACTCTAGAAAACGTAACATTATTATGATTATGGTTGAAAATGTTAAAATGGTAAGTTTCATCTCTATCTATCTTGGTTTGTCAACTTCAAAATAATTTGACATAATCTTTAGAAATAACATCGAGAGGCCATAAAATATTAGGGATGTTTAAATTGTGTTGAACCTCTATTTTTTTTTTTTTATATAAAGAATTTATTTATTGTTGTTATTGTTGTTAGAGGATTGTTTAAAGGAAGTGGAGAGTTTTGGTATGTAATTGGTTGGATTAGTCATTATTCTATTTTTATATGAAGATGGTATTATACTTTTAGTAAAGAGTTTTTCTGACTTTTATAAACTATGTAAAATTCAAAATAATTTTAAATATTGATAAAACAAATGTAATAATTGTTGGAATATGTAATTGCTACTTGTCTTCAGTTGTGATTCTCCCTATGTATAGAGTCTGTTCCTATTTGATAAGTTAGTTCCTAGTTTGGTGTGAGGTTCATATATTCTCTCAACCAAATTATTGTGCGTCTAAGATAGCTTCTCTATTTTGAGACAATTCCTCATGTATATATGTAACTTGATTTGATTAATAAAATAAGAGCTTGTATGCTCAGTTTCTAATTTGGTATCGGAGCCCGTTTGGGCTTGGGCCTGGCCTTGGCCCCTCCTAGGCCAAGGGAAATAAAAGAGTATATGTATTGTTTTAGTTTGTCCATCAGTATATGCGCTTTGAGAATTGAGACGCGCTACACTGCTGACCCTACCCTTTGCATGGAGAGGTATGTTGTCCAAGTCTGAACATCTGCCCAAGCTTGTTGAGCTCACGGTCTTGCAGCTTACGCAGGAGCAGACTGTTGGCGACCCTGTCGTGGAGTTCAATATACATGAGTCTTCTATTAGCCTCCCGAATCACAACCTGCTTGGAGCGGAGTCTCTGTGGCACTGTCTTGGTGGAGTCGACATCAATGGAGCGAGGAACTCTGGAGGAAATCTGGAGTCGATTACTAACAGGCATTGAATGTTGTGCACTTCTGTGAGGAACGGAGCTAGGCTACCCACTTTCCTGTATGGATGCCATGAATAGAGTGGATGGAGGCTATTCAGAATTTATTTATTATTTCACGTATTTTTTCATTCGATCGACCCAGTTGTGTGCCTCTAAGGACTACCTTTTTCGATCGATTTTGTGAAGTTTGGGTGTTTAATTTTTGGCGTTAAGCATTGGCGGGTCGTGGTGTAAGCTCCTTGCTGTGAAACTGCTGATCTGCACGGGCATTTGACTTGAGAACAATGATATGTGGCGTTGAAGAGGTGTAAAGCTTGTGCTTGTCGGAGGATCTACCTATATCCCTAAGGTGCAACAATTGTTGCAGGATTTCTTTAATGGAAAAGAGCTTTGCAAGAGTATCAATTCAGATGAGGTTGTTTCTTATGGTGCTGCAGTTCAAGCTGCAATTCTAAGTGGAGAAGGAAATGAGAAGATGCAAGACCTTTTGCTTCTTGATTTCACTCTGTTGTCTCTTGGATTCGAAATTGCTGGAGGAGTGATGACTGTTTTGATCCTGCAGAACACAACGATTTTTATCTCAAATACCAAGCTACCTAAAGATGAGCCGGAGATTTTTTTTTTTTTGTTTACTGCTGTGGAGATTTTTTAATGGGATTTTCTGTTTACCGCTGTGGAGATTCATGGAGAGGCGCTCGAGCTTTAGGTGGAAGCTGACTGGAAGCCGAGTAGAGGCCGTGGAGCCCGAGCCTAGAGGGGCTGTTATTCGTTGCTGCTGCAAGGAGAAGTATGTTGAAGGAGCTGATAGGTGGACGTGGTCTGAGCCAATCAACTGGGGAAGGTGGTGTGCCTATAGCAAATCAATTTGGCACAGCGGAAGCGTGTCAGTCTGTTCGCCAGTGGCGCTGTGGTATCACGCCGGTGCTGGAGCTGATAGGGAAAAATCCATCAGCGCGAGTTCGAATCGCGGGAAGAGCCATCAAAGCAGGGCGCAGCCCTGATTGGATTTTCCCGGATTTGGAGAGCTAGAGATCGATTACTGTGTTAGGTAGCCATGTGGAAGCGCGAGCGCGAGAATCCTTGTGCAATCTGTGGGCATTATCACAAATTCGAAGAGGGAGAAGTGTGCACAGTTCATGGGCATCAATTGCAGGGAGCCAACGATAAATCTGCCCACGCGCCCAATGCGTGTCCCATAGAGATTGCATCGTGAATTTTATGTGCTAACATTGTGTGATATAATTAGTTTGAAAATCTCTATGGATCTCTTGCTTCGAGAGGAGGTTCCGGTTTGAACCTGGATGCTCCACTTTATATTCCTGCAACATTCCAGCAGGTAGAGGATTTCTCTCCCGAACGGTGGAACCTGGTTCAATCCTATGATAGCCTATGTGGTGTCAAGCTCAATCCTTCACGTGATTACACGTTGGGAAGCTGAGTGGAAGAGGTATAAACCTCCTTGGCCCGTTATTTTGTTTTTGAAGTGGCCATCATAAAGTTGGGGCCACTGAGTCGATTGGTGGGAGCACTCCTGAACCTTGACATTTTTTTAGATCTAAATACCTCTGCTTTGTCGCGTTTTGATTGTTAAGCAACGGTGGTGTGAATTGGAGAGTAGGATCTGAATTTTGTGGTGAGCGACCTGTTTGTGCCCCTATTCTCCCTCTGACAACAAAGTCCAAGTTTAATAAGCTGGGGCCGATTCTCTTGACATAGTGGTGTCTCGATTTTGGATCGAGAGTGGTGTTTTTTTTTTGTGTATGTCCCACTGTGATCGCCATGATCTTGGATATGCTCACAACAACAGTGTGGACATCTCGGACAACGTACCTCTCCACACAGAGGGCAGGGTCGGCAGTGCAGCGCATCTCAATTCTCAGAGCGCGTATACTAATGGACAAACTAAAACACTGCATATACTCTTTTATTTCCCTCGGCCCAAGAGGGGCCAAGGCCAGGCCCAGGCCCAAACGGGCTTTGATACCAACTTAGAAACTGAGCATACAAGCTCATAACTCAATTCTTTCAACTAGATTTACACAAATGCATTTACATGTTAAGTTGACCGGTCTCAACATGAAAGCAGAATAATTCACGAAGAAAATTTGTTTCATCAAAGCAAATATGTTGGAACTATTAGTTTGGCCAACTAGTGTCATGAGTTTGAGTCTATGTTGGAATTGGCCATTCCAGCAATAGATAAATTTATTTACAGGAATGATTTACTACCAGATATGATGAAGACATGAAAATGAAATGGCATCTAAGGATAGTGGTTGGAGCTACATCAAAGATTGGAGGATGATTGAGTTTGTGTGTGCCCAGTGTGATGGAAACATACCTGAATGTTCAATTGCAAGGAGATTATATTGATAATGGGTCTTCATTGTTGCAGCCTGTCAGCAAGCATGAGGAGGCATGCTTGGAAGTAGTTACCCTGCCTTGATACTGTGAACAGGGGAAGTGGCATTACGCTGTGATTCCAGGGGAATTGGATACTGAAACAAGAACTTTTTGTGTATAAAATTGTTGAATTTTATGCATGTTGACAGTGAATTTGTGGATGACGCAGGATTGGACCATGGATTCATGGCTGTGATAAGCCTTTGTGGCTGTGATAAGCCTTCATGGATGTGTTGAGCCTTCGTGGTTGTGTTGAGCCTTTGTGGCTGAGTTGAGCCTTCATGGCTGTGATAAGCCTTTGTGGCTGTGATAAGCCTTCATGGCTATGATAAGCCTCTGTGGTTGTGATAAGCCTTCATGGTTGTGTTGAGCCTTCGTGGCTGTGTTGAGCCTTCGTGGCTATGGTGAGCCTTTGTGGCTGTGGTGAGCCTTCATGGTTGTGTTGAGCCTTCGTGACTATGTTGAGCCTTCGTGGCTGAGTTGAGCCTTCGTGGCTGTGGTGAGCCTTTGTGGTTGTGGTGAGCCTTCGTGGCTGTGTTGAGCCTTCATGTGTGTGATAAGCCTTCGTGGCTGAGTTGAGCATTGGTGGCTACATTGTATCTCCTCAAGGCTGAGCGCCTGAGCAGTGGAGGTGAATTACTGCTTGTCGAAATGAGAACTAGAGCAGGTGAAAGGGTGTTGCCTATTCATGAAGAAACGTGGAGCGATAAGTTGTCAGTGATATGATAGGGATCAGATCGAAGACAACGTGCAGTGTATGATCTTGGATCTGCTCACAATAACAGTGTGGACAGTGTTCTGGTGAACTGAAATTCGGGGCGGTCTGTCTGCAGCAGTGAATGGCGTGGCCATGTGTTGAACATTTGCATTGTCATTTGGTATTGTTTGTTTGAAAGCATTGTTGTTTGTGTATGTTTGGGCAAACGAAATATTTCATGATGGGCATATTTTGGAACTAAAATTAATATACATATTGAGATTAGTCACCTCAATATGAAGTTATTTTTGTTAGAATTGACTACTCTAACAAATGACAGGTTAAGGATGGAGTTCCAAGTTCTAATTGACAAAGACAAAGATGCCCAAGATGTGAACATTTCAAAATATGATGTAAAGGAGCAGCGACAACATTCAAAGGAGATGGACAATCAAGCTTGTGAGAGTTTGTTTTGTGTGAGTTTCTTGGAATAGACTCATGACCATGAGTATGAGTCACAGTTTGTAATTAGAAGGAAATCTACATGTCATTTATTGTGTGTGCATGCTGTAAGACCCAGAGAGGCATGCATACCCCTTTGTTATATGTTCCCTCTGTCAGAGAGTTTTAACACCATGGAAGAGTGTGTCATGCAGGATGGATACACTTGGGTGGGCCGTATTGGTTTTAGACTCCATAAGGTGAAATTTTATATCAAGGGGAAGTTAATCGAGAGGTTGGATGAACCATGTATGTGAAGGACTTCCTAGTAGACTGGCGGTTGTAGCGGTTGGAACCCATGCATTTCGGTAGATGGTTGTTCCTTTATATGGACATCAACAACAGCATGAACAAGATACAAAGTGTAATTACCAAACAAAACCAGTGTAGTTACCAAACAGGACCAGTTGTAGATTTTGTAGATAGATATTGAGACAAGTAGTCATTAAGGGGGAGTGTTGGAATACGTAATTCCTACTTGCCTTCAGTTGTGATTCTCCCTATGTATAGAGTCTGTTCCTATTTGATAGGTTAGTTCCTAGTTTGGTGTGAGGTTGAGATATTCTCTCAACCAAATTATTGTGCGTCTAAGATAGATTCTCTATCTTGAGACAATTCCTCATGTATATATGTAACTTGATTTGATTAATAAAATAAGAGCTTGTATGCTCAGTTTCTAAGTATAATCATTAAATCTAAAAAAGGCTTCACATCATGATTTTGAATAGTTTTAAGTGCAAATTTATTAAGAGTGCAAAATGCAATGTGTTATTTTTCATTGTTTAAATTGTATTTGTGAATGGTAAATAGAGTATATATAAGACCAAAAAATGTTTTAACCATAAAACTTAATTTTTTCATGATATATATATATATATATATATATATATATATATATATATATATATAGTCATTATCCTACTTCTATATGAATATGGTATTATACTTTTAGTAAAGAGTCTTTTTTACTTTTATAAGCTATGTAAAATTCAAAATAATTGTTGCATTAGCTTTAAGATGTTTTTAAATATTGATAAAAAAAATGAATAATCATTAAATCTAAAAAGACTTCACATCATGATTTTGAATAGGACCAACATAGATCTATAAGTTATTTATAGCACAAAATACAATGTGTTATTTTTCATTGTTTAAATTGTTTTTGTGAATGGTAAATAGAGTATATAGGACCAAAAAATGTTTTAACCATAAAAAAAATTAAATTTTTCATGATATATACATTTTTTTTAAATGATAGTAATTTTCATATATATATATATAGTAAGTTTGGTAGGACTACATCTCTTTTATCAACATGTCAAGATACATCACCCCTGATCAGGGAAGGGAATTGAACATGTCCAGATACATGACTCGATGAGGGAAGGGAATTGAACCTCTAAACGGAAGACCATATGGACAATTGACATTAAAAATATTTTACATAACATGTACATGAAGACATTTTATCAAGCAAATTAAAATAGTTTTTTATAATTAATATATTTTTAAGTATATGTGAATATTAATTACCCATATTGAATAGTTTTTTTATACATAACATTAAAATAATTTTTTTAACATTTTTGTATTCTTTTTTATTCTTTTTTCTTTTTTCTTTGTATATAGATATATATGAAGTTGATATCGACATAAATTAATTAACATAAATCCTTATTTGTATATAGATATATATGAAGTTGATATCGACATAAATTAATTAACATAAATCTTCGAATAATTTATTTAAATTTCTTGTTAAAATATTTTTGAAATATATAAGATTTAAATATCTTACTTACACATTTTTTTTACTTTTAATTACTTTAGAGCATATTCAATTTTTTTTGTTATAGCCAATATTATTTTCTATTTAAAATATAATTTTATTTTTATTAAAAAAAACAAATTTATACATTCTTTCCTACTGAGTTGTAAAATAAACTTCTACAATCAATAATAACACAACATCAACTCGTGAAAGTGAAAGAGTCCGAACCGCCTGATCGCAAACTACGGTGGGGCCCAGTCGGTTGGTCAGGATTGGCACCAGTCGACCGTCACGGAGATAATGGAAAGGGGTCGAGACTCATCCCAACCTAGTTGAAGTCCTGATTTGCATTGGCTCCTGTCGGCATAGTCAGTCGCACCCCCGACTTATGAATGATGGAATGCTCCAACCGTGAGGATGTCAGAGGCGAAGCGTATGGGGTCTGCGTGTTGGTTTGCCTCAGTTATGCTCATGTATTTGATATATAAGCACAAGTTAACTCACATAAAGAAGGATAGTATTTGATATATAAGCACAAGTTAACTCACATAAAGAAGGATAAGATCTTAAAAAAAATGTAAATATTTTTAATGAATAAAATAGGGATTGGAAAACTTTCTTGGAGTTGTAAGTATAGATAGATATTATAGAAGGGCGATATTATATATAAATCTTAAAATATCTATTATGATTATTATACAACATAATTTTACATAGATAATGGAGAAAAATAATGGAGAAAATGACAATAAGTAGCACAATCATATTAGTAATTGTAATTGACACATACCAATTTTTATCATTTTCAAAATTGATTGATATATAAAAGATTAAAAAGAATCATATTATATACCTAAAACAATATACCTTGCATAAATTTAAGTTCACCACTTATGACCATTCCATTTCACATTAGAGTTTGTAAACACCAAAGAAAAGAAATGATAAAAGAAAAGTATATGGCATGCATCCATACCCATAATTGTTTTATTTGTTTGCTCAAGTAGAGTGGCCACTTTGGCCGGTAGCCATGTAGGTGATTGCATCGTGAATATTCCAACCATGTTATGCCTGCCTAATAGAGATAGAATGAAACACACCTTAAATTTTGGCTTTGTTGTGGCTGAAAAGAAAATGAAGAGATCAGTCTTTGTTTCTTCGACCCATGGATGCTATTAATGAGAATTTGTGCTCTAGACCGATATAAAGAGAGAGAAAATGGGATATGATGTCTACAAAGAAAATTTAGTTCTTTGTAAGGATATTATTATTTTACATAATGGGACATATAATTAACATTTCCATAATGCAGTGTTTTCCAACATCATTTTGTTTAATATCTCAATCATTTATTTACAATTAAAAATTATTTGTTATGAACGCTCTCAATTAATTCAAATTTTAAAGATAGAGAAATTTAACACAACAAATTTAGCTTCACACTAAAAAAATTGTTGAAAACTTGCATCTCAAAAGTTTTAGGAAACAAAATTATATATGAAAAAAAACCATTATAATTACCTTTTTAAGTGGTCCCGAGGTGGATCCCAAAGTGGCGGTTAGTCCATGTGATTGATTCCCAATGAGGTGAGTGTGAAATCCAATACCCTCCCTCAAACAGAAATCAAGGAATCAAACCTGGACTAAGGCTCTGATACCATGAAAGAGTATTAAAATACCCAATGATCAGACTGCAAAGCTAAATAATCCTTCTACCAAGAGATAAGATGAAGAACTAAGAGAAAACACACTTCATTACTTGAGAAAATGAGTTATACATGAACTTAATTTATAAGAAGTGTTACACAGTAATTTGTCACCGTCCCTACCATTCCCCGTCCCGCACAATGGAGGACCCATTTTGTGACCTGTGAACATTGTCATGCCTTGAAAACATCATCAATACATTCCTCTAAGCATGAGCTTCATTTTCCCTTGAGACATCTCCTTGCAAAATCATGAAAAACATCCCTTTTTGCATTGGCGCGGGCAGGCAGTTCAGTACTCGCGCCAATGGGGAAAATCCTGCAAAGAGGTCGCGCCAACTGGCGCTCTGTCATAGAGCAGTAGTCGCGCCACCCAATTTAGGGACTGTTTTTTAAATAAAGATGGCGTAAGTTGAGTTCCAACAAACTCACAAACCATTGCCTATCTTGAGTTGGGAGGTTTGGCTGCGGGAGTTCTATGGAAGGGAAGTGGTTTTGCCACCTCCCATGGAACCTTCCTTGTTGATAGGGCCAATCCCATAATAATAGGGATCCCAACTCCCTCCTTCCCCATCTATAAAATCCTGCTCAATCCCATGGCAAGCTAGTCTTGAAGTGCTTAAGCTTTGAATCTCCATATTTCCAAGAGCCTTTGCGCTGTAAAGAATCCTCTCTTTCCCTTAAGGCCGACTCAAGTAAGGAGACCATTGTCGAGATACTCCGGAGAGGTTTTCCCTTTCCTTGGCGAGCTTTGCGAGATGTGGACGACCAGAGACCCGTCCGAAGGAGACCGCGACGTCAGAACTTGGTTGTAATCTCTCTTCGTTTATTATTTAATAGATGATTATGATTATGGTTCCACTCCGTTTTCCATCATGTTAATGCGAGTAACATCCTTTCTGACTGATGTTTAGTTACGTGTGCTGGATTTTATGCTTGTATCTGTTCGTTTCTTCCATGTGCAGGTGTTCATCCGCGGAGATCGTGGAGGGATTGTGATCTGCTGAAGCTGAGGAACGGGGACGCTTCTTCTTTAGATCATAGCGTTGGAATCCAGGTAGGCTTCTATTCCTAGTCTTTTCATTCGTAACTACGAGCTTGCGTCATAACATTTTTTGATTGTTGCTAGACCCCTGCTGGGCTAGTAGGGATCGCCTCTGTCCGCAGAGGGGATTTACCTCCTCAACAATTTGGCGACTCCACTGGGGATCGTCCGGATTTCATTGTCTCGTTTGTGTTGTCTCGCTTTGATTGTTTTATGTTTTCCCTTGCTTGATGAACCTTCTGGGTTGGGTTCTTTCACTGTTTTTGCTTCTTGGTTTGCTTAGCTTGCATTGGTTTGCTTTTGGAGTAGCTTGTTTTTAATTTTTGGTTGAGAAACTCGACTGGCGCGGTTTTTAACCCGACAGTCGCGCCAATTGGCGCATGTTGCCTTTGTCCAGCCCGCGCCAATTGCTTTCTGGCGCCAGTTTCACACTTACAGTCGCGCCACCCCTGTAAGTTTTTTGAGTTTTCTCATTTTTGAGCTCTCCGAATTTGATCAGTGTTTTTCTTCTTGATTTTCCGACTGCCTGAGTGTGTTGGAGTCCTGTTTGACTGGGAATTCACCTCTGTCCTTTGGTTGTTTGCTTTTATCTACCGATTTCACGTTTTAAGCCCTAGGGCATCTAGTGGCTTAGTGTATCGAGCCCTCCTTGGGAATTTTGGTGTTTTGATTGTCTTGTCAACTATCTGATTGATTCTCCGCATCCTCTAAGTAGTTGTTCATTGTTTTGTTGCGATTTTTGGGTGATTGTTCATTCCTTCATTCGAAATTCGTTTGGTCTTGCCTTGGACCTAGATCACACGGTCCATTGGAAGCTTTTGAGTCTTTTCTTCATTTTGAGAGACTTTGGTCGATTTGGGGATCTGATTGCTTGTATTGTTGAGTGAAATTTGTTCGTTTTGCTCTCTTGAATATCGTTTCTCAAGTTGTTCCGTTTGTTTTCAAGTTTGTTTAGTGCATATTAGCTATTAAACATTGAAAATCAAAAAAAAAAAATTCTTTTGCTTTTGTTAATTAGTGCAATTGTGATCTTTTCCATATCGCTAGTGATTAGTGTTTTGAATGAAAAGTTTTCAATTTCATTAGTTGCATTAGAGATCTCATTGTTTGTCTTCCGTTCATTTCGTTTGTGTAAAAACTCTCGACTCTTCTCTAACTAGTTTTCATCGAACGAAATGTTGCACTGTGGCATATAGCTTTGCATTTAGGAGTCTTTCGAGACACTACATACGATAGGGCCTGAAAATTGAAACTTAATTGAAGATCAACTATAAAATTTATTCAATTAACCTAAGGCAGCATTGGAACTTAACGAAACATATTTAGAAGGTATAGGCTAGAGACGTGTTCTGGCGTCGTTAAACCTAGCAGGTGTCGTTCGCCTGTTGGCTTTAGACAA